>OZ022577.1:31347052-31947052 GCA_963669155.1 Arbacia lixula | reverse complement strand
TGTCAGACTAAAACTGAGAGACCATTTGGTGGATTTTGAGTATCAGAAGAGACCACCTCCCCCCCCCCCCTTCATTCTATTGAAAACACCTTCTGTTATACTGCCTAAAGATATTCAATTTAAAGCAAGTTGTGGAATATACAGTAGAATAGAAACCAAATTTCTATTTACGTAATGTAATGATAAAAATGCCTCTCTATACACAGATACAAAATTCTACACACATACACACACACACACACACACACACAGTTAAGGATAGTTGGTTTTCATCAAAGCAAAAACATCAAACGTATCAATGAAGGTTTGACAAAAGCATCTCGCATGTGACATCGCAAAATTACAACTTAAACAAACTTTTTTATCCTTACACAGATTTTTGTCAAACCTTTACTACTGTTTCAGGTTTTTGCTTTGAATAAAACAATGACTTCAGAGTGGACATTTCCTGTAACTATAGTGCATACACATTTACACAGAATCAATAATATGTAGACTGCAATTTCTTTTATGTACATTTAATGTAAAATACTGAATAGCTCAGAACTACGATACATGTACTGTAAACAGAATGGGTGGAATCTACATTCAAGGAGCAATTAAGCTGGATGAGTGTGACTACAGAGGGCACAAAGATAAAAAATTGTGAAAGTTTTCTTTTCCAAAATGCAAGATATAACTTCCTTTAATTGTCTTTCCTTCAACAGCACATTTCAATTCTTCTCACTTGGACACTACTGACCTTTCAAGATTCAAAAGTAAATGGACATACCGGTACTTGACTTTTATCGTGAAGAGAGTAATTGTTGGATCTAGTATCAATAACTGAGTAGTGTGGGGATAATGCAATGACACATGTACTTACCTTTCATAACTGCGAGTTGATCCCAACATCAAATTTTAGTGTATACGAATGATAAGGATCCGTTTGAATATTTACATTTCATAACCAAACACATAATTTGCATCACATGACTTTCAAATTACTTTTAGTAAGTTGTAAACAACAGCTACTACTACAATACTACAAAGTAAATGTGAGAGCAAAGCACACTGATTTTTAAAGACTGGCGAATATTTACATGGCATCTTGTTTGCACCTGTACATGATGTCATTATAGCATGGTGGGTGACATGATCATGAGCATTGTACATTAAACATCATATACGTATCATTTTCAAAGAAGCCTGAAGAAAAAGACTACAGATACATGTACTTGTAAAGAATGTGGTTGAATACGATAAAGTACATTCACAGATAAATCCACAACCAACTCAGCTTATTGGCTGTCACAATAGAGGTAGCTACAGTCAAAGCTGTCTACGAAGAGGATTGGAGAAAAAACCAGGCCAATACAAATGTAAAATTCAGAGGAATTTTACATGTAGTACAAGATATAATCTTATGTTACTTGAAATCATATTGGTAAACTCGAGATGGTGTATTCCACAGTACATCTACATGAATGATCCATACTTGAATCTTGCACACAAGCCTATCCACTGCCCATATGGCAGACCATGATCACCATGAAAACACTATTAAGTGAGTTGCTTCAAAATTCCAAATGGTGCCTATCCCATTGAGTCTCGGGGTATCCAACTTGTCACATGACATTGATCAGCTGACACATGTCACATGATGTGGAGCCAGTGCTGTAGCCTGGCTTTAAGGCTGTTGGGCAAATTCTTATCCAAACTCTTAAAATAAACGGGTCTGTTTGCAGCAGACTAACCACTCTCTAGGTATTCTCCAGCTTACCCAGCCATACTGGAAGAAAAGACAGAGAAAACTTGTTAGAGAAGACCTGAACGTCGACTTGAAATAGTTTGGATGTGAAATGTTCTACAGTCTGGAAATCAGGCTACCAATGCAGTGAATGAGACACAAGCTATTAGTCTACAAATGTCAATGTTTAGTTTTTACAGTAATGACACAGATGAGAGTCTCAGATGCCCAATCAGGCACTTGGAAGAATGTAAAGCCAGTAGAATGTGAGATGTAATATAGAAATATATCACCATACCATTTTGAGTAGTACAGTGTAACATATACTGTGTAACATAACATAGTGTAACATATACATGTATAGTGTAGCACAATATTCGTTCTACTGGGTTACCTCACAAAAGGTATTTCACCATTAAACACCACTTTTCCTACATGTATAATATCAAAACTAAAATGATAAAAGGTAACATTAAACTATTGATCTCAACCAAGTACAGTCTTATATTTTTCTCTGTAGCTTTCATTCATGTTTGTTAATGATGCTTAATCGTGGGTGTAAGTTCCAAGCTTATCAAAGAGCAAAAGAAAGGCATATATACATTAACATGTATTACAAGTTTCATACATCCATGTACATCATATCAATACACACTGATAGAACAAGAAAAACTTTGTATAAAACATTATCACTGAGATTTACTCTACTTCCAATGCCATGGGTTTCATAACTTTTTGATTTTGCTTTCTATGCGTATAACACCAAGAACTAACAAAATATTTTGCAACAAATCTAATAGGCTACACAAAAATATGTATCAACAAAGTATATGTATTATGCATTTGTGTATTTTCACAAAAGTGTCATTTTCACAAAAGTGTCAAAATATTCCAAATTCATTTAAAGCCAGTGCATTCATACAAAGTGAGGCACAGCATTTAATGAATCCCATGGCTGATGATATCCTTCCAAATTCTTGTCTTTCTGACATTCCTTCAAGTTGTCAGGCATATTTCCAGAAAACTACAGACACGCAGAGTATGCACTTGCAGTTCCAGGTATCTATTCTCTGATGAAACTTCACAGATCAACGATTGCAATAACATACCTACCTATATATTGCTTTCACAATATACTTCCAGAAAATATTTCAAGAATGTTTATTTCCAATAATGATGTCCATAATTATAATGCTCATGGGCGTGACTCATTCCATTTTTGGCCAGTACAAACAAATGTTTTCTTGAAATCGGTAAGAAACAACTTTCCTGTTCCATGTACATGTATTTGCAACTCTATCGTCAACCTTATTTAAAAGAAACCTAAAGCAGCATCTTATACTATCACTGACACAAACCCATATATTCCATTCTGTGTTATGCAAACATTCTCAAATTCAAACTCATAATCTGTCAATTTGTCATTGTACAGTATATGTTTGTTTGTTTTTTCTTGTGTATATAGTTTAACTATGGTAACAATGTTCGGAGATTATTTGGTTTTATTTGTAGTTTCCTATTTTCATTTTGCCTTATATGTACCATGTATACCATGGATTATAATCTGTATATACTTATATGTATTGTTTTTATTTTAAATGAAAATGAATAACTGAAATGAAAATGAAAAAATGACGGCACAATCTAGAATGGTTTGTCCATGTAAGACAACAGCACATATAATTAGTGAAGTATTTCTAGTATTCTGAAAGCACAACACAATTCCTTCCTTGCACCACCAACCATTTTCGTTATGCATGCAAATTATATGCACACCATTCAACAATAGGTTACTAATGGTAACTCAAAAGCTTGTCCAAAGTTTGTCTGAGTAGCAACAGCTAATAGCCTCAGAGTGCATCCCACTCATCGAAACTGAATTACTCGATGGAGGTGGATGTCATAACGCATTACTACAGAGTTAGGGAAAAAGTAGTGAATACATTTTGAAAACGGCTTATTGGCTTACGTTATGGCATCAGGTCATCTGGCTCCCTTAAACAGACATAGGACTTATATTTAGGCCATAATTTCTCTGCGTTAAATTTCTGACACTAGTCCAACTCCTAACCCAACTCCTGAACTAAACACTACATTTTAACCTAACCTGAAAACCAATCACAACCTATTTAAACCCGATTAACTTACATCTGTGATGAGATCAAATCCTGGGGCAAATTTTGGGTCATTCTAAAACTCAAGTTAAGATCACGTTCATATGGGAGCAGTATGCGGGTGCTGGTTATCATGACCGTCAATTTTGTAGGGTGTTCACATGTTCTCTCCATTCTGGCAAGATAAATTGCTGTCTTGGCATTCAAAAGTGACATATCTCTGCACACTGCGGTTTTGTCACTTCATTAACATTAACACACATGTCACACGGTTACCTATAACTATGAACCAACCAGCTCCATTAATACAGTAGGGCTCGAATCCAGTCAGTAACTGACTGCAACAAACTACTGTAAAACCAGTAAATTATATTTGCGCTTTTTGCGCAACACAGGGCAAGTATGAATAGAATATCCCCACAAATTTAAAACCATCCTGCTATCTTTATTAGGCTAGACGTGCAAGTCTATCGGGGATTCGTGAGCACTGCCACTACTATCAGCTTTTTTGTGGCATTGAATGTGCATGATAATGCTTTCTTCTGGGCTTTGTTGATGTTTTTTAATGCATCAAGTGGATTCTTGGAGTGACAAGTATTTTTTTCTTGTGCGTGAAAATAACATTCCACGAATATGTTACAGGTATGCTGTGTCACAAAAATTAAAACCAGTTTTACAGTATGCACATGTGAAGTTGGTCTTGGTCTCGGGTTCCAATGTTGGTTTGTTCACATCCCATGATAGAGCACCATTGGCTACCTCTATATACCATGTGTCAATTTCTTCTTACAAATTCAGTGCTCATGCTACCAGGTGCCTATCACACATGGTTGCCCAAGAGCTCCGACCCCTAAAATCTAGAAAACTAAACAGGGGCCCCTTTCTATACCACGTGTTCATAAAGAATTTCATAAGTTCATAAGTTCAAGTTCATAAGAATATGTGTTATCCAAATCCTTCTTATTCTGGGTCAACATGCACTGGATCCTTTGCAATCAATCCATGTGGAGCTATCACCTTCCATATTGATCCAAACTAATGCAGATGCAAAGAAAAAGAAGATCTGGTGCCCATTCCTTGGAGGAGCAATCCCTTCACATCAACGCAACACTTCCAGGTTCCGCTGCTTCAGTGCAATCCACAAAAACAATATCCTGCAGTCGCAAGTGGGATCAACAGTTCTGATTCCTTTTCAGTTTGTTCACAATTCATTACACATGTAGCAAACAGCAAAGTCCGAGTGCTAATATCCACCCACAATGCAATACCTACAACATTCATACATGTTGTATCTTCACAGCATTGTACACAAGTTCCATAGAGGAGAAATTTGTCTCACACATAAAGGCGTAATTTCAGAGCAATGACCAAGGGTCGTTTGCTCATAGCAACTAGCTGCCAGATCTAGTCCATGGCATGTGTGTGGCACGTGCAGCCTTTGAAAAGACATAGCGCAGAACTTGTTTTATAGAGATTATAGTGTCTATGCACAACATATCACACCATCTATGAAGAGAAAGTACAGCAGGCACTTAGCAAATATACCCCCTGTCATGCAATTTATAGCTCTGACAAAAACATGAGTGCATTAACCATATATGTGCAATTATTGCAATTTTTATCGGAGACACACAAATCCTAAAGAGCTTTTTTCGTCTGATAACGAGTTTTAAGAGGATACCCAGATAGTCTTCAGGATACATGACACTTATTCCTATCAAAATTAATCTTTTAGTGATAAAATAATAGAATAATAGAGCAACAGAGAATGTTAATTTGTTGAAAGCATTGTATAAGACTAGCATTTGGAATAAAGCTTCAAACACATGTTCACCTGCAACTGGCATATTTCCAGGCATCAAATAATAGTTCAAGTCCAAAAAATTACCAGGGAGCAGGAAAATGGAAGAAGAAAATCGTTTTAAGTTTTCAAATTCACAAGATACAAGGGCTTAGAAATGGTAGGGAATGCTGAACACTGTATTTTTCTCTGGTGATTTTCCAGTATCTGATATAGGGCAATACAAGCTGCAATTTGGAGAAACTGCTATACAAACTTCATATTGTATACTTATTATTATGAGCATATCTTTTTTTCTTACATTTATGTGATGCGACTACAAACAATAGCTACTTCTGGTTGCACAAAAAAATGTTCATACCTGGACATGCCATGCCATGCCAGCTGTCTCTCTAAAGAGACTTGTGAAAGGGCATATCAGATTGGTTTTGCCATTTTACACACAGCAGTCTACAAAACTTTTTTCTAATTATTAAGGTTGGGAATTCATCGGAAATGCCACTTAATTGCATGATAAAACATTTTCTGATATCTGTGACATGGGTGTTGTAGGTACTATGCAACTGCAGAGTAAAGGAGATATAAGATGCGAGTTATGTGCATTTCCATTTTTGTGACTTTAAGATTTGGTCCTCATGATTGTGACAACTCCCTCTAAGGCAGCTGATATGATTCAAGAGTTGCTGCCCTCTGAAGTTGAGTAGATGATTGTCTTGAGCAGTCCTGACATCTGCAACCCACCATGGTCCTTAAGTACCAACACTCGAGGTTAGAACTTCCCCGTTGACGAATACCTTGCAATCTACAGTGGTAATAGAGAAATGGAAATGACAACCAACTGTCAAATACACATTGGACCCGTTTGCTTTGGTTTAACTGTTTTCGTAAAAGGTTCAGGAAAAGAGAACGGTTTAACAAGATCTTGAATATTTCTATTCTGCATCTGAAACTCCAGCAATACTAGAACTGTCTTTCACAGACAACCTAACACATAAAGAAACAGATAACAATTAAACAATGTATCATTACAGAGATTTGTAATATCTTTGTACACTGTACACTGGAGAAAATGCAAACTCAGCTCCTTGTTTCTATAAACAGGGAAGCAATAAAACAACTTCTCGATCCACACATCTTCTTAGTACAGGTATGTAATGTATCTTAGAACCTATTAGGACAAAGTTAATATAAAAGAAATATTGATTGGAGCCAGGCAAAAATCATGTTTATGTCGCCTTGTGTTACTGGACCTTGAGAGGTGGTTTGATCATTAAGTAGGAGTTCTTTTGCAGCAAATACAGAATATTCAACAAATATATATGTGTCAAACTGCTTCAATTTTGTTGTGCTTCCAATTATAATTTCAATGCAATGACTGGAATGAGATTACAATCAAATTTGGTCTGTGACCTAAAATGAAGAACATAATGAGCACAAATTAAATGTCATTTGATTTTGTTTCTTCAATCACTTCAAGCAATTTGAAGCGACGTCTTCAGTCCCTACGAATTAGGTTCATGCAAGTTTGACTGCACGATACATTACCGTTACTAAATGGCAGTTCTCTATTCTGCTGGGGGTGGTGGTATTGGCGCAGGGAGACTGCTCTTAGCTTCCTCATTAGCCTCGGGCTGAGTCTCCGTTCCAGGGATCTCTGGCATCTCAACCGGTTCATCATCATCTGAGGCCTCGTCGATGGAAATGAACTCCATATTCGTTAGGTTCTCTCCTTTAAAGGCGCTCTCGATTTCGCTCTGCTTTGGCATAGACCGCTCAGGAGGCGGGTCCACTTTCTTGGTCTTCTGGTCTACTTCCTCCGTGCTGGGTTTGTTGTCGTCCTTCTGGGTCTCTGCTTTCTGGGTCTCCCCCGTAACGTCGCTGATCACTGGGAGTGCCATGCCGCCAGAGCCAAGGAGGAACATCCCCAGGGCTGCCTGGGAGGGAGACTCCTCTTTTGGTGCTGCAGGGGGTTCTTTGGGCGGCGGTGGCTCCTTGACTCTGCGGCTCGGTCGCTTACCAATCATGGGTTTCTGCCGCTGCGCCATGGTCCCAGCTCTGGTCATCCTGGTTCGTGAGGCAACGGTGTCTGCCCCGGTGGTGGTAGTGATGGGCGATGTGGCAGTGGTGGTGGCCCCTGTTGTGGTAGGGGATGTTGCCTGCTGCTGTGAGGTCATTCCCCGAAGGAGAGCTGATGGAATCAGCCGTTTGGACCCAAGCTTGATGGACAGTTTATTGGGGTCTTTCTTTGGAGCATCAGCGATTCCCGGGCCCGTCTCTTTCCTGAGCTCAAAGGCAGGAGGAAGAGGTGGACCCATAGGTATCTCCTCCTTCACTACTTCCTTCTTGAACTCAAACTTGCCAAATCCACCAGGCTTGTTGGGAGAGATCTTGACATCTGATGGGTTGGGCTTGACATCTGATGGGTTGGGCTTGACATCTGATGGGTTGGGCTTGACATCTGGTGGATTAGGCTTGACGTCTGATGCTTTAAGCTTCATTTGTTTGCCCTTCTGCTCTTCTCCTCCATCCGCCCCTTCTGCTTTCCGCTTCGTGCCTTTCCCTTCTCCATCATCGCTTCCAGGCTTCTCGGGCTGCGGGGTTGATGCTGCGGCCTTCTCCAGCTCCAGTTGTTTCTCATATTGGTTGTTATCATCTATCAATTTCTGTCAAGAATATTAAAAGAGATAAAATAAATACAAAATCCATGATTCACCTTTAAAAAATTAGCAATGGGGTTTTGTTCAAGTTATAAAAACTTTCTAAAAACACACAAGAGAGAATGCATTGCATCAAAGTAATAATTTAGGCAAACTAAAATGAATAAACAAACACAAATTATCTAAACAAAGATGAATCATAATTTATTTAGGAGAGAGATGCATACCTGATAGGCAAGGTTATGAGTGGGGTCTTTCATGTGATCAGTTCCACAGGCTCCATCAGCGATGAAGACTTTGCAGAGACGACAGTAGAATCCATTTACAGGCATCATGAACTCAGCACCTGGGCGTGAGAAGGGTGAGGAAATAATGTTCAGGTTAAAATGCACAAGGTGTTAATAGTTTGGCGAAATCAGGCTTCAGAACAACCCCTCGCAAATTAGATTGACGTTGACATTTGACTCCTGATATGTGCATTTCTTTGCAGTTAATGAAACTACTTACCACAACTCAGTAAATTCACCTCTTGAACTACATCCAATTTTATTTACTCTGGTGAGGGGGGGGGGGGGGGGTTAAAATTAAGTTCTAACTTATCAATATTTGTAATAAAAAGCATATTGATATATAAGGGTTACTCAGCACCAAAATGATCCTTAAGACAAAATTACTGTGCTAATTTCTTCAATTGTTTTATGTATTCCAGAACATTGAAAAAGAAAGTAATAGTGATTTCATTGGACCTAATTCTTTTCTTTACCTTCTCTAGAATTTGTAATTCTCTGTACTGATCAAGGAATGCAAACTATGCTCCAAGGGTTGGCTTATGTCCAAGTTAGCACCCTTTTCCCCAACTAAAGTTGTCAAAGAACTACTAATTCCTCCAACTGCTGACTAATTTGTCATCATTGGACGTCGTCCAAGAGATATGTTGTTAACTAGTTTCTACCTTTGATGGGGGCAGGAATGAGCCCTTCTGATGGCGCTGGCTTCTCTGACTTCACCTGTGTGGCCATCCATGGGCGATCCAAGGGGTCAATTGACTGAAACATATTGAACAGAGAAAAACAAATGGACATTACAGCACAAGAGCTGATGAATTGCATCGATCTAGGGATGCAGTTACATTTGTTTGGGAACATGAACCTGTTACACACCCACAAAATCAATCCAATATCATGAGACACATGCCTTTGTGTTAAACTCGTTTATCTAAATGTTCAATCATATCGTGATGTTTTTTAAAAAAAAAAAACCTTTAAATGATACTCCTTTGCATATCCCTGTCACAATTTGCTTCTAAGTAAAATGCAATATGAAGATCTGGATGTGCAAGTGGGCTGATAACCTTTGGATAATTCTGACAGTGCAAGTCTGTGATATATATGCTACAATTGGGTGAGGCGAGGAACTTACCTTTGTAACTTACCTTCAACTTAAACAAAATCATAAATGAAAGCATGCACTGTACATTGTAGCTATATCGAGATTAAAACTAAAATAATTCAGAACCATCTATTCAAAGTAACATATTTGGGGTATAATCCATTCAGTAGTTAGGTCTAATTTGAAATAACCTGAATATGCACCTATGCTCATTGCTGCTGAAGAAAGGAGCATTTCAGAATGTGACAAGACTATATTGCATTCAAATAGTTGCTCTCTCATTCATACCATTCATCAATGAATGACAAACGAATTGATAGAAAAATAAAGAACAGTTTCTAGTGCTTTTTGTAGTGCATATTTGTGTATACCATGCACAAAGATATACTCATGACTTCAGTTTGTGGTTTCAGCATTTCAACTGGAACAGGTAATCTCCAAGATTTGTATTATTATCACCCTACGTGGAGACATAATGATTATACAGTTCCTAGAACAAGAATATTTCCATGATACATAAAACCTGTGTAAGATTCATATCTATACCACAACAATTGAATCTTTTTCCAACTTGAGCAATAGTCTAAAATTTCATACCCATGGTTCCCAGTTGAGCACGAGGACTAGCCCTAGTACAGTATGACAGAATTCTGAATATTCATTAATGGTACTATTATAATAATACATTTCTACAATTCTTACAGACTTTTCTTTGTTAATAGTACTATCAATAACATTCTACAATCCTTACAGAATATTCATGAATGGTACTATTGAATAACGTCCTACTATTCTCACACAATATTCTTTAATGATATTTTTCAATAGCTTTCTAGAACTCTTACCACACTATTATAACAACAAATTTGACAACTGGTAATGATTGCAATGATACTATCTTCTATCGCTCATACTCACAGTGAAAGACAACGGTATGTTTACATGCTTGCACCAAAACGGTGATTCGGTTCTTACCTTCATGTGCTTCTTGGAGTGGAGGTGAATGAAAAATTCATTGAGATTGCGCAAGCTCCGCTGACACACTTTGCACCAGTGGTCGCCGTTGTCGAAGTACGAAAATTTAAAGCGAGCCTTGTTCTCCCTTTCTTTTTCTTCTTCCTCCGCTGCGCTGTGTCTTCCGTGGCGCGAGGATGAGCCCTATGCAAGAAGAAAGAGACAAGACAAGACACAGACGCATTATCACAGCTGCAATACATGAACCTCTACGTGCTACAAATAGAATAATGCAGGATCATCCAAGCATTGATTCAAAGGTGTTTTTAGCTCTTGCTCATGCTGTGTCACCATGTCAAACAAGATGACAGGTGACAATTAAAGGGATTTGCTAATCCAAAAGTTAAACACTTACTGGCAAAACAACATAAAAACCTTCGCAGTACAAGCTGCTCTCATGAATAACCAGCAATGAACATTCATGCAGTAAGCAGACGAGGCAAATTACAAATGAATGTGCGAGCGGAAAGGTGATTTAAACAAGTAGGTATTATCACCAGAATATAAAGTGTATCAATGTAGCCATATCTGCGAGTACCATCCGTCAATTTCAATAGAACCACTGTTAGACTGTAGATCATTGAAATGTGTGTGAAGATTATGTCTTAGCATCTTCTTAAAACAGAATTCTTGTCTCGCTTGTTGCAACCATGAGAGCAACATGTACTGCTCATTGCAAACGTATACAACAGGTTTTCTTCAATCAGAATATACAATAATAGGTTGATCCTTCAATGATCATGTGGCGAGAATATATTACCTTCGTTTCTTCACAACTTGAGCATGATGGCAAGATGCTTTATTACCTTCATTCAATTCCTTCAGAATATTTCTCCTTTGCTGTAGCTGAAAATGTTCCTTCACATACAACGAACAGAGATTCAGTGGTTATCAATTTGACTTACAAAATATCAGTTGATTTGGGAGCAAGTTTCCTGGATTATTTTCTAATATGGAAAAATTAAAATGTTTCGCTAAATTGATGTCTAAAGCACTTGTCTGATAAAAAAAAAAGAACTACCGGTACCCTGAATTAGGTATGTTCAACAAACACGCAAGTATCAGGAACCTACTAGATGAACAATATTTTATTGAAAAATGACATATCTTTTGTTTGCAAACTTTCAAAGTAATGTTTCACTTTTATTTCTATAACATAACCAGAAGAATGTACTTAAACATTGTTAAAATGATACCAATCGTCAGTGCTGCCAGTTAAAAATAGAATACATCTTTTGGTCTGTACCACAACTACAGAGAATGTCACATTCTGGAGGGTTGCTTTCTCATTTGGATAATAATTTTGAAATAAAAACACTTCTTTAGCAAATTTATGCAAAAGTTTCAATGAACATGTACAAAAAATTCTTTGTACTTCAGAAGTAGCTTTCACATCACCTATCACACTGAATGCATACAAAAACTTCAGGACAAAACTTGGGACATACCTTGCTCTGATCACCAGTATCTCTTCCAACACTTGATCGGTCCGTTGATGCGCTCCGTCGCTCATTGTCATAGTTCCTCCTCTCCTTCTCCCTATCGTCCCTTGATCTCTCCGACTCAGAAGGCTTCAGGCCGACGCTAGCATAGGCTTTCCTGAGGCCACGGATCTGGTGTGCAATCTCGTCCTGGAGCTGGCTGTTATGGACCAGCTGGGGGTCCTTGTGGCCGTCCTTCTGGTGCTGCTTGCGCCTCATCATCTCCCCCTGCTGCTTCTTCAGTGAGTTCAGCTCCTTCTCCAGCACCAGAAGCTTCTTCTGGATCCGCCCTTTCTCCTCCTTGAGGCGGTACTGCCGATCTGTCTCCTTGCCGCGCTCCTCGTCCCGCCTCTTCATCTCCTGCCGCTTGATCACATCCCACTCTTGGACTAGCTTGACCTCTTCACGCCTGATCTTCTCTTCCGCCCTCTTGGTCATCTGGCGTTCCTGAAGCAGTTTCTCCTCCTCGCGTCGGATCTTCTCTTCCATCGTCTTCAGGGCCACTTCTCTCATGAGCCACTCTTGTTCTTTCTTCAGCATCTCCTTCCGCCGTCTATCTTTCTCCTCTGCTTCTTTCCTCATGTATTCCTCTCTGATTTCTTTCTCGAGGAGCAATCGCTCCTTCTCTTGCCACTGTTGATGTGCATAATAGTCCCCAGCTGGGTAGGATTTCTGCTGGTCATGATACGAACTCTGTTGTTCCTGCTCTTGCTCATGAGGTAATAGAACAATTCTCCTGTTTGGCTCTGATTCCGAAGAAGGTGCTTGAGCAACTTGAATCTTAATGTTTGCCCGCTCGGTATACTGTGTTTGCCTCCGAGGTGTCACATGTTCAAGTTCATCTTCACTTATAGGTTCTGTGAGAGATTCTTTTGGAATGGCTTTTCCACCTTCATCCTTCTTTTTAGCATGTTTCCCATCACCTGATGCGCTCTCTTGGGCCTTTGCAAGCTTTGCCTTGAGTAATGCCTTTTCTTCTTTCTTCTTCTTCTTCTTTTCAGATTTGTCTTTCTTCTTCTTCTTACCAGACTTTGTGACATTTTCTTGTGAAGCTGTACCGGGGGCGACTTGCAAGCCACTGACTAGAAATGATGCAGTTTGATTGAGTCCTTCCATCTTATATTCCACACCTGGTGGACCATCACCAATATCTTTTTGACTCGGAGCAGCTGTAGACAGAGGATGAGTCATGTGCTCAGCTGCCTCAGCTCTCTGAGCCCTCAGATAATCACCCACTTGGTCTGTCCCTGGCATGCTTGCCGCTTGTGGTACTACATGTCCCTCCATCGTTTCTTTCTCTTGGGCCACCTTCTTCGCCAAATCAAAATCAAAGCCGATGGCATTAAGGATTTTCTGGATTTGATTGGAATCAACAGCAGCCTCAGCCGGTGCTGCTGACTTCATCTCGGGCACATACTCTTCCTGAGGAACGACGTGTTGCTGTTGGGGATATCCATATTGCTCTTGACCTGGGTAAGAGGTTTGCTGCATTTGCTGGGTTTGCTGCCAGTTCTGACCAGGTGCCACGTGTGCTTGGGCAACTTGGCTTGGTGCAGGTTTTGGCTGCTCACCATACAAGAAGCGATCCTCTTCTTCCAGTAAGTTTCCTGCACCCATCTGGGGATCTGTCTGCAAAGTTGAGCTTGCATCAGTCGAGGAGCCTGGAAAGTTTTCCTGCATGCCTTGTAATCCAGAAAAAGTACTTGGATTCTCCAAACCCTGAAGAACACTCATCATCTCTGGAGTCATTTTCAGACCTGATTGCTGCAAGAGAGAGGTCAGGTTTTGGCTCTTGCCAGATGATGGCTGCGAGGATTGTTGCTGCAAGGATTGTTGCTGCAAGGTGTGTTGCTGCAACGGTTGTTGCTGCGAGGATTGTGGCTGCTGCGAAAAGGATGTGCTAGCAAGAGCAGATGGAGCTGGTATACCTCCATAGCCTGTGATTGATGAAGTCACAATGCCACCTGTATAACCGCCAGTGCCATGGTAATCCCCTTCCAGGCCAGGTATATACGTTTGGTTTCCACCAAAGCTACTCGAAGCAGCCTCTGGTCCTTGTCCAGCTGATGCAAAGGCGCTCACGTCTCCAATTCCTGGGATGGTTTGAACATTCTGTGCACTGAGGAAACTGAAACCCTCTTGGGCTTGGTGCTGCTGCTGCTGTAGCATGTGTTGCTGAAGTTGCTGTTGTAAAAGCTGCTGCTTTTGCTGTTGTAGTAATTGTTGTTTCTGCTCTTCAAGGAATTTCTGTTGTCGTTCTTCTATAGCTTTCTGTCTCTGCTGTTCCAGTACTAGTTGCTTTTGCTGTTCCAATAACTGCTGCTGCTTCTGCTGTTCCTGCTGTTGCTGTTGTTGGGCAGAAACAACGGATAACAGGGATGCCAATGCCTGTTCCTTTCCTTGTGGGACAAGTGTAGTCAGGATTGAGGACAGTTTCCCCAAGTCAACACCAACTAAATCCTTTGCTAAGCTCTCAAATTCCTCAGGGGCAGGGGCTGGAGCAGGAGCTTCTTCTGATGGGCCTTCGGCAGGCGACTTCTTCTTCTTAAGAATTGACTTCAGTGGCTTTGCGGCAGCAACAGGCACAAGTGCTGGCTTGGGTGCAGACTGTTCAGTCGTGGCCGTCACTTGCAATGGTGGCATGTCATAGATAGGCCCCGAGTAGACTTTACTTTTCAGTGGCTTTGTGAGCTGCTTCAACCCAAGAGGATCAGGCAGGCCTCCAACCTTGGCAAACTGTGATGATGTGGCTGCAGATTCCTCTTCTGCTGACTTTGTCATACTCTTCTTCTGTGGTTGTTTCTCAACCATTTCTCCACTGAACAAATCATATTCCTTTTCTGCCTCGGGCTGCACAGGCTTCTCTACCTTGTCAGATTTCTCCCCCTTCACATCTGCAGCCTCTTGTTTACTGGTACTGCTATCCTTCTTTTTACTTGCTTTCTCTTTTTTGTCCTTCCCCTTTCTTTCCTTCTCGAGAGACCTGCTTCTGCTTCGACTGGACGACCGAGAGCTTGACCTAGAACTGTAACTGGATCGGGAGCTCGATCTGGAACTACTGGTGTAAGACGAAGACCTAGATCGACTGCTACTTCTACTATATCTGTCACGCCGAGAACGGTGTCTATCTCTTTCCCTTGAGCGAGATCTTGAACGACTTCTCCTACGGTTATCATATCTTGTATCTCTGTTATCATATCTCATATCAACAAACCCTCTTCCCCTCCCTCTCCCTCTGTAGAAACCTCGCCCACCGCGCGCACCACGTCCACCACGCCCCCTGTAGTACGGGGATTGCATTTGCATGTGCTTTCCCTTTCCCCTTTCTCTATATCTATCTCTATCTCTGCTGTCAGATCGAGATCTTTTCCTATCCTCCCTATCTCGTTTATCTCTCCCTTTCCTAGCTTTTCGATCTCTGCTTCTGCTCCTACTTCGACTCCTACTATCACTCCTACTTCTCCTTTTATCTTTCTTGTGCTTGCTTTTCTTTTTCTTATTCTTCTTCTTACTTTCCGATTCTTTATCTTTGGAATCATCTTGCTTCTTAGTCTCATCTTTTAACTCTCTGTCACCGATCAATTCTTGCAGTTTTTGCAAGTTTGGAGTTTTAGTATTGTATCTGATATCTTTTACAATCTGTCCAACATGAAGAGATGGATCTCTTTTCTTTACTGCCTTGACTACTTCAACTTTTGGTTGAGGTGGAATAGGTATCTTTGCCACTGCAGGAACTTTTCCCTCCGTCTCATCATCACTTTCCCACTTTGATTTAGGAATGGCAACAACTGTTGTTGAAAGAGAGTCATTCCCAGATTCTACCGCCGGAGAAACAGCTTCTAATTCCAATTTATCGTGACCAGTGCGATTGCTTTGCTCTGATGGCAATTGGGGGGAGCTGCTCAATTGCTGGGCAGCAGGAAATAGCACAGGACCCGCAATTGGTGCAGTGTCAATTTGGCTTTCGCGTTTATTTTGAAATGTGATGACAATATCTTCTTTGGGCTCATCTGGCTTGATCCTGTAAAGAAAAAACATAAGAGATACAAGTGGTAATGCTACAAACCTAGAATACATTGATATAGTTTACATGTGGATCAGATTTGATACTATCTTTACAGTGATACCATTCAAAGACAATCATTGTTGACTGAGTGTTTATCATTCATGCACACAAAAAATTGTTTTCACCTTATGAAGAAACACAACTTACAAACAAAAGGACCATAACAATATTTTTATATTTTCAAGTACAAGAGAAGTCCATCTTATTTCCATGAAACGTCTTAGCCAAATGTCATTACTATAAACATGAGCCAGTGATCAAAAACTGAGGTTGAAAATTATCATTTGATGGATAATCTATGTAGGGTATTCCATTATACAAATTCTTTTTCTTTTCTGCTATGCAATTTCATTTAATGACAAATTGTATTGTTTTAAGGGAGGGTGGAGCTGTGCGATTTAAAAATTCTTCATCAAATTTGAAAATGATAACATGCCATACTGACAGGCGTATAAGCCGCAAGTTTCTTTGATCTCTGGCGGCCAGGAGATAGCGGTAAACACTCATGTATTACGGTCTCATGTATACCGCCATCTTGTGGCCGCCGGAGATCAAAGAAACAATGCCAGCCCCTGTCAAACTGATTTTGCTACTTTGAGCTGTAGCTTTTTCATCAGCGGTATCTTTGAGTTATCTTGGACAAATACTACTCCTGGTGCTTTCTTAGTACCAGTAATTATGCTGGTGATAAGATTGAGATCGTATTACCGGTCATGTCAATTGTGTCACACTGGATGGCTATTAAACCCATCTATTTTTTTCTTCAAAATGCATGCTCAAAGTCGGGGTGCGACTTGTGCGTGGGTGCGGCTAATACAACGGTCAGTACAGTAAATTCCCCACATTCCCATATTGGTGATTGTATGATTGTGGATGGTGGTCATTTTCCAAGTAAATTTGTGAATTTTTTAATTTCCATTCTTATTTTTATTTCAAATTTGTGACATTTTCCTATGCAATTGTTACAGGAACCCAATTTTACAAACTTACCACAGTTTCACTTTGGCTAGTTGCCACATCATTTAAACTGACCTCATCCTGCCCTTTGCATATCTTTCAAGGTATGATAAAATTTTATGCTCAGCAGAAAATACATACATCTACCTTGGAATACTGTATACTACTGAAAGTAGAAACGCCTTGCTCCAAAAAGAAAGAGTCAGCAAAATGTCTTTAAGTGGTAGTGATATGGTACAATTAAGCCTGAGTCAAATCAATTTTTTCAGAAACCGGTGTTCCATGGCTTTGCGCCGATCGAACATTGATGCCTCAATGGCACATTGACAAATTGTGTACAACGGATAGCGGAGCGCGAACGCTAGCGGTCGTGTACATTTTGCTTATTACATGACGTCATCCAGCCACTGCCGACAGCCAATTTGTGAATGAAAATATAGTAAGCATGCGCAGTGCAAGCCTTCCATTTCCCCACACAGTATTCCATCAAAACAAATGTGCAAATTCTCTATCACCTCATACCCAAATTTCACTTTCCTATATTTTATATGAATTATGAAAGGTATTCTTGGAGAATCTATTTTCTCACCAATACCGCACATGTAAGCGAATTTCGATTACTTCTTGCTTTTCCGTCAAAATCTTACGAATTAGCGTCAATATGGCATCGTGTTCATTGGAATCTGTAGAGTCTCTTGCAACATGCACAAAGTCAATCAGCTTCCGGGTTTCAGAGCATCGCAAGAATATGCATGAAATTGCAGAGTTTCGATAATTTTCGATTGATCCTCGAGTGATCCTATCACAAACCAAGACCATTTCTCCCGTACACAACGTGACCGGATATCGTTATCGCTATCGATACTTCCGCACGCAGTCCAAAGGAATTATTTTGGCGACCATGTGGTCGTGACATGATCTACATTCTACGCAATGGACCAATCAGCAGTCTCCGAATCGCTGTGCGGAGATGCTCTATCCGTTGTACACAGTCTATGGACAATTGTTCATTGTGGCATTGCGTAGTACGGTATATAGTAGTGAACAGATCGAAGACAAGTATGTAGTAGCTGCTTGATCATCGAGCGACCAGCTCGTTCTCTTTATGCGTTACCTGCAAAACTCACAAAGGAGAGTAGGAACCAAGTAAGCAAATTAAAATTGTAAAAATATGAAGATAAATTGTGTATGACATGACTATCAAACAAAAGATTTTGTGTTTTCTAGTCAATTTGGTAATTTCGTCAATGCATCGAATTCATCAAAACGAAATCGGAGTTCGACGTCTTCGATCGAACACCAGCTTACCAATCGATCAGACTCAGGCTTAGGTATAATAATAAATGTATAACCCTGTGCAATCATTTTTCTTCCATTCTGCATTTTGGGTCTTTTACTTACATGGCAGGACTGACAAAATCCTTTACATTTGAGTGTGTTAGTTGTGTCTAAATACTCACACTTCCTCGAGATGTTCAGGTGCCGGAATATCAGCATACAAATCCACATCGTCATCTCGCACGGGGTTGCGCATAGGTTTCTTCCTGGTCAGAGATGCAGGGGACTTTGCTGGGGCATTCGTGGCTGCAGGCACTCCATGCCGGTCAGTGAGGGCTGGTCCCAGGCGCTGCTGGGGGTTAGCCACCGACGGCCCCAGTCTCTCTGCTGGTGAGACCACGGAGGGACCGAGGCGGTCAGCAGCAGGGCCCCCAGGACCCAGCCGGTCCGCCGGGGCACTGACCGACGGTCCGAGCCGCTCTGCTGCATCCTTGGCCTGGGGGACGGCAGGGCCAAGGCGGTTGATGGCCGAACCATTCTGGCATTTATCATTGGAGACGGTGATCACAAGTGACGTCTCAGCATCATCCTGGCCAGGTTTTTTTCCCTGTAAATCACGAACAAGTCTCCTTTCAGATCATTTTTTTATGTTAGGCATTTATTTTGGAAGTTATCACATTATGGTATCCGTGATCTCCCAATTAAATGGTTCGAAAGTTATTTGAAAAATCTCTATCAGTTTGTGAAATACAAAGAATCTTCTTCAGAGAAAAGGCTGATATAATGTGGTGTTCCACAGGGCTCTGTATTAGGGCCTACATTATTTTTTATTTACATGACGTGCCGTCTGCTACTGACTTCTTTAACTTCAGATTATTTGCTGATGATTCTAATATTTTTCATTCTTTTTCAAAAATAAAAAATTGATATAGATGTCAATGAAGTAAATTACCATGTACGGAAAATACAAGACTGGTGTGTTGCAAATAAAGTAACAGTTAATATCTCAAAAACAAATTACATGTTGTTAAGCAGCCGAAGAAAAAAGTTTACCCTTCTGGGTAAAATAGAATTTTATGGGCAACAAATAAAAGAAGTAGATGTTGCTACATTTGTGGGCATACACATTGATAACCATTTGACATGGGATGCCCAGATCCGAGCTGTAATTGAATCAGTCAGAAGGAAGGTTGGTATTTTATTTAAATTACAATACTTTCTACCTAGGCATACTCTAATTATGTTATACAAAGCATTCATTCAACCCCACATGGCATTGAAGTTTGGGGCAGTACTTAAAGAATACTCAAATCTTAATTGTATATTGTATACGCAGAAAATGTCTGTACCTGCCATAACATTAAGCTTATATCGTGCCCATACTCAACCTCTTTTTGAAGAACTAAAATTGTTGAAAATATATCACCTGCACAAGTTATCTGTATGTACATTCATGTTTGATTTAGTTCATGACAAGTTGCCACATGCTGTTAAGGATTATCGCAGTATTATACAACGCAATTATGCAACGCGACAAAAAGAAGGCCAACAACTTCGTCTCCCCCTTTTCAAAACAATGCAGGGGAAATTTTCAATGTCCTTTGTAGGAAGTAAGTTTTGGAGCGCAATCCCACAAGCTATTTCAGACATGTTATTGAGCGAAAAGTAAATGGTTGTTTTGTATTCCCTATGATTATGTTTCATTACAATTAACTAACTTGTACATTATTTTACCATAATTAATCATTCAATTATAAAGAAAAAAAAAGTTTCATTATATGTAATATTTTAGTTTCCACTTTTCTTTCATGTAATATCATATTAGGTACTTCTTTTTTATATTAAGCATTAATCAAATTGTAATACAAACTGCTTTTGAATTTTATTCTAGAATCATTTTCATAAGAAGGTGTAATCTTTATACAATTCATGTATGAACCTATTTATATTTATGTATTTTCTGTCTCAACAAATTTGTAATCAAATGTGAGTCAGACTCGACTAGCACATGTGCTATATCTGACTCCATATTGCCATTAGTTGTAAACCATCTCTGACGGTTGAAAAAAAATGTTGTTATGACATGTGTCTCAAGTATTCATGTATCCATGTAAAGAAATTGTCAGTAGAAATGTCATGTTAAGTAGTTTCATATATTCTTGTCAATGATGATGATGATGGTAATAAAACAATCAATCAATCAATCAATCAATCAATTAAACTCTTCAATGATGAGGAAAATGGCAAGTCTGCAGCCAGAAATACTGTATAATACGAAAGGGAAGGAACTCATATACAAATACTGAATGTTTATGAGTGCAATGGACAGAATATTTAATGAGGTGAAAGATGAAAAGATTCATTCAACGAGGTGTTGCAGAGTTGAATGGATCATTCATTTCATCTTTCACTGAATCTATCTAGGTGTCATATACACAAAAATATTCACTGCAAATGGAGCCCATTTGACTTCCAACCACTCTTTATGAGAATACAATCAAAGTTAACTTCTTCATGTACACCAGCTAAATAATTAGGTGGCCTGTCGCAGTCAACAGATCACCTTCTAATTTTGTTAGAATTTTCTTATTATCTTTCTTTATTTTTATTCCGACCCCCACTTTTTTGTGTCACGCAAAAACTCATTAATAGCATTATCTTTTTCATTAAAACTTTTGTCACTTATTGGTACCAAAACAATTCTTTTCTTTTAACTATGACCACCTTGCTCACAAATGAAAAGATCAAGAACTGAAGATGTGTTAGAATGAGAAGCGTGATGTATTTTAGATCATACAAGATGCAAACAAGTGCCATGATTGACCAATGGCACAAGACAGATATGGGCACCATTCTCTTTGTGCCTTTCATTTCACATACACCACATTACACTGTCAAATTCATCTTTAACATTTCTGAAATTTGAAATCAATTCATTCCAATACTGTATCTTAGTGAAAGGGTTTTCTGGGGTAATTTCAATTTACAAAGAAAATTAGGCATACACCCAGTAGTAAGGATAGCGTGCTCCATCCTGTAAATGAACGAAAAACAAGTCAGACAAAAATCTTGGAACCAGACGGGATTTGAACCTGCAGTCTACTGCTTACCGGACAGCGACTTAACCACGCAAGCTATTTCTAGTTCACGGGTCAAGACACGACAACATGGAAACAAATACCCGAAAGAGTCTCATTTCATCTGACTCATCGATATTCATGAGTAGTCCGCCGTAGGGACAATTTTAGTGAAAGGGTTTTCTGGGGTAATTTCAATTTGCAAAGAAATTTTAGGCATACACCCAGTAGTAAGGATAGCGTGCTCCATCCTGTAAATGAACGAAAAACAAGTCGGACAAAAATCTTGGAACCAGACGGGATTTGAACCTGCAGTCTACTGCTTACCGGGCAGCGACTTAACCACGCAAGCTATTTCTAGTTCACGGGTCAAGACATGACAACATGGAAACAAATACCCGAAAGAGTCTCATTTCATCTGACTCATTGATATTCATGAGTAGTTTGCAGTAGGGACAATTTTAGTGAAAGGGTTTTCTGGGGTAATTTCAATTTACAAAGAAATTTTAGGCATACACCCAGTAGTAAGGATAGCGTGCTCCATCCTGTAAATGAACGAAAAACAAATGAACGAAAAACGTCTGACTTGTTTTTCATTCATTTACAGGATGGAGCACGCTATCCTTACTACTGGGTGGATGCCTAAAATTTTGTTGCAAATACTGTATCTGTCCCAATTAGGGGATGAAAATGGAGGCGAGGTGCCATCAATCTAAAAAATAGTTCTTCTTGAGAACTAATGAAAGAGAAATAAATTAATGTTGGAAATGAATGAAGTCAACAGAAGGCAAAGAGTTTTGGGAGAGGGATTTACCACATTTGAGTCATGCTGCCGCTGTCTTCCATTGGCAGATTCAGCCCCGTGGGAGGACGATGTCGGTGGATCCTTCTGGACCGAAGAGCTCCTAGAACGTGACGCGTGATCACGGTCCCTAGGATCTTCCATCTCTCTGGACCCACTTCCAACCCCTGGACCAGGATCCTTAGGCCTCTGCTGGGCTTCCATATTGCCTCCACCTGGATGTTCTCTTGCCATGCTCGGGGGCGACGGCTCCTTCGACCCAACCCTCTGGCCCCTCTCACGAGATTTCTCACCCATACCAGTTTCAGGCTCTTCTCCCCCGCCAGATCTTTTGAACTTCTCAGGTGTAAGATCTATGTCAGAATCAGACTCTGCCTTATTTCCAGATTGCGATTCAGGATTTTCGTCACACTCGTATTCAAACTCATCTTCTCCATACCTAGTATCCCGCTGTTCTGGACTCTTACTTCGTGACCTTCGCCTACTGTCATAACTTCTATATGCATTATCATCATCAAATTCAGTGGTTGGGTAATTTGTCGAGAAATATTCAGGGCTACTTTCACTTGGACTTTTTCTTCCCTGGCCCTGCCCACTCCCATGACTACGATGTCTTTCATCGTACCTTTCACCAATGTCATCCCTTCTCATCCCGTAACCATCCCCAGGATACTGGTCGTAATTGGAGGACATGTGAGGTGCACTACCTCGTGGATCTAGAGCACCAAATGGTGCATCTCTTCTGAAATCCCCAGGGCCAGAAATTTGTCTGGGACCCCCAACATGCATTTGTCTTGCATATTCATCACGGCTATCAATATCATGCCCGTGCCCATATTGAGATGATGTATCAACTGGATATGGCCTAGCTCTATCTGGCATACCTCCCATTCTATCCCCATAACTGCCCGCAAACTGAGGAGCTAAATTTGGCGGCATGTCCATGTGGGGATCACTCGTAATTCGCGACCGATCTCGTGGATCAGACGGACGTCCACCTGGAGGCGGAGCGTTGCCTCTGCCTCTCGCGCTGGCCTGGCCCTGGCTGGCATGGTCGTAGAATAATTCTTCTCTCCCTCTGCCTCTGCCTCTGCCACCGATGTTGCTACTATGCCCCCGATAACCTCCAGATCCACGTCCTCTGTTGTATCCTCTGCCCCGGGGTGGTCTTGGATATCCTCTGTTCATTTTGGCTGACAGATTGAAACTACCAACACCATGATTAAAAATATTTTTAAAGTGAAACTTTCCCTTTCTTGAGTGACAGAGTATTTCAGCGCTCGGAGACCACCATCTTGCTCTGTACGCACGTACGTATATACGTATACAGCATGCAAACGCGTGCGCGCGTGCACACCACTGACCTCTCCTGCAGTCGAAAGGGTTTGAGCAGGATCTCACAAAACCGCAAATTGTGGCGTTTTCCGATCATCTCAGTCTTCGAAATTTTCTTACTAGTCTTTCTTATTCAGGATGGAGCACGCTAGTTTCCTAAAAACCATTTCTCTAATAATATTTCCACTTCTTCAATTATCCAAAATCCTCTACTTCTTCCCCGAGTTTTCCACTTACCTAGGCCTATATGTTATGTGTTATTGTAACAATGTGATAATTTTGGGTCAATCAGTGTGGAAAATAAGAGAAAATAAATTGTGTGTGTGGCCGGGTGGTGTTGTTGGGGGGGGGGGGGGGGGGGGGGGGTAGGTCAGTGTAGGGGGACAGATGAACACTTTTGAATTTCATAATAAATTATTTCGCTACTCGCTTCATCTCGCTACATAACTCTCTTTTCAAACGCGATCAAAGTAAGATTGCGCAGGGTCTTAAGGCTTAAATGTTACATGCAAGGCAAATCAATATTATCAAAATCAAGCGTTTTGTAAAAAAAAAAAAATCTTGTGATAGGCAAGAACATCTCTGTATATTCCCGCGATTACTTGATGTTACATGCAAGCAAAGTCATATTATCAAAATCTAGCGTTTTATATAACACTTTTGTGTTTCATAACAGTGAGAACATAACTCGCTATGCAGGGAGAATATGAACAATTAGTATTGATAGTTCTAGGCCCGAATGTCATTAATTGGTTGAGAAATGTCTTACTGCAAGGCAATCTGTTTAATGCTACAAAGGGGGAGAGGAGGGATAGGATAAATGCAGTAAAGAGGAGCGGTGATAGAAAAGGGTGGAGTAGGTATGGAGGTTCACTACGGGCGAGAAAGAAAGCAGATGATGTTCAACGAGTCGCTCCGCGGTCCGCATTTTCTTATCCTTGCCCAACTTCCATCTTCCCCTCTCCAGACCCAATACTATCAGTGACTATACCCTGCATGCACTTCTAACCCGAAACCTGATCAAAAACACCGTCACAACCCTAAACAAAAGGCATGTACAATGCATGTACTCGCACCCCCTGATCCCCCAATATACAATACAATATACAACGATCATTGAAATAAAACAAACAAACGAACAGTATATCTGCGGGGAAATAGAATTGACGATAATGTAAACAAAGAAATTTACATTTGAAATGTAGAAATACAAAACAAAATTCAAAGTTCGCTGCAGCTAATAAGTCTAAACTCATTCTCTGCCAGACTCCGTACTGCTCTATGGGAATGGGGTGGGTTTTCAGATCAAGTTTGTCGGCGCACAAGAATATCTTTTTGTCGGTGCAAGAAACATTTTGTCGGCACGAATGAAATGTTCCACCACAAATGTCTCTTCTGCCGCCAAATGAGCTTTCCAAATACATGTAGTCAGTTTTTAATGCATTTTTTTTGACGGGAGATTTTACAGTATAAACAACTTTGAGAACATATTCGGTTTTCATGGAAATACTTATATTCATTATATATTTTGTCCTTGGAATATCATATATACATTAGCAAATTTCAGAACAAGATTCTTACATTTGATTTCTTTAAAGCCTTCTTAAAAAATAAGAACGATATAGAATACAGAAATTCCAAACAGAAAGGTCAATTAATTGGTCATTTTCGTAAATGTACCTTGATTTTGTGATGCAGTACCTTAGTACCATGCATTTACATAATCCCTTTTTGTTTAAATTCCCGGGACGAAAAAAACAAACAGTAGAAACCTGTAGAGAAAAACCGTTAGAATTTCTACAGATTTCTACTGAAAATTTTCTGCTGGTTTGAATATGGAAAGTGAAATGATTTCCAGTAGAGACCATTAGAAAAATACCAGTAGAATACCATGCAGTAGAAACCAGTAGAAATATTTACTGCATCCAAAAAAAGAAGACCAATAGAAGACCAATAGAAGACCAGTATAATACCAGTAGAAACCAGTAAGAATCTTTACTGGATCCAATAGAGATTCCTATTGGTTTCTACTGGAATTTTTCTACTGGTTTGATGGAAAGTGAAATGATTTCTAGTAGAAACCATTAGAAAAATACCAGTAGAATATCAGTAGAAACCAGTAGGAATCTCTACTGGATCCAATAGAATACCATTGGAAACCAGTAGAATACCTACTGGAACCATTAGGAGACCAGACTTAAATTTATCTTAGGATAATCCGAAATATGGCATATTTCCTTTTAACCTAATCCATCACTCCCCCCCCCCCCCCCCACACCAATTCGAAGAGAGGGGACACAATATCAAAATGTCCCCCACAATTTTTGGTCCTGTACCCCCACCATATCAAAATGTTCCCCCACTATTTTCGGACCTGTACTCCCACAATATGAAATCCCCCCACTATTTTCTGTCGTGTATCCCCACAATATCAAATGTCCCACACTATTTTCGGTCCTGTCCCCCCCCCCCCCCCCCCCTACTGAGAGCTCCTTCAGACTGGGCGGGGAAAAAAATCCATCACTACCCCCCCCCCCCCCTCCCCCACCTTAGGAGAGCGATTTCCGCCCTTTTCGACACACACATACAAACACGTTATCACACACTTCTACAATGTCTGTCCAAATGATTTTTAAATGTTCTGGATTCCATAGTGAATGGCAGTTTGGGTCGGGTTTTTATTATAAAGTGGTATTGTTTCAGATGTGAAGTATTCACTATATAGTGATTTTATCGAAATTATCAGCACCTTCCGGGTTCACGACAGGCAAACGTATCAATTCATTTAGAATACAGACATTTTCACTTTTGAGCAAATTTGGACGTGCAAATTTATGTGCATTAGAAAATTAAGGAAATATAGCGTATACATTCAGATCGCCGAGGATGTGATAGTTCGTCTCAGTGCCTGAAACCGAAAATTGTTTATTTGCTTTATATTCCACATCTGAAACAAACTATCTACACGAAAAATGACAATTTGACGTATAAAAGTAATGATTACTTCTCTACCTAACCCCGAGCCGCTGCCATGAGGAACACGCGTATAGGACGCGTGTTTGGACGCGCGTTAGGACGCGCGTCAGGACGCGTTGGTAGGAGCTACGTATCAATTGATAGTCCGAGTGTAATGCACTTTCATTTCGCGCGTACTCAAAATATTGATCACGCGTTAGGACTATAAGGAGTGAAGAGATCAGCGAAACCAAAAAGTACTATCACCTAGAGTGTAACGAACTTTTATTCTCAGGTGATCTGATAGGAAAAACTTCGCTTTATCACGTGATCAACTTTTGACCAATCCTATAACAGCATTATTAGTATGTGGAATATAACATTAAATATTCACACGATTACTGCAAGAAAAGTAATTGATGAAATGTCACAAGACCTGCTCTTGATGGAAATTACACCCTTGTCTTTATGATGCGCCAATTTAAATTTGATTCAAATTGTAACTTATTTTTTAATTATTTTTCAAAATTGTCAAAAGTTTTTTATAAACCTGATATAACGCTGATGTGCTCCTTTCTCCTTTTCCCTATCCCTTCCTCTGCTCTCTTCTTAATGAGCCATTTTTGTAATATATGCACAATATTCACCCTATCAGTCTGGTGACGCATTATTTACATTCACCTGTACTTGGTGATTCAGTTTTAATTGATGGAACGCACTCTGAATTTATTAATTGTTGCTACTCGGACAAATCTCGGACATGCTTTGGCGTTACCATCAGTAACGTATTGTTTGAACGACGTGTATAAAATCTACATACATAATGAAAATGGTCTATTTACCTGTCGCCTATTCTCTCTCTCTCTCTCTATCTCTTATCCACGCACACACACACACACACACATACACCAACTAAAACCAAACCAATAGAAATAAAAGAAATGGAACAGGCCAAAAAAATGTAAGAACCCTATTTACCAGACTAACCAATGATAGCAAGAAGGATGAAGATGGTTAAATCATCTGGGTGATTATGTAACAAGGAATGTTCAACAAAAGAGCCAGCTGAGAGGATGCTTGGAATGAATGAGCACATCTGAATAGGAAAGGAATGAAGGTGATCAAGTGAACATAATAACCTATTGAAATTGAACTGAATACAAACTGAACTTAATTTCAAGAAGAACTGAACTAAATACCAAACTGAATTGAGCTAAAGTGCAACTAAACAAAAACGAAATCAGAAGAACAAATAGCCTAAAGTAGGATTCTTGACTGGCAATTTAACAGAAAGGTGGTCAAGAAATGTATTGAGGAATTTGAGGTGATGTAGGTTTTTGTTAAGCTTTCTCGTTAATTCATTTTGATTATGGAAGTCTTGGTGAAGGGTTGTCCTGCTGGGTTTAAACTAGACTGCAGGTCGAGGCAGTCTCCACTGCCTGGCAGTCTCCACTGCCTGGCAGTCTCCACTGCCTGGCAGTCTCCACTGCCTGGCAGTCTCCACTGCCTGGCAGTCTCCACTGCCTGGCAGTCTCCACTGCCTGGCAGTCTCCACTGCCTGGCAGTCTCCACTGCCTGGCAGTCTCCACTGCCTGGCAGTCTCCACTGCCTGGCAGTCTCCACTGCCTGGCAGTCTCCACTGCCTGGCAGTCTCCACTGCCTGGCAGTCTCCACTGCCTGGCAGTCTCCACTGCCTGGCAGTCTCCACTGCCTGGCAGTCTCCACTGCCTGGCAGTCTCCACTGCCTGGCAGTCTCCACTGCCTGGCAGTCTCCACTGCCTGGCAGTCTCCACTGCCTGGCAGTCTCCACTGCCTGGCAGTCTCCACTGCCTGGCAGTCTCCACTGCCTGGCAGTCTCCACTGCCTGGCAGTCTCCACTGCCTGGCAGTCTCCACTGCCTGGCAGTCTCCACTGCCTGGCAGTCTCCACTGCCTGGCAGTCTCCACTGCCTGGCAGTCTCCACTGCCTGGCAGTCTCCACTGCCTGGCAGTCTCCACTGCCTGGCAGTCTCCACTGCCTGGCAGTCTCCACTGCCTGGCAGTCTCCACTGCCTGGCCATTTGGTCATTTGGATTAGGATTATTTGGTTTTTTAACATTGTAAATCCTTCCTGGATCCATTAGAAGACCAGCAGAAACCTGTAGGAATCTCTACTGGATCCATTAGAAGGCCAGTAAAAATCCTTACTGGAACATTGCAAATCAGTTATGAGAGTCCCCACTGGAGCCAGCAGAAAATCAGTATAGGATCCAGGTATGCCAAAAGAAAATCACATTGAAATGAGACTTAACACTCCTTTTCAATCCATTAGATCTTACTGGTTTCTATTGGTTTCTACTGGACTTCAATACCAGTAGAATTCACTGGTCTCTAATGGTTTCTATTGGTTTGACTTTGTATTTTCACACTCCTTTTCAAACCATTAGATCTCGATGTTTTTATTGGTTTCTGCTGGTCTTCAATACTATTTACTTCACTGGTTTCTACTGCTTTGATTTCGCAGCTCCTCTTCAGACCAGTTTCTGAAAAAAGTAGAAATCAGTAGACGGTCTCTACTGCTTTCTTCTGGCTTCTATGGGAATTTCAACCTGGGTTGTACTTTACTTGTACTTTTTCTTGATTGATTTTGTCCCAAAAATTCTCAGGCTGAATGAAGTGACAGAGTGTTGCCTTCCATGTTTTCTGCTTCTTTGTATCTATTTATCACGTATTTTTTACCTCATAGCAAGCCCAAATATTTTATGCGTGCGCACGTGTTAATGTACATACCACAGAACTATACCACTACGTAGTGGTATAGTTCAGTGGCACATACCCACGGCTCCCAGATATACGCGCGCACGATTATGTGCGCTAAATTCGCACAGTATGAACAATGGATGTGAAGCTAAGAATGCGGTGAACGAAAAATTTAAAGAAAGATCCGTTTAACGCAGCATGCATGTCTCACTGACTACCTGCATCTATCCTGTAACTTGAAGTGGATGTTTCCTGGCGATGGAGGGGGTGCCAGGGTATGAGGAGCAAGCAAGACAGCTCGCGGATGCTGTAAATGTTACCATGAATCCGGCCATCGACAAACAAAGTCGGATGAATGCGTACCAGGTAATACTAGACTAGAGGCATGATGATGATGTAGAACTAAAGGCTTAGCCTGTGTGAGTCTAGCCATTACATGATTATCACTTTATTAGGCCAGGGCTACTATACTTGGCGGCAAGGTTTACATTGCTAACTTAAAGTTAAAACCGGCTCCTTGTTTTCTGTCGAATATGAAGATGATCAGCTACAATACTTACTTCAGGTCTGAAGACGGACGGTCAATATGCCCCGAAATGCCGAGTCTTCATCTCTGCTCATCAGCTCTTCACTCTTTTTCATTTGGTTTACAGTCCTTTTTTTTTTAAGGACTAGACGCTTGTCATTTTCAAGAGTCTTCATCTCTGCTCATCAGCTCTTCACTCTTTTTGGTTTACAGTCCTTTTAAGGACTACACTCCTTTCGAAAGAATACTCTATTTTCAAATCTCCACTTTCTCGCCTTTCCAATTCTGTCCACTTTTCTCATCTCGGTCCTTCCAGGACTTTACACTGGCATGACATGGTGTACCGTAAAGCTCTTTCGTGATTAAAATACTGACATTTCACTCACTAAGTATAAACTGACCAAATTGTGTTTTTTGTGAAGCTTGAATAATTGTTTTTGTATTGAGCTTGGATTTGTGAGAAAGATCAGAGAAATTGTCTTTGAATGTCGCCTCGGTGAAACATTGTGATTGTCATCGCACATTATAGCCGAACCTTGTCGTTGGAATTTTGCAATTAATGCCCTTGTCATTTGCGAGACGCACCTCTTGACCCGGGGGATTGTGCATCATTGTACCGATGTGTGTCATACATATTGATACCACGAAACACCCTCCGTCACAGTAAGTGACACACTATTACTTACATCGATGCACATCTGAGTCAAACATGTGACACACCATTTCATGAGAATGGCAAGCCAAAGACACACTCGGAAAAGAGTGACGGTCCCATTGACACACCAAATGACGCAATGTTGTAAAGTTACTTACTATGACGCACATATGGGTCAGTCTTGTCACTGACATTTTGCGTCCACGACGGACCTGTGCGTCACAATTCTGGGGAACATGACGCACCATTCCTGGGGGTCAAGAGGTGCGTCTTGCAAATGACAAGTGCATAACTGTATGACCACAAATATGGAATAGTCTAATATTACCAGAAAAATCTGTGCAGCTAAATAAGTCAACTCCTGGGTTTCATGAGGATATGATATTTTAGGTTGCTAATATAATCCAATGGTTCGTATTTGGGGATGGGTTGTGACATCCTAACCCTATCCGAAACCTAAAACTCAACCTCAACCTTAACTACACGCAGAAGTTAGCAACCTACAATAATTTATTCCAGGATTACCAGACGTAAGGTAATTCCATGGTCTGAACAGGGTACTTAGATTATCTCAGGCTTAACAAGTTAATACTTATTGATTAATTTGGGTTGCTTGGAGGTTTTGAGAGGAGGATTATGAAGATTAAGAAACGTTCTCCATATTTTTGTTGTACAGCTCTGCGAAAGTTTCAAGGAATCATCTCCGCATTGTGTCCCATGTGGAGCTCTACTGGCTGACAGAAAACACTCTCCAATCATCCGGCACTTCGGTTTGCAACTACTCGAACACTATGTTAGGTTGGTATGACCCATTTCACTTTTATCCTGTTTGATGTCACATTTCCGTCTTTCAACGTTATGAAGGCTTGAAATATGAATATTAGGTCCAGATTGTTTACCCTTATTTCATTTGTCTTGAAACTTTTGAGATTTCCTTTTCTTTCAGTTATTTGGCAACTGAATGTAGCTGTGGTAGTGGTTTACTTTTATTTTCCCTGTTTTCCCTGTTCATTTGGTGGTATATATGCACTTGTATCTCACTGGAAGAATGCTGCTTGCAACAGTAATGTTGACATTCAGTCCTATTTGTGAAAATATACGTTTGTTCTCAGGCAAAAAAAAAATCAATAATCTTTCACTTTTGGAAATACTGAAATTGAAGGAGAGAGGTTTCATCGTGGTAAATGTCTGATTTAGTTCTACAGAGCTTACTGTGACCAGTTATTGTATTGTTTGTTTTGCTTTATTTTGTTTCATTTCCAGGTTCAAGTGGAATGATGCATCTGTGGAAGATAAAGTTCAATTTAAGGATCTGATTTTGGCACTGATCACAAAGGTACTGATCATTCATACAATCTTTTCTCATCTCATATTTGATTTAAGCCCCAATATTTGATACACCACTTTCTAAGAAGTTTAATTGTTTTTTTAATCTAACTTCATTTTGTGTCTTACTACTGGGTATATGCCAAAAACAGCTTATTTTCCAACTGAAATTACCCCAAAAATCTTTTCATTCAAATCATGAAAGTACATTGTGACCATATCTTTTGATAAACAGATTGCATTTACACAGTGGTCATCATCAGCATGGCAAGTATGTAATAATAATAAAAATATAATAATATATACATTTATAGAGCGCAGAAACTATTCCACAAAGTATATATTCCCCTGTGCTTTATAGGACTCCTAAAATGTTTGTTATTAATTAAACATATGTGTTTTGAGCTTTGATTTAAAGTTGTTTACAGATGATGCTCTCCTAACTTCCAGGGGTAAGCTATTCCAGAGCTTGGGGGCTGTACAAACAAATGCTTGATCACCTAACGTTACTTTTGTTTTTAATGATTACCAAAGTGGGGTCTTTTCACTGTAGATATGTTAATGATAATAATAGTGTATTGGTAAACCGCATATCACAAATGTCTCTATGCGCTGTAACGAATTTGAAATAAAGCAAGAAAAGCAAGAGACGTTTACCATATAGTACTGCATAGTAGTTAATATAAACATGTCAATACAACAGAAAGGTGCCAACCCACCAGAAGTCTACATGTAGATGACATTGAAAGAAACTAAATGGAATGTATGTTTTAAAATAAAACAAATTGAACCCATTTTACCCTTGTCTCCAGGGAAGCAGAAGTGTCTTTGAGGATGAGAACTACATCAAGGAGGGGCAGGTGAAGATCATGGTGGAGATGATCAAGCGAGAGTGGCCGCAGCAGTGGCCCACACTCCTGGCTGAACTGGACCTCATGTGCCAGATGGGGGTAAGCCCTTCATAGACAGATCTATACAGGATGGCATCTGGCCTCTCAATGGGGGATAGGCATCGAGTCCAACAAACTCCGCAAATCAAATGTTTTATCATTTTCTGTGGTTGATACGAGTGGCCCATAGATTTTCATTCCTAAGATTTCTAAGGAAGGTAATGTAATTCAGCCTACTTCATAGAGAAATAGTTTGAAATGTGTCCTGACATGAATGGTAATCGTCTCAACCGCACCATTTACAAATTATGCCATGGTCAGAAAATCTATTGAATTTCATGCTGCGATATTACAATGCGACAGGGATTCATTGCTGGAGCTGTGTTGGATGATGGAGGAAAGATGTTTCATGGCAAGCTCAGAACAAAAATAGAAGTTGGTGCACATGATGAAATATCTTTCATAGCTGAAGAGCTGTTGTATCTGAAAGATTAATGATTACAAGTGTGGTCAACCATCTAATGATTTGTGAATTTACACTGTGAGTGGTGTAATTCACTTAGGTTCATTGTACACGTATTAATCTGCTCATGTGTACATTGCAAGTACGTACTGGCTTATTCAGTTGAGCTTGGTTGATTGTATCAGTAATGATAATTGTTCAGCTATATGCAACCCTGCTCACCACATCAGAGGTCTGAGGAAGCAAACAGATCAATTAGTGAAAGCTTACCTAAAACAGGTAAATCTCATTGTGTAAAAAGGACGTACTTGTAGTCGTATTGTCCAATCATATAAAACTATTAAGCGTTACATGCAACACTGCCCATCAAGATTTTTAATATCCTTTATTTCCCCCCTTTTTTTCCCGTGATGTGCAGGACAGTCCAACGGAGCTGGTGCTGCTCATCCTCCTGCGTCTAGTCGAGGACGTGGTGTCCTTCCAGAACATTCCTCAGCAGAAGCGGCGCAGGGACCTCCACCAGGCCCTCACCGCCAACATGGGCCAGATCTCGGCCTTCCTCATCAGGGTGCTACAGATGTACTTTGAGAAGTACCAGTCCTCTCTGGAAGGGCAGAGTAATGATGAGGTAAGCGTTGGTGTTTGAGAGAAGAAGCTATTAAAATGGAACATTTATTGTTAACATGGTATATTTCGTGGTGTTTGATTTTGCAAATTTTTGTGAATGAATCACAAATAACCACAGATGAACATTTTGACAGTTGTAATTGATGGTTGTATCCAGCGCGCATACATTCATCACTGTGAGCTACAAATGTCACAAAATGGTCGGCCTATACCATGCGCTATAATTTTAAGCACGGCCATCACCATCTAGCTTGATGGGCGTAGTGCATCTCTTGACAATGTACTAGCACAACTCTCACCTTAATTTTGGTTAACCTTGATATTACCTTGCAATGTCTCCCAATCTTCCTCATTCTAACGTCTCCTCCTGTCCTCCTATCTCACTGTCTCTTTTTCCTCCTTTCTCTCCCTTTCTCTCCCTTTCTCTCACTTTTTCTCACTTTCTCTCACTTTCTCTCACTTTCTCTCCCTGTCTCTCTGCCCTTCTCTCTGTTCCTCTCTCCCCTATTGGTCCACAGTCCAAATCTGCATGTAAAGTAATCCAGACTGTCCTGCTCACGCTGTGTGGCTTTGTGGAGTGGATCGACTTCAAGCATCTGTTTCAGGATGATAAGCGTCTACTCACGATCCTGTACATGCTTCTCAGTAAAGCAGAGCTGAAGATGTATGCAGCCGAGTGCTTGAAGCTCATTGTGAATAGGAAGGTGAGGGAAAAAATAAGAAAAATAGAAGAGAGGGAGAGATATGCCCATAGATATTTATATGAAGATATATAGAGAGGAATAGAGGCAAACAGACAGAGGAAGACCGACAAATAAGCAGATCAACAGATGGGCAGACAAATGGAGAATGAAAGCAGGAATGAGAAAGAGAGAGAATGACTATAATAATGAGAAATATCAGAAAGTAATGGAATAAAAAGAAAAGTTAAGTGAGATTAGGCAAGAGAATGAAAGACAGACAGACAGACATGCATGCAGACAGACAGAGACACAGAGAGAGGACAAGAGAGGAAATGAGAACTTGATGAGAGAAGAGAGAAAGAAAACTGGCCAGTTGCCGCTGAATTATTCTCAAGAATTCATTTGTCACTGTTTATGCTGCAGGGAAACAAAGAAGAGAGGAAACCGCTCATCGTTCTGTTGTGTGATGTGGCCATGAAAGAGCTCTTAGATGCTGCAAGGTGGGTGATAGCCTCGATATACAAAACCCAATATCATTGAGTCTTCCCATGATATTGTGTAGCAATATTGTATCAAGCAGTGCAACTAGGGTGATTTAGAGGTCTAGCCCTGAATTCACAAAGGATTTATAGATTTAGACCACAGCTGAAGCAAATTTCATGGTGCATCAGCACATAATTGCGCTTAATTTAGCACGTAAAAAGGAGACATATTTTATTTTTTATACGTACGAGGACCCAATGATGAACGTGCACGTTCTGCTTAGGCTATTAAATTTGCGCTAGTTACTATACTTTAGACCACAGTTTAATCAAATTGATTAAGTTGATCCATGGTCTTAACCATGTAGCAACTAGCATGAATTTAGCACCCTACAAAAAAGTCTAAAATTTCAAGGGTGGTATTTTAAAAATGGAACTTCAGTTTTGTCGCAATTCCCCTACAATCCATGATTGTGATTGGCCTATTGGTGCATTTTTTTTTTTTACTTCAGTCATTTTTCAGAATACCAAGAGATTCGGCTAAGACAGTTTTGGACTTATTTATTTATTTATTTATTTATTCAGAATAGCTTCATTCATTAATAAAAGTACTGTTCTCCCAGACGGCCCTGTCTCACAAACTCAATCATCATACAAATGTGCTACCTGGTATCGACATGAAGGTACAAAATAGTATGACTTCAGTTTCTTTCAGAATACCACCCCATGTTATTAGATTTTGTAGTCATATAAACATCATGCCAGCAGATGTGATCCTGTTTTTGTCTGGAACTAAAGCAGCAATAAGCCATTCTCATAATGTATTCACACAATTTTCTGTGCTAACTGCATAGTGACGCGTTATCAATTCACATATATTTCATGATTCAGTTTCAATGGATGGAACACATTATGAAACCATACTTTGTTACTACTCGGAAAAATCTTGGACAAGCTTTGGGGTTACCATTAGTAACATATTGTTTGAACTACAATAACATGAACAATGTGATTAAAATTTGCATACATAAGAAAATAGTCTATTGATAGGGATGCTGGTAGTGAGTGAATATGAATAATCAAGCAATCCTGAGCAGAGCACTGACTTCTTTCTCCCATCATTCTTCATCTCTCTCCAGAGAGGCGTGCAGTGCGGGCATAGACGAGACCAACCATCTCTTTGTGACAAAGCTCTGCCAGGTCATTACCGGCTTGGGGTCTCAAATATGTGCAATTTGGGTAAGTATGGGGAGAGATCTACCACACCAGATGAACCATCTTATTCTTAAATTATTCTTAAATTTACAGTAAGACCTCTCCCTCCATCACGTTAAAGTGTAAACTTCTGTCAATGTTTATTTGCCCATTTATAATGTCTTGACCTAATTTGTGAAGTGGCTGCTTGATTTCCCTTTCTCTCTTTGATAACTTCTGATAGCAGGAGATTGCTACCCTTAATCATATACTGGGCCCCATAACATAAAGGTTTGCAATCAATCACAAAATGGCAATGGCCAATCAACATCATTGTTGCATGCGCTTTTTGATCAAACGACTGACCAGTAACCAATCAGAATTTGTCTTTCAAATCTGTGATTGATCGCAAACCTTTATGTTACGGGGCCCTGATTGGGTCATTTTCACCTCTTTGACTCTTCATGTACCACAAGCACCTTTTTCCACCAGTAATGTACTGTACATCTCACTGAGCAGCATATTCTCTGGCAAAGGAATGGTTAATACCTGTACTGTAAATAACCAATTTTTCTTTTGCCCGTGAGTTTCCCTTAAGATTATAGCTGCCTCTCCCCTAGCCTCATTCTTTCCAAACTACTGAATGAGAGTGACTATTGAGTTTATCTTGCCTTCAACCAGACATCACTGGAGCATTTTCAACAATGGACAAACTCTCTGAAACACCCCCTCCCACTCTACATTTCCTCTCTCTCCCCAACAGAGTGCCACTGCAGAGACGTATGAGAGTCCAGCCAACTTGGCGTCGTACCTCCAAGCTCTGTTTGCCTTCACCCAGCACCCCAGCACCCATGTCAGCAGTCTGACCTCGTCCAGCTGGACTGCCTTCCTCAGGCACCGCCACATGTCCAGGGACCCCGCTGTGCTGGACATCCTCCCCAGCCTCTGTCAGACCTTCACCAACACATTCCAGAAGGTGAGGACACCCCCCCCCCCCCCCCCCAGGAACTTTAAAGGGATGGTCCATCCTGAAATTTAGTTGGTTGTAGTAGCAGAAGAAACATAAAAGAAACATATTAGTAAAGGTTTGATGAAAATCTATCAAAAAATAAGAAAGTTATGATTGTTTAACAATGTTGATTTTGTGATATGTGAGATACTCTCCCATTATGTGCATTATACTGTGTACGCCATATATTTTTGCAAGTTTAATTTTTTGCAAATTAGGACTGCCTGACAATTTCGTGAGTGGTTATATTCGCGATCGTGGAGTACTAGTACTATTAGTGCATGTGCTTGTGCACGTAATATTCATGTTTTTGCGTGATGTTAAATCCACGAATAGCACCCGACTTGCAAAGTTTGCGAAAATAAAAAGCCCGCGAATGGCGTATACAGTAATTGGCTAGGACAGGGGATGGCTCTCCTAATTATTCTCCTAAATCCTCTCATGCTGCATTCTTGAATAACAAGTGTCCTCAGTTGCTAATTTGCTCTCATTTCAATAAAGTTAGGAGAAAACTAAGGAGGGAAATTTGGAGGAGAGTTGGAAGAGATTTTGGGTTCGAATTTCTACACAACAAAAACATAGATGTATTAAAGTGACTCATATTATGATCAGGGTACAATTTTGCTACCTCTGTCCAGTAATTTAATAATTCTTCCTTGGGTTAAGTCACAGAAAGACTGCAACAGCTGCAATGCCCACCCCCACCCCCTTCCCAACTAAAACCAAGATAGATTGAACAAAATTCTTTATTCTTTCAGGGGGTGTTTCACCAAGCTGTTCGTAAGTTACGAACGACTTTACAAACGACTGGTGATCCCCTTCTTGTGCTAAATCAGATTCTCAATGCACAAAGTGTGGCATTTAGCACAAGAAGGGATCACCAGTCATTCATAAAGTCGTTCGTAACTTACGAACAGCTTGGTGAAACACCCCACAGGTCTTTTCTCGTTTGTTTATAGAAATTTGATGATAACAATGCACACTTGAGAGAGGATCTTAAACATATTGTTGTATTGTACAATGTTCCTTCAACTCATGCTATTTCTGCCTCTACTCCTTTTGTTGCAGGTTGGCTTCCCATCCCGTAGTGACTCACTCGCCTGCCAGTATGCCAAGATTGATTTTGACTCAGATGACGAGTTTTTCAATTTCTTTATAAGTAAGGATCCTTTCTCCTCAGTACATGTCATCAAAAAACCATGATTAAGTCACACCGATATAAATGTGTGGCAGGGGATGATGGGGGGTGGGGGGGGGGGGGGCAAATCATCACCAAATCAGTAGTATTCCAAATGTCACTTCAATAAAAGAGAAAAAACACTTGATGGTGAGCATTAAAACATCAAATCAAAGCAGATGAGACTTGAAATAAATGGTGGAGGGATGTTTTTTTTTACTGTTTGTAGGCAATTCACTCCAGTCTTGTGCCAGATGAAATGCTGGTCTATGGGATTTATGTGCATTACTGCTGAACAAATATACACCCATGGCACATAGATAGTTAATAATGGAAAAACTCTGCAGCTCCTTGATTTGTATTAAATCATGAAGTGTGCTGTAGATAAAAGTACATTAAAGTTACCATGTTATATTGCCTCCTGCATGGACTGATTGCCATATCTCCTAGGCCACCATAAGTCATCTCAGTTACTTGATCATCTGGTAGACACTATCCCAATTCCTACAGCAACCCTTTCTGATTTTTACTCTGCATTTTTATGAATCATATGAATTGTACATTCTTTCATACTGTTTAAGCATTTTTGAAGCAGAACTAACTGCAATGTAGAATAACCATGAATTTGAAGCGTAATACTATGAAATTATTTATCTATGAATATTTCCATTATTCTACGCAACTTTAAGTGAATGTACACAAAACTGCTACAGTTCACGAGCTGCTAGTTTTGTTTTTGTTTGATTTTTCAATAAACCACAACAACACTGCAGAACCACTGGCCTCCAATACTCCTTCTCTCCCAGTGTTATCAGCTCCTACCTCTACAACAACAGCTCCTTCTCTTGAAGCGTTCAAGAGACAGGCGGTAGGATCAAGATTACGGCAGAACTACGAGAAGGAGTTTTTACTTGCACATGGAACACTTTTTAGTAACAGTTTTTGTTTTGGGTCTGCATGCGCAGCAGGAAACACGGGTACACATCACCACATGAAAGTATAACAGTTCTTTACTCAGAGGACTGTACTTTCACTGGAAGAAGATGTGATTATTGTTGTCCTTCCTCTTCCTGTCTAGTTCACCGCCTCCATCAACGGGACATCCTACAGTACGCCACCAGCCTCCTCCCGGTGGTTGCTTTCAACATAGCGGCCCATTGGCTGAGGGAGCTCCTAGCAGCACCACTCCAAAGAGAGGAAGGTAGGAGTGCTATGAGATAAAACATATAGTATATAAAGCCACGATTAACGGTAGCACTTTTGTCTGGTCCCTGATAGCAATGCTTACCTAATTGTGTAAGTGCTATTCATTTGAATTTTTGATCATTTTGATATTGCAAAAAAAAAAAGGTTGTACAAATGCTTCTTTAATTGTCAGAACCATTATAGTATATTATACCAAACAATTATATAATACAATATTGTATGTGTAGGCACTTTTATTAAAGACAGCCCGTCCCTTTTTCAGATCACCACAAAACCATCGAAACATTGGCAAAACATATAGAGAAGTGTTAGCAAGCTGTACATTCATAATTTGAAAGTGATACGTAGTGTAAAATTCAAATAATGCACGTAAATAACGTATGATTAATAGTCTTTACCTCAGGCTCTTAGCAGGTTTCGGCTGAAATATCTGCTTTATTGATTAATCTGTTTATTAAATTATGAAACGCATTATGAAAAAAAATGTTCTATAGAAGGAATTATCTCCAAAGTTTGGTAATTACTCATAAAATTATGATTTCACACATGCATAATAACCACATAGATGCTGTAACAAAGACTAATACTTTTTTTGTAGTACGAAAAAAGTCGGTTTGAAATTTAACGGCTGAATTTTTTACATATGTACAGAAGCTTCAACATGCTATATTCTTAGAAATGATCTTGAATCACACTTCCTTCAATTTACGATCGTGATAGACGATTTCAAGTTTTCAGCTTGCAAAAGGGACGGACAATCTTTAAAGGTCTATAAGTGCTAAGGTCAATTGATTGCAGTACTTTTGGTTCCTTCCAATTACCAAAACAGAAATCATCAATCATGCAAAATTGATACAAAATAAAATGATATAATTAAATCAATTAACCTTGAAATAAATGGTCTGTTTCTTAATACAGGTAAAGACCTGTGTACATCTCACTGCCCGTCCTACATCAAATGGGACGCCATGACGGGTTACCTGGACAGCGTCATAACATCACTCATCAAAGAAAAACAACTCCCCGTAGCCCAGACGGTTGAACTCCTCCAAGCAACGCTGAGTCTGACCATCGAGGTAAATGGTATAAACTGAATGGTATAGGTGTCTGTCTATTCCTTAGTACTTGTAAATGATTAAATAAAAAATTATATCATATTGTCTGTTTCTGTCACCTAATGATGTATATTTCTTCTACTAATGTTTATTTAGTATTACATTGTATATTCCTTTTATTGTTTTAGATTTATTATTTAAAATGATGTGTATATTTTTTTTGCTGTATACTTCTCCCGCTGTCAGAAGCCCCTTGTGTAAAGTTGTTACATAACATACTTTCCCCCTGTCTTCTTTTTTGTCTAGGATCCCATGATCCTCTCCTGTCAGCTGACCTGTATCTCAACGCTGTTCCCGGTGCTGCACCACTCCAAGCAGCATGTAGAGGCCGTGCTGGATAAGGTAAGAACGTTGCTCGCATTGACAGAGGGCACCTTATCAATCAAGTTGCCCGTCCCATTGACATCGACAGAGTTAGTTCCTGAAAATGCATGTAGCTGAATGTACTTAACTAACTACACTGGGTAAAGTGTCATGAATAGAGCCCCAGGTGTTTCGGAGTTGAAGAAATTTAGCAAACCATAATACTGGCCGAATGATTCTGCCATGATTATGGGTCCCATTCTTGTTCTTACTGGATCACAAAATGATCAAAGCCATTGAAAATATAAACAATCATGGGTTGCGATGAAGGCAGAACAGTGTCCATCGTAATGACAGGTCAGTTTTCTGTACCTCTGCTATTGTCTTCTTGTAACAGATCTGTTTGTGTTTTTTTTTTTTCTTCCAGCTCTTTGCTGCAGCAGTCTACTCACTCCCAGGCCTCACTAAGGTAGAGTACTTGCAGATCTAGCTCTGGTCTAATTAGCGTGTTTGAGTAATACATTGTAGTACCCAGGATCTATATTTGTGAAATTTTACAAGCTGAGTTAGTTACTTTAGCAACTAACTAGGCTTAGTAAGATTTCATGAATATAGCCCTAGGGCTCTAGCCAGTGTTGTTTTCATGTGGTATACTCTGCAACATGCTTTTGTGTGCAAACATCATACTGTATAGAGTGTACAAGAAGCCGTTTCCCTGCCAACATGTCCTTTTGATCATGTTCAAAGCTGATCATGGTAGGAGTACTTTCTTTCTGCATACCAGACTCAGACAATAATACACCGCCCTCCCCCCCCCAAAAAGTATAACTGCAGTCAGTATTAAATTTTCACAAATAGCCTTGTTTTACGTAACATCACTTTGATGGCTCTGCCACCTCATGGTATCAATGTAAGTGAATCTATCAATGTTCGTGTAAATATCAGTTTTAATGATTTTTTTTCTTCTTAAGGTAGTCAGTCATAAGTATAAAAAGGCGACAAACCCCATTCTCCAAAATGTGTAAATCAGTTGCTTGGTCAGTTGGGAAAGGAAGTCTTGCTCTTTCTTCATTCTTCACATTTTGTCCTCTCTGTTTACTGATGACTGTACAAATATTTATTGTGTAATAATCAATGTAAGTATGTGAACTCAGAATTTAATATACATAGACATTTCCAGCTGTTTTTCTTGATGAAACACATCTTAACATTTAAATTAGTATACAAATATTTCATGATGTTGAGGAATGTTGTAGAATCTATTAGCTCCCGAGGTGAGGTGAAGTGGAGGGCATGCCGTATTGTTTTTATGAGACCGAAGGTCGAGGTAAAATAGTACCACATGCCTTCCAGTTCAGCCCAAAGATTCCAGATAAAGATCATTTGTTTGAATATTTGTCCTTCATGAATATATTCTTTGTTCATTAATTGGATCCTTATCATGGACATTATGGTAGTGTCCATGCTCTAAACTCTATAATGTTAGAGAGAAATACAGGGGAGCCATTAAATTGTTTTTGATTTCCTATGGTTTGAGCAAACCAATTCAAAATGAAGTTGTGCCTCGGCCATCTCCGCAGGAGTTCCCCGAATACCAAGCCAGAGGAAGCCCATTGACTTATTACCGGTACTCACTTCATGCACATGGGGTGCAGAGAGTGTGGGGCATTAATAAGATTTTAGGGGGGAGGGTTAGTGAAGTAATGACAACACTGCCTTGTTGCTGTGGTGTATCTGGGCTAATACTTTGTGTTCTGTGGGTGTGTTCTCAGAAGACAAGGACTCGATCCGTGCAGAACGTCCGCAGACACGCCTGCTCCGCCATGGTGACCATGTCTAGAGACCACCAGGACCTCATGCTGGTAGGTGCCCCGCCCCCCTACAGACCCTTCATCCATCCTCCATCCTTTGGTCCGCATTCCTTACTATTTCAGTTTTCCAACAGTGCATTCATTCACCATTTCTAGTAATGAGTTATGATTTAAAGTTATCCCGATTACACAGGATGAATCCTGATATTCATAGAACTATACCAGTTTAGATTCATCTAGTATTTCACATCACGTACAAACATAAATGCCAGAACAGTGCAATGTACAAACAAAGTACATTTAAAAGTATGTTCATTTGTCTAATGGCATACATATTAAATGTTCAATATTGGAGAAGACAAAGTCTACAGTGGAGATATGGGGGAATCTATTCAGAAACTGGGCTTGTATTGTATAGATTACCTTATCAAGAGTGAAACAGTTTTAAGATTGATAAATGTAAAAAAAATATTGGGTCTCTTCTGTGTACAACACAAAGAATCTTGTGTTTGTGCTGTTATGTGCAACACTTAATAAAAAACTATATATTAATTATATATTAGTGCAAGAGTAGTAATAGAAGTAGTATATATGTAGTATTCAAAGTAGCAGTACTATTGGCTCGAGGTCACATTCTGGGCATCCCATCCCTGTCGTGCGCCATCACAGACAGCGTTTTGTTGCTCGGTGATGCCGCCTCTGTGCACCTCACATAGCCTTAGATCAAAAGATCAGAGGTCCATAGTACCAGTGGAACACCTCGGCACCTTGCTGAGACCCCTGTATCCATCCTGGCCTCCAAATCCTCAATCACATCTCCATTCACATCTCTCACCAGTGTTGATTACATGCGATATGAAAACGATGTGCAATTATTTTAACAGCGTACATATGTGTGCAATTATTTGTTTTGGGGGACAAACATTGCTGCTCAATATTGGATGCATTTGCAGTGCGAAAATATTCACATCACTCTTGCCATGTTTTCTCGGGCATCGTGACAGGGTAGTAACACTGTGTATGTATGTTTACTCCAATTCCGGCCTCGTGTGGTTGCTAATGCTAATAAGTAGCGAGGAAAGGGGTTATTGAGCAATGTTGTTGGTTGTGAAAGTATTGACATTCATTGTCAAATTCCTTGATTTTCAGCCCCACTTTGAGAAGATCTACTCCCAGGTCCAGACGCTGAGCTCCGACCCGGATCAGCTGACCCAGCTGGAGAGGGTCACGCTCAACGAGGCCCTCATCCTCATCAACAACGGACTCAATGAGTGGACCAGCCAGAGCGCCCTCATTGCCGAGATCATGAAACCCATCACTGAAGTCTGGCTGTCGGACACCATCACACAGTGAGCCGTCTCCCGGTCCACTTTGCTTGTGGCTGAGATCCTGGGCACTGTCTTATAAAGAGTTGCGACTGATCTGAATCAATCCCAAAGTCCAATCCCCTATTTCTAGTGTACAGAGATACGATTGATATCAATTGCAACCGTTTATAAGACTGGGCCCTGAAAAGATTTTCATTTTCTTTTCTTGTTCTTCTCGCATGTAACTGTTGAATCTTTGAGAACCATTTCTGCATAATATTTGACCAAGCACACAAATGATGGGGAGGAGGAGTTTGTCCACCATGTGAAGAATTAGAGTAGTTCAGCCCTGACGGGCACTAACCAGTGAAATACCTTAATTGAGGGGGCAGAAGGTTATCTAATTTTCAATTTGATTTTTCTTGAACAGTGTGATCCAGTCTCCTGAGCTCTTCATCCATCATATAGGGCTGGACTGCCCCAGTAGCTCTGTGGAGCGCAGTCAGGAGGATGTGTACAACAGGAACCGCGCCCAGCTCTTCAACTGCATCTCCACCTGCCAGGCTGTGGTCAAGAGGAGCTGCTGGCCCTCGGATCCTCAGGTACACATGCCCCTGCCCCTCTCTCTCCCCCTCCCTGCCCTCTCTCCCTTCCCCCTCTCCCTGCCCCCTCTCCCTGCCCCCTCTCCCTGCCCCCTCTCCCTGCCCCCTCTCCCTGCCCCCTCTCCCTGCCCCCTCTCCCTGTCCCCTCTCCCTGCCCCCTCTCTCTTCCTCCCCCTCCCCCTCCCTCTCCGTCCCCCTCTCCGTCCCCTCTCCATCTCCATCTCCCTCTCCCTCTCTCTCTCCCTCTCCCTCTCCATTTCCCTCTCCATTTCCCTCTCCATCTCCCTCTCCCACTCCCTCTCCCTCTCCCTCTCCCTCTCCCTCTCCCTCTCCCTCTCCCTCTCCCTCTCCCTCTCCCTCTCCCTCTCCCTCTCCCTCTCCCTCTCCCTCTCCCTCTCCCTCTCCCTCTCCCTCTCCCTCTCCCTCTCCCTCTCCCTTCCTCTCTCCCTCTCCCTCTCCCTCTCCCTCTCCCTCTCCCTCTCCCTCTCCCTCTCCCTCTCCCTCTCCATAGATGGGTAAATGGCTAGATTGATACATCACTAGACAGACAGAAACTCAGAAAGATGGATAGATACATGGGTGGATGAATAGATCGATGGATGGATAGATGGATGGATGGATAGATGGATGGATAGATAGATGAATAGATAGACAGATAGATGTCTATATATTGTTTTTGTTTGTTTGCAAGAGAAATACACTCCCTTCAAAGTCAAAGTAGATCAATTCTATAATGACACAAACTCTTTGCATGCCACATGTGCCTTTTCACACAAGTAATACACACAAAAATATCCTATAGCACAGCACTTTATCAGGCACACAAGAAAAAGAGAGAAACAAATGTAGTCATCCTCAAAGATTCTCCCTCTCCCTCTTCCTCTCTCTCTCCCTCTCCCTCACCTCCTACTGCTTACCTGCCTCTGAACTGTAATATCTTCCAGTCCTACTAAAAGCAGCAAAGAGCAGCCAATAGTGGCCAGTAGTGCCAAGACTCAAGAGTAGCTAAGGTCAACCAAGAACGGCCAGTAAGCTGCCAAGAGCAGCAGAAGACACCATGAGACACTGCCATGGTAGACATATGCAAGACCTCTGAGATTCCTGCTCAGTTAAGTCAATCAGAATATCAGAAGAATTTCTGGGAAAATCTCTTGGGGGCCTCTTGACGGCAATAACGGGCTGGATATATTCATTCAGAACTCTGCTGCTCTTGGTGTTTTTTTGCAGGGACCTGTTTTGGTGCTGTCTTATATCTACATCATAATTCATATTTCACAAACTGGACCTGTCTGTCATACTTGTGATTCATGCAATAGTGTACATGATTTGTTTTTGTTTGTTTGCAAGAGATATACACTGCCTTCAAAATCAAAGTAGATCAATTCTATAATGACACAAACTCTTTGCATGCCACATGTGCCTTTTCACACAAATAATACACACAAATCTTATAGCACAGCACTTATTAAGGCACACAAGAAAAAGAGAAAGACAAATGTAATCATCCTCAAAGGTGACAATTTAGTGTATTTGGCTAGAGGAAACATGCTGGGCCGTCTCCCTGTCGTGCTGCTTCGCATCCAACGTTTTGTTGAGTGTGCTGCTGTCCATGTTGACCTCAATTAGCCACAGATGAAACCATTCAAGAGGTACATAGTACCAGCAGTGTGCAGGACTTTCTGTCTTGTTTCAGTCACAGGCTGGCCTCCAATCCCTCAGACAAATTCAAGCTTAGATTAAGATATTGTTTACTCATAATTGTAACATTAGACATTGTGGTTGATATTATGACAAAAATGATTATGGCAATGACTGATGATTCAATAGAAGTAGGATAGGTGTAGTACTGATAGTTAGAGGAGCAGAGTTAAAAGTCATATTTGAGAAAACAAATACATGTTTAAAAAAAATGGACATATATCATATATATTCTAGTATCGTTTGTTCCACTGTCATGTAACACTGATCTCCTTCAGTTTGAGTACATCGCAATATTACAGCAGATCAACTTCAGGCCTGGATAAAGATGTAATAATTTTTCATGGATCCATAGTTGATACAGCCATTTATATATTTATGACTGATGTCATACTGATGTATATGAATGATTGTAACTCTTCGTCTTTGTAGGTAGCGGAGGCAGGTGGCTACGTGAGTGGTCGGCTGCCCAGTGGTGCGCCCATCTATAGGAACCCCAGCACCCCTCACATCATGCCTCTCTTGCCTAACCTCTTCACTCTCACCAGGTGAGTGGTCATCCACTTATATCAATCTATCACTCTACTTACTTAACCATATATCTGTCTACCTATCCATCTATCTGTCTATCTATCCATCTATCTATCCATCCATCTATCTATCCATCCATCCATAAATAGATAGAAAGATATGCATAGATATTATATATCTTTTTATATATAAATAAATGTGGACAGAGAGATAGATGGATGGATAGATACATAGATCTATCCATCCATCTATCCATCCATCTTTCTATTCATTCACCCATGTATCTATCAATTTTTCTGAGTTTCTGTCTGTTTAGCAATGTATCAATCTGTCAATATATCCATTTACCCATCTATGCATCCATCTATGCATCCATTCATCTATCTAGCTATCAATCGATCTATGTATCTATCCATTCATCTATCTCTCTGTCTATATTTATTTATATATAAAAAGATATATATAATATCTATGTATATCTGTCTATCTATATATTTATTTATCTATCTATCTATCTATCTATCTATCTATCTATCTGTCAATCTATATATCTATCTATCTATCTATATATCTATCTATCTATCTATCTATCTATCTATCTTATATATTGTATGTAACCGATTTTATTAGTCATAGAATTAAAATTGTTATTTAAAAGTAAGGATAAGATAAATATCTTGATATTAAAAAACTACCTTCTTATATTGGGAGGTGTGTACCCCTTATTTTTGTTACATAGACATAGTGTAACATTTATATAAAACAGTTCTTTTTTAAATCCTCTTTTCTGATGAAATTGACAGATATTGATGGCAGAAATGTGAATATTACGTTAAATAGGAAGATAAAGCAGCGACCAACAAGTTTTATGTTTGTGTATTGTAAGCTATTATTCTGCCATGAATGTCACAGGACGTTGAACGCCATGTGGTCTCCGGAGTGTCGCGCCAAGGTGTGCCCGGAGTACACCAAGTCTTACGACATGACGGAGAGTGAGAGGAATACCATTCTTGGTGAGTAACATGACATGCTCAATATGTGTTTAAAATAAGGTTCCGCTTCATCTCTTTATGCGACACTCAGAGATCGACAGTATGCCACACACACAAAGGGTTAATACTTGAATATTCATATCTGCGAGCTGATTTTTAATGGCTTGGCCCATGATATCTAAATGTGTTGTGACAAGTAGAGAATGAATTAGATCACAAGTCCAAGTCCTGAATGGTCCAGGTGTTTTTTTGCTTGTATTTTAACAGATTGATCAATCAAGCTTATTACTAGGGAGAGTAACAGCAAAACAGCAAACAGCAAACAGCAAAATATTGTGTCTCCGCAAAACATTGATATCTACTGGAGACGCATGAGCACAAGTATGCAAGAAAGATGGAGGCCTTGTGTGCTGATCCTTTAGCATTGTGTCAATATGCATAAGCCAAGCAGATAACAGATATCACTACGGAGAGTACCAGCAAAACAAAGGTTATATCATCTATAGTTCCTCAACAAAATATATGATTCTTTGAATAGAGAATGAAATGTCTCATTTTATGATTTAAATAATTCAACAAATTCATATGTTGATAGTGATTTTTGTTTCCTTGCTTGCTTGGTAGGCCTACTTGGAAACAGTAATGAAATTCCATCCAACAAACCAGTTGTTGAAAAGGTACAGACCTTTCTCACTGTCATCTACGAAACCATGTAAGTAGGCTTTTTTACTAAGTTAGTTTTATTTTACAGGCAATTGATGAAAAACAGATTGAGGAAATAAATCTATCCAGCAACTGCTTCAATTGCCTTGATCATGAGTACATCACTGCCAAGAATGTCATTCAGCTTCATAACCAATGAAATTAAAGAACAAAGTGCGATGATCTAATACTATACTGAGATAATAGACTAGTTCATAATTACATCATAGTTGGACAATCCACTGAATTAAATACTGTAGACTGCAGACTGGGATTTATTCCTGAAGCTGTGTTAGATTATGAATGCAAAGACATCTTACAGTATGCCCAGAACAACAATAGAAGCAGATGCATGTGTTTGAATGTTCTTTTACTACCTTCTCAGAGCTGAATAACCATTGTTGTATCTGCATGATAACGAGTATAAACGTGGTCAACCATCTAGTGAATTTCCACTTAACTCTGTAAGCGGTAAAATTGACCTGAAGTCATTCGTACCAGTTATAATCTGCTCATGCGCACATTGCAACTACAAATTAGCTCATTGTACCTCCTCTCTTGTTCTCTTTAGCTGCCATCTGTCCTCTGACGGCTTCCATTACCTGGGTCATGAGTACTTTCTTGCCATAAATGACATCCAGCATCATAACAAATTACATTAAAACACAAAGTTTGATAGTCTAATACTGTAGCGAGGTAATTCTATGCCATATCCTGTTCTGTCCAGCTGCCATCTGTTCTCTGACTGCTTCCACTGCCTGGGCCATGAGTTCTACTCTGCAGAGGGCCTGGCCGACCAGCTCTTGGGATCCTTCGTGGCCAACCTGCACCCCCTGCCTGACTACAGGCTCAGGCACATCATCCATATCCTTTACATGCCTTCATCCAGGGCCATGTTGCATAAAACTTCTATGGTAACATTGCTCGGCAGCCATGTTCAAGGGTTCCATAGAAGTTGCTATTGGTAGCCAAGTTACCATCCATGGTAAGTTTTATGCAACAGGGCAATGAACTGCATCATATAAATAGTGGCAATTGATCTGAATCAATTGCAAGTCCAATGCCCTACCTGTAAAGTTCAGAGTTACAATTGATATCAATCGGAAGTCAAATTGCAAACAATCATTGTTTTTGTTTTAGGAAAGGCCCTGGACTCCATCTGAATGGAAGGATACAGGCAGAATTTATTGGAGTAAATATAATGTATGTGAATATTCTCATTTGTAATATAAATATTATTTTCTTCTATGGGTTACAATTTTTTTTTTATTGCTTTCCAAGGCCCTAGCTTTCACATGTCGAAAATAAACATTTTAGTACTTGATTATCCATGGTGCCGTGTGGATACGGCAGAGTGGGGCAATCTAGCAGTTCAGATGTTTTGCTTCTTTCTTATTCTGTTGTGTTGTTTTAACAGAGAATAAATTCTTTTGTGAACCCTGGTCCAGTTAGGTTGACAATATTCATCATTGGATTACAGTAACCAAATGGGTGTGGCTGAATTGCACCCTGTAAGTGTATTCATGGCCTGTCATCTATTGTCTGTACAGCAGAATACGAGGGTGTCCTGCTGCACAGAAACTTGAGTAGAGGAAAGCCAGCCCGCAGATACGGGGACTCTGTAAGAAACTGCTAATGGTGGAATACCATAATATCAATGATTTGATAGTTGCATAAGAATGCTTGAGGGAAATCAAACATACATCAAACTAATGGAATGTTCTTCTTCTCTTTGAATTATGTATTAGTTGATGTTCAATTCCTTAACTCTACTCCCCCTCTCACGCGTCTTCAGCAAATACTTTGTGCAGTACTGTCCCACTGAGTGCTGGCAGTCTGTCCTTGTGCCTGTCATTGCTGGACTGACCACCTACATGGTCCACCGACTGGACCAGCAGTGGACAGTCATTGCTCACAGAAAGGAGGCCAGGTCAGTTTGCTTGTGCCCTACCACCCAGCGCACAATTTCTCTTTGTGTTTGTTTTAGTCCCATGTAGTCATTAGTCTGTCCTCATTCGTGTCATTGCCGGTCTAGTCACCTATATTGTCCACAGACTGGACCAGCAGTCGACTGTTGCTGCTAACATAAAGGAGGCCAGCAAGTCTTAGTTCCCTGTTGCCATTTTCCCTGCCCTTTGCTGTACATTCCTAAAACAATGACAACGACTTTGCTTAAATTATAGTCAGGAAAAATAAATTATTTTTTCAGGTTTCTTTTTTCCTTTTTAAAAATATATATTTATTTTATTTGAAGGGGCATTCCTCTGAATTCTTACTTGTGGAAACACAATGGTTTATCTGTCATGCTCTTTGTTTCCCGTCATTGCATACAGCCACTAAAGTGTCTCAAGAGCAACAACATTTCACCTGAACAGATGTCCTATAAGTGCATCAGTCCAAACATGTACACATTCATGTTATGTAATCCCTGTATCTTGTCCTATTTCCTGTTCTCAGTCGGGAGGACGCAGACGATGAGCAGGAGGCTCAGGAGGTCGTGCAGGACCATCTCACCAGGGCGGTCACCAAGGAGTTCATGGAGCTCTTTGGTGAGTACTGGACCTCTCTTACCTTTCTTTCTGAACCCATTCCTCATTGAGCCCCTGCATTTGTGGGCTGGCTTTTCCCCCACTCAGCGACTGAAAAACACAACCCCTGCGTAATCTGCTTTACTGATAATAGACAGAGACTACAGGCTATATAAGTTCCTTACATGGTGTCATTAAGCCACACCCCTTAGGTTACTGCAGTTCCGTGACAATTTATGACATCCTAACTGGACCAGAGTTCACAGAGCCAAAAACCTAAACCGTGAGCAACGGGCTAAAGTTGAGGGATAGTTGCAGACGTGCTAAAAGCTGCCAAGAGCACCCAAGAATGACGGGACTAAAAAAGCAGCCAAGAGTAGCAGAAGAGGCTAGGAGACACTGAAGACACACGGTTGTCCTCTGCTAGACTGCTAACATGGCTGCTCAGTGAAATAAATCAGTATTTTTGGAAGGAATTGTGGTAAAATCTCTAGGCGGACTTTGTGTGGTGATATCTGGCCAATAGCTATAACGCTCACAAGAGGTCTTACAAGGGCAGAATCTGTGTGGACCATCAGTTAACCCTTTGTGTGCCACACAAACTGCTAAGGGGTTTGTATGGGGCTATGTGGTTTGTATGCATCACTTGTGCAAAACTGCATCCATGGTGCACAATGAGTTCAATAAGTACATATTGTGCCCTAAAATCAAAGATCTAAAGGAATCTGAACAATATGAAATGATATCTGTCATTCTAGGGAGCCTTTGCTGGAGCAAGAGGCAACGTGCCTCTTCGTCCCGAACAGGTGGTGGGAAGGAGGAAGGAGCAGAGCTGGAGATGGAGATGGAGGAGGGCATGGAGCAAACTGCTGGGCGTGGAGGAGGAGGAGGAGGAGGAGGAGGAGGAGGGGGACAACAACATCCTGATACAGAGACCATCAGCGAACTCTGCAAAGTCGCCCTGCAAAATGATGTAAGTCAGTGGACCCCATTGTACAACACTACATTTTCAAGTACTAAACACAAGTTCTGCACAAGTACTGAAAAAAAAATCATTTATATTTCTCAGTACCGTAAACCTCATAGAACATCTAACAAAGGTCTTTGTCCTTCAGTTGGAATCTGTTCCGGTCCTGAAAATTATTATTTTATTAATATGGATGCATATGTTGATGTCAAAACTCGGACATTGGTGAAATGTCCACAAACCGCAGTCAAATAGGAAGAAAGGTGAACCTTTGTAGTGTAGGAAAGAAGTCTAATTGTGTCCAATGAGAATAACCTGTGGTAGGTTTTGATCACAAAGCTGGAAAATATATGTATTTTCATGGTATTGCATAAAGAGAATAAGTAAGGAAACAGAGATAGTTCCATGTACTTTGTTTGCATCATGTAGAGTGAAATGGTCATGGACACTATGACCAATTCATAGAAAGACATAAAAAGTCGAGGGAACTTAAAGTCACCTGTTTGTGTCTATTTTAGTCATTCCAAGGACTGTTGTATTTGAGGGCAATGAAGGAGAGCAGTGGCCATTACTGTGGAGACTTCTCTTGTTAGAAATTTGTACTTATGTCCCCACCACGAAGTGGCCTGAGGCATCATTTCTTTCTTATTTACAATTTAGTATTTCTGGTGTTCTTTATTTCCTCATTTTACATCTATTTTTCAACACGTACCACAACATTCCATTTTTCAAAAGGATATAGAGTTAGAATTGCTAGTGAAGTATAATCAAAATTACTTCTACCGAAAACAAACATTGGTTGTGTTAATGGTGTTGATATCCTTACCCTCCCATCCCAGAAACTGTGTGAGAGCATGGTGACGTGTGTGTATGCAGCCATGTCGTGGGCCGACACCGGTGTGTGCATCAAGGCCTGCCAGCTCTCCTGGCTCATCATGCAAGAGGTCAGTCTGATGGAGGGGTGCGGGAAATCAAACATTCTTTGCTCTGGCTACTTGTCAAGCCTAATGATGTCATGATCTTATTTTGTATGGCAATCTGAATGCCTGTCAGATACCCTTTGTTGGCTAAACAGACTTCTGAAATGAACCACGAGGGATCAGCATCTATACACAAAGTCTATGCACAATCTTGGCCCAGTCGTGGCTAAGATCTCCAATAATTAAAAGTCTATGCAATGTCTTGGCCTAGATCTTCAATGATTGAATGTGTATAACCTGTCTTGGCATAAACCTAGTGCTGCTGCACTTTTACAAATCATCAACTTGTTGTTCTTCTTCATGTTGGCAGCTTGCCCAGAGGCAGCTGCACTCTGAGGCGGTGAGGCAGCTGTATACCTCTATCCTGCGTGGGCTGCAGGTCCACGGAGAGCATGATACATGCAGGACAGAGCTGGTTCACAGGGCCATGCTGCACTATGAACTCCTCGTAAGTTTCCCAGCATATTCAGGCAATTCATTTTTATGCACAGTGCTGCCAAGTCTCCCCGATTTTGCAGGAGACTTTCTTAAAATAGACCAATATTACTCCATCACATCACCCAATCGCCCTGCTTATTGCAAGTTTATTGTCATTAGGTTGTATGCATTTGATAGACATCTCCTGATTTGTGATGAAATTTCCTCAAATCATACTGATTGTTGAATTTCAAATGTTGGTAGCTCTGTATACACAATTCAATTCTGTGGATTCACAATATGGCTTGCCACCTATCAGTTGCAGCGGACAGGCTGAACTCCACAATGCCTTGTGGGAAATGCTTGATTTTGAAATATAAGGCCGTGGTGCGCGCACGGCTTGGTGGTGACCATGTACTGTATACTGTGCTTATCTACTCTACCTGTACATCGAATTAGAGTAAACAATGTATGCTGTGGTAAGTTAAATACAAATTTGATGCTGATCGTCAGCTAAGCATATGAAATACTAATTGCACACATCAGCGACCCTCGGGTCTAATAAAAAAGCACTTATAACAGAGTTAAAATATATAAAACAAGCTGAGATCGGTACGTTTAACCCACTTCCTGTCGTAAATGGGTCATCAGTGATTGGCATTGTGTTGATCCCTCTGCAGAGAGAACGCTACCCCATCCTGACCGAGGTGATGCTGCGGCTGCCGGGCTGTGACGAGCAAGCCCTCCACAAGTTCCATCAGAAGGGCACGGCCACCAAGGCTCAGAAGAAGGAGAAGAAAGACGCCTTCAAGACGCTGGTGCAAGGAGTGATAGGGGTGAGTGGAAAGACTTCGTGAAGAGAGGGAGATTGTGGGAAGATTCCCCAAGTTATTCAAGGAGGCAATGCTGCATGTAACAATTCTTATAGTAACTATGCAATGCTGAGAGTGTTGCGGCTGTTTCCATGGAAGTTGCCATTGATTTCTAATAACATGAATTGAAAAGACATATGCAAAGGGATTGTTATCAATTGTAATAATGGAGTATATAAACAATATACAAACAAATTCATATTTATAAAAAATAAGAATGTTATAAACTTTAAATATGCAGACAGGTATTTTAGTCCTATGTGCACGGTCTTATGTAAAATGCTAGTTTAATGCAGCTCATGAACTACGTATGATGACCGGGACACTTTATGTTGTTGTATTTTGGTAGAAGGGTGTAAAATCTCATCTTTACTTAACAAATGTGAATATTCATGGGAGAAAAGAAAAATACCTGTCTTAACATAATAAGATATTTGTGGAAATTTAGGTACAGGTCAATTGCTGTCTATTTGTAGCAGATATGCATTACATGGGTTCATCAGATTACCAGATTTTTCCTTTAGCTACAACATTATGAAGAAAAACAACCGCGAGGAATTGCGTTTAGAGGTTTGAACAATATGAGATCTCATTTGATTTATGCAGGTGAGGGGTAGAAGTGGTAAAGACTACACAACCAGCAATAAATGGAGTATCATCCTGCCATGACCATGGCTCCCATTCTTGTTTGTTTTCAGAAACCAGGGAGGATTCATCTCAAAAAGATAAAAAACATTGAAATTAAACAATATCTGGCCTCGATGATGATGACGGTTCTCCTATGATTCGTCTTGTAATCATTACTGCTTCTACCCCGTAACTTTGCTCTGAAGAACTAATCAACTTGATCTCTTGATATTGTTTGTTCTTGTTTGCTGTGTAGGAGAATGTGGGCCAGAAGTACAAGCAGAACGAGGTGATCAAGGATTTACCCTCCATCTTGAAGCCAAAGAAGCCCAAATTGTCTCTACTGGACACAGAACCAGAGGACGCTGGCTTAGTCATGTTATTTGCAGGCGATGTAGATTTATGATGACGGCTCTCAACCCCCGAGGCTATCCTGATTAAAAGACTTTTATTGAATTTGTGAAATAATGTTTTCAGTAACACTTTTTGTATAAAATCTCAAAGTCAGAGTTATGCTTCTTCAACTGTTAGAAGGAGATGAGAACCCTTTGAGGGAAGTGTCGGGGACATACCAGTGTCACCTTCCATCTATCTTCAAGCCAAACAAGCCCAAACTGGCTGTTATAAACTCAATGATGGTGTCAGGTGCGGGTTTTAGTCACATGCCTTACCAGTGACACCCAGTTTTCTTACATGATTGCATAGTTACCAGGGCCCTGTTTCATAAAGCCATTTGTAAGTTACACACAAGTTTACCCATGACTGGTGTTCTTAGGTGCCAAATCAGTTTCTCATTGATCTTGATTCCAATCAGCTTATGTTGCACTATGATCTTCGTAAATAAAAATTCTTGTTGTTAGCAAGCGTCTGAATACAAAGTTAAAAATTTGTCAAATTTGATGAGCACTGTAGGAAATTCACTCCCACTTTCTAAAAACAGGAACATATTTAGCAAAAGAATAGGTCACCAGTCACTTATAAATTAAAACGGCTTTATGAAACGGTCTAGGGCGGCTTTCAATCATGATAAGAGATATGGAAATAATGTTGTCAGGCTAATCATTTACAATCCCAAATTATTCATGTCAAATTTCTACAAGAGGGTGAAACCTCTTTTTAAAAGAACAGTGGACAAATTATTGGACACCTTTTTTCTTTTAGAAAGTTAGCCTTGATTGAGGGATATTGTGCTTCGAGATGGCACATTACTGTTAATTGTCATAGAATCTGAAGTTGAGATCTCAGGTTTGACTGGTTTATCTCCCTCACTATTGTGCTGTCATGATAACATTTTGTCTCGTTGAAGAAGAGGGAATATTTCTCTTTAATATACACTGTGATATCTCTCTTTCAACGAAATTCACTGAAATAAACTGCTACCTATTGCCATTCCAGTTGTAGGATATGAAATACCGGTACATCATTTAGCACTCCACTGCAAGTGCGAGGCTAAGCAGTCCATATGCAAAATAATGTCGTGTATGCAGGGCTGCCAACCTTTGAAAGTCAAAATTCATATTCTGCACCTCCAAAATTCGTATTTTTAATGATGAAGGTAGTCAGTGTAAGCCTGTGACTAAACAAATACACCGTATTATCCGTTTAGTTCTACTCACTGGCCAACTGCCACTGACAGCTGATTGGCAGCTACCTAGCAGTGTGTAGCACTACTGCTAGTAATAGTACAGTGCACCACCACACTGAGCCTAAGTCTAGCTTTCCTTCCCCAGAGTTTAGGGGGGAAACTTAGCTAGTGGTAGGGGTTACAAAATCGTAAATTTTCGATTTTTTTTTTCCAAATGATATGAAAATGTTCTTAAAACAACCTGAATATCATTAAAATGCACCATAAACGATATTCTAGTGTCCAACACTTACATTTCAGGTCTCAGTTTCTTCCTATCTTGCAGTGATTTGAGGCAGATTTCGCCATTTTTTCAGCTCTTCATCTTTAGCCTGGCCTAGTTCATTATTTCAAAAGGGTGCTAATATCTGTGTTGTGAGGGACAGGTGTGCGGAATTTGAACATAAGCATAGCTTGGGAGCTTGCCTCCCCAGAGTTCTGGGGGAGCTCGGCTAGCGGTAGGGGTTCAAAAATCATAAATTTTCGGCATTTTTTTCTTTTTCCACATGTGATGAAAATGTTATTAAAACAACATGACTACGATTTTAATGCACTATAAATGATATTCTAGTGATATACACATATATTCCAGGTTTCAGTTTCTTCATATCTAGCAGTAATTTGAGGTGAATTTCTCCGCCTTTTTAGCCTGGAAAGGCTGGCCTGGTTCATTTGTTCATTAGGGTACAAGTATGTTGTGAGGGACCAAATAGTGTGTGCTGAATGTACATGTATTGCCATTGGAATGAGTGTCGTGAATGCAGTCGGCAATCAGGTGTTACAGAAAGAGCTACGTGATTGGCTGAATTATTCTACGATGCTTAGGGGTAGTTTATTAATGCTAACCATAACATTTTACTTTACAAATATATTATTATAATAGTGGTCTCCTTCATGGTTATAATTGTCACTCCATGCCACATTATGGCTCATGAAAAGGCACTTTTTATCCTTTTTTATGAGTTACTTTATTTTGCCGTGAAATCGTACTTTTATGATGCGCATTCGTACTTTCGTATTCTCTTCCGATTTTCGTAACAAATACGAATTTTTCGTAACGGTTGGCAGCTCTGGTGTATGTATCTGCATGCCGTGGTTGTAGATCAGAAAGGCGTGACAATAGAGCGTTGGCTCTGTATGTGCCCAGTGTGCTTTTCTTCACCAATAATGCACTCAATTCCCATAGAGCAGTGTTTTAGCTGACACAGAAAGGGTTAATGAACAGTGTGGTTATGGTATTGCACGAGTGGTGGGCGTACAAAGACTAGTGTCTGTATACCAAATTGCTGTAGTTCATAACGCAATACATTTTTAGACCATTTTGAAGGCTGCTGGGATATGCATGGCGAGTTGTACTCGGTAAATTTATATGAAGCATATTTAAGAAATTTAAACCATGTGCCAAGTAGAACATCCTTTTCCCTCTTTGCCCCTATTCGTATCCATTTTTTTATGCTCATCTTGAAAAATTCAAATATAATTAGAGTGTTACAGTCGTTGAAATCGTACAAGACCTGGACCCGTTAAGAGGGCTTAAAGAAAGGGCGCCCCATTTGAAAAAATCATGAAACTGTAGGGATCATCACTATACTCCAATGATAATGCGATTGAAATCTCCGTCATTGCTCTACGGACCTTTTCAGGAAAAGTGAAAAACTATCCTCGTTATATTTGAGACGTAACGACCATAGTCAACATTCATGATTGTATAACCCCTGTCAGTGTTTGATGTGTGGGGTAGTGGGCATTGCTGACAGCGGTCTCCAGTCTCTCAGCTACAACAGCTGGGAGGTTTTGGATGATCCACTTATACCGGTAGTCAGTTTCCAGTCCTATTATTGCGAGGGAAGTTCGGATAACAGTATTTTCATCCATTTTCTGTAGTTTTTACAAAGTTTAGTTTTTTTAACCTGCGAAAGGGCTACCCTGTCTTTGATTACCTCCTTCTACAACACGACTGCGATAAAAAGTGACAACGTCGATGTTCGAAAGGAAGATCAAATACTGCGTCAATTCTAATGAACTACATATTTGAATGAGTTTATGTATAAATGTAGAAATTAATTTTGTAAGCAAAGCTCAAATTACTCCATTTATGAATGGAGTGAAGGAAGGGTGTATTATTTAATCTAGAGAAAATCCTGCCTCTAGCAGTAAGGGAGCATTTCTGGAAAGAAAGATGAATGTTTGTATTTTATGTGTACGAAATACGTGAATAAACTTCACATTGCAAAGCAGAATTGAGATATTTTGGTTATATTGTGTGATTTCATGCACTACTGACTCATTTCCTTCTCTTCAGTGCAGGAATCAGGTCTTACCCAGTATTCCACATTACATCAACATGACTACACTTTAGCACATACAGTGTACAAACAAACAAAATTTCTCCCATTCTTTCAATGCCAAAGGAAATGGATAGAAATGTTAATGATTACGAGACATGTTATCGTGGCCTCATACTACTTCATGTGAGTATCAAATTAAATCTGAATGGGACCTGGGATCAGTTTAAAATATTTCTGCCATTATAACAGGTTCTGTAATCTTCACCACAGCTATCTTTTACCTGTAAACAAGACAAAACAATGAGTCAGTGTGTACATTTACATAATTTATTTCACATATACATATATATAAAATTTACATGATGTGCAAAAAAGAGGGAAATCTTTCTCTACATAACATACATGAGAGACATTCACCCAGCATTGTTGCATTCTTGGTCTCAAGACAATTGAATCAATCAAGCATGCTCCTTCCTACGTTAACACAAATATGAACTATTATTGGTAGAATTAAAATATACATCTACTTGTGCAAAATGTATCAGAAATCTGCATATGAATGAAATATCAAGGTGTTATGAGATGGTGACCTTCAGCAAATGCAAAAGGGGAGAACACAATGTCGTATCTACACAATAAGGCGTGAATGCCTATTACATGATAATCTAGTCCTGTGTTTCTGCGTGTATTGCACAGTCCAACAATACAATGTATGAATAAATAACAGTGTTGAGACACAATAGGACAGAGACTAGCCCTTCTGTGTGAACAGTATTGGGCACAAGAAAGCGTGTCCAATCTGACTTTCTCCACAGATATGAGACTCTGGAGCGATGCCATAGTTAGCTTCTTCTAAACGTGCAATAAGCAACTTTGTATTTTGAAGGCCAATATCTTGTGACAGGTCCGGCGATAAGCCCCCACACTCACACTGACCTGACATGTGGAGATGTGTGGCTGAAGGCATCTTATCATGATTAAATACCAGGGGTTGTATTCTCAAGATGGTCTTTTGTTGTACCTTTCTGAGGTAATAGAGCGCTACTATTGTTGAATGCTACCAGACGTGGTAGCCATTTAAACCAATCAAAATTAATTTTATATGGGGAACCAAGGTCCATCAGCCAATCAAAACTACATCTATTTTTGCACGCAAGAAATACTTGTAACTACAAAACAATCCACCCTAAGCACGAAACAAGCATTTTCAGACAAATCTAATGCCAAATGATGCCGATGGCTGTGCATCATATCACAGCATGCATCATGCACGCTAGTTGAATGCCTGTACTGGTAACTCTGGAATCCCCGATACCTAGACTTGCATGTCTAGCCTGCTAAATTTACGGTGATATTAAATTTGTGCTTGCTTTGTGTCCCGCAAAAAGCACAGAACTAAATGTTGCACAAAAAATAACCGGTTTTACAGTATTTTATCCACTGTTGTTATATTCCAGAGGGAAGTCAAACGAGTCCGAATGTGATTTGGATTCCAAAAAACAGAGTTTTATGGTAACTTTAGTCAGCATTAGGTGCTTTTTGTACAAATTTGCAATATCATTTGTACTAACTTATGTCTCACCCAAGCATTGACTTTTGTATAAGCTGCCTGTAATAGGATTACATTAAAGAGAGCATGTACTCCCTTCCTCACTCAAGATTGGTATCATTTCTTGTGATGTGATGTTGGCTGGTGTGTACAGATCATAACCGTAGGGTGCCATCGCCAGAGGATCCACCAGTCTTATTCTCCTTGGCTCTTCTCTCTGCCTGTCTCTTGTATCTCTCCAGCTCCTGACATAGATAAGGGTGTGAGTGGAAGCAAAGCATTATTAGAAATGTCGCCGGTTACTTCAAGACGCACCTACTGAATAACTTCCTCGTGATGGTAATCTGAATCAAATGATCATATAGCCATGTGGTCTTTTCTCATTTCATCTAATAGCAAAACCTTTAAATCCCCTTTGAGCAAATTTGCTGTAGTCATTAGCCATTGCCATTATCAATATCCTTAAAGGGGAACTCAAGTTCAAAAATAAATGTTACGCTGACAATTATTGGGAAAGTTAAAGAACATTTTAGTGATATAAAAAATGCCATTTTGGGGAGTCAGCTTGGCAAGTTGTCATGACGCTGTGATGTCACAGGCGCACTTTCTTGCTATTATTTTGCATGCTTGAACTACTTTTGAGATCATGATGGCCGCTGTGATATATAAGCCTCTTGCCTTATTCTTCTGCTCCCTCATATTATCCACGGCTGCCTCTGCGTACTGTGGGTCCTTGGAGGGGTCCTCCACAATTGCCTTGATGGTGCTCTGCAGGAAGATAGGGAGATACTAAGCAAATAATCAACGTTGGTGAACGTGATGGGACGAACTATCACTTCAGAGGCGATCTGGATGTAGCTATCTTTCCGAAGCGCAGTAATGTTTGCTTCTCTACCTATCCTCGAGCCGCTGCCATGGGGAACACGCGTTAGGATGCGTCAATTAATTACTTCGTCAATTAATAGTCCAAGTGTAACACACTTTTATTTCGCGGGTACTCAAAATATTGATTGCGCGTTAGGATGAGGAGTGAAGAGATCAGCAAACGAAAAAGTACTATCACCTAGAGTACGAACTTTTCTTCTCCGGTTATCAGATGGGCAAAACTACACTTCATCACGTGATCAATTCTTGACCAATCATATAGAAACATTCTTAGTGTGTGGAATATACTTAAAAATATTAATACTTCTGTGCCAAAAGAAATGCTTCTCCACAGACCTGTGGGCAGAAAACGTGTACAAATGCAATAGTGACACATAAGAGTAACATTAGAGTGCGCATGAACAATCTATCTTTGCACCATCTATACACACACAATATATTCTCATTACAAAGACCAATGACATTTGCTTGACGGGACAAACCAATTAATGGTTTTAGCTTTAATTTTACTTCATAATCTAATGTTTGGTAAGACCTGATACTACCAACTATAAATGAATCAACCAGCAGAGGGTCCAAGAATTCTGTTTCATCATATGGATGAGCTGCACGCTCAAATCCTAGGATGCTATATAATATATATTTAGTTCATTATTATTGCAACCCTCTTGCTCCCAATTTTGCTCAGTTTGTAATTACAAGGTTTAATATTTGTATTTTTACCAAAAGTGATATATTTATATAAAATCAGAGAATATGAAATCCTGGATATTACAATACCCTATGGAGGATTAAGACACAATTAACACCCTTTATATGGGTGAACACATACATATTTATATTATTTGATGCATCAATGTTGTTGTTGTCAATGTGAATGTACCTTTTGTGGGAAGTAGGATGTGAAGGCCTGTTTCCACAGGTCCATTGGGGTTCTAGCATTTGACCTTCCCAGGTCATCATCAGCCACTGGGGGCAGACCTGATAGTGAAGGGGGAAAAGATATAAGACGTTGCAGAAAAATCACATGAATTTCATAGGATTGTAATCAATCAAATCTTGGGTTATTCAATTAAAAATTTCCTTAAAGATCATAACCTAAGACAAATTGCTAATGACATTAAGATCTTACAGCATATGTCATGGTAAAATTAAACGAGCAAGGAAATACATAATGACCATTACAAAAAATAAGCATATGATACCAGGAAATTTCAATAAAACAAAATGTGGTGGCAACAGATGCCAATTATACTGACAACTTGTTGATCATTATATCAAAATTCACTGTGAGATGGTCTGCAGCATGGGAACTAGGGTCAAAAAGACATAAGTGCCATTATTCTGCTACAAAAAATATATGTAAATAAATACATTGAGGAACTGTGATTGTCATTATCCATATTTGGCTGCCTCTTAAAATCTTATAGCTGTGAACGCTCAGAATAGATGTGATGGTCTGAAAATGTGTTGGAGAAACTGACCCAAATTATACACTTAAGTATATATTCTGATGCGATATTGTTACGTTAACATCAGTAGTTTCAACAAGGCATTAGCAATATTGTGTCTCGCCCACTTGCGAAAATAACCAGAAATATCGCGATCTCCGTTGCTACGCAAAAGAATTGTATCCCTGACCTCAAATGACCTTTGACCTTATCCTGTGACCTCCAACGGTACCATAACATGAAGGTACCCCCAGTGCATCTATGACCCAAATTAGGTTGTAATCCAAGCAACCTATGTGAAGTTATTTGTCAAAAGAGAGTCTTGCAGGTAAACTTTAACGTATGACCTCAAATGACCTTTGACCTTATCCTGTGACCTCCAACAGCACCATAACATGAAGGTACCCCTAGTGCATCTATGACCCAAGTTAGGTTGTAATCCAAGCAACCTATGTGAAGTTATTTGTCAAAAGAGAGTCTTGCAGGTAAACTTTAACGTATGACCTCAAATGACCTTTGACCTTATCCTGTGACCTCCAACGGCACCATAAAATGAAGGTACCCCCAGTGCATCTATGACTCAAGTTAGGTTGTAATCCAAGCAACCCATGTGAAGTTATTTGTCAAAAGAGAGTCTTGCAGGTAAACTTTAACGTATGACCTCAAATGACCTTTGACCTTATCCTGTGACCTCCAACGGTACCATAACATGAAGGTACCCCCAGTGCATCTATGACCCAAGTTAGGTTGTAATCCAAGCAACCTATGTGAAGTTATTTGTCAAAAGAGAGTCTTGCAGGTAAACTTTAACGTATGACCTCAAATGACCTTTGACCTTATCCTGTGACCTCCAACGGTACCATAACATGAAGGTACCCCCAGTGCATCTATGACCCAAGTTAGGTTGTAATCCAAGCAACCCATGTGAAGTTATTTGTCAAAAGAGAGTCTTGCAGGTAAACTTTAACATTTGTGACGGACGACGGACGACGGACGGACGACGGACGACGGACGGACGACGGACGGACGCCATTTGGATCCCTTAGTCTCGCCTACACCTCCGGTGGGCGAGACAACAAAGGCATGAATATAGATTATGATGCACAGAGTTCATTACCGCATCAATAATGTAACCCATCTAAAAATGAGGTAATTTACACAGGTGAAGCCGAGTTCCTTTCATAGTTCATTTCAGTTCATTTTGGTCTGAATGAAAAGTTCAACATGCTGGACAAAGCAGTAAAGCTCACCTATTTGTTCCATGGAATCCATTCCGAATGGGACAGAGACAGGTTTGTTGGGGTCGATAGACATGGTCTTCAAGCTGACAGAATAAACAAGATGATCACAGAATCTTTAGCCTAAAAACTCATAACTATCCATTACCATAAATCTGTTGTAACATACTAGTAAAGGCAAGGGGTGGTATTCCGAAATTCCTCCTAAATATTCTCTTAATTCCTCTCATGTGCCCATTCTGGACTATCAATCCTCCTAACTTTCTAATTTGCAAGAATTTACATCAAGTTAGGAGAAAACTTAGGAGGAGAGTAAGGAGGAAAGTTAGAAGAGATTTTGGTATACCAGTTAGGAGAGTTAAGATAAGATTTCTCCAAAGTGAACATTTTGGAATACCACATACAGGATAGAAGTGGTAGTTATTATGAGGCGTCATCACCAGGATCTGAAGTTTGATTTGTTTCAATAATCTTATAATCTTGAGATGATTCCTTCCTTGTATCCAGAAATCAAACTAGAATGGCATTTATGTCCAGTAGTGTTTACCTGTAATGTATCCCACCCCATATTACTCAAGTGAAAGCATTGCATCATACGGCCTCCAATTCCAAACATACATTATTGGTTCATTTCACTAGAATCACAACGTTCTCTGTAACTGCGTTTTGACGTGCTAATACATTCGCCTGTGTCTAGTGATGCGGTTTCAATGGGTAGAATGCACTCTGAGTATATCAGTTGTTGCTTGGCAGACAAACCTCAGACAAGTTCTGGGGTTACTAATAGTAACACATTGTTTGAAAACCTGTATAAAATGTGCATACATAACTAAAATGGTCTATTGTAGAGTGGCAAATTTCTTTCCTGGCCAATATCAAAAAACTATTCTTGTTTTAATAAAGAAAATGCTCAGAATATAGGTTCACATCTTTTTTAAATTATTTTTTTTGGGGGGGTCTTACCTGAGAGTTGTTCCAAAGCCCAGATGGCTCAACAGATTCTTGGCTCTTGACATCAATGTATCTGTCTTATTGCTTGAGAACTTGACATTGCAAGGAATAAACAAAGCTTTGATTAATCAATTAAGTCATTGGCTCCTTTGAAATCAAATCAAAATGATAATACAATTATGTAATGAGTATCGGCATACAATTCTAATACCTTCAAGTTTCTTACTTCAATAGCACTTTTTAAAACTCTTTTTTTTATCATTGGTCTTGTCAACATTCTGCCTCGTCTCATTTGTATTATGATGCATTGTTGTATGGATCAATTGAAAAAGTCTTAAAATAATTTACACAGGAATATTTATTGTTATCGCTTTAACCATGAGTGAAACAGCCAAATATTTTGTCCTTCTTTTTTCCCTCTTCTGCTCCATCAAGATCAAAATAATTATCAGCAAAATCTGGTGAGCGGAAAAGTGTTTAAATGGGTTGTGTGTGTTGTGATGACTTTGAGTCCCAGTGGAAATCACAATTTAAAATGCTCATTTAGGCTTAATCTGACCAGCAATTATCTCACAAACCTGAAGAGCTGCTCCATAGTTGTGTGCAATGAACCGTAAAGTTTTTGATATCACCTTCCTCTTCTCTGGATCAAACTCCTGCAATGCAAAAACATTTTGTCATAAAAAACAATAACTTATTGTTCTCTAGATGTATGAAAATAGCATTTGATATGATAAAACTTTAGAATGTAAAACCCTGAAATTGTTCCTTCAAACTTCTGTGTCCAATATCATCTGTATTATCGAATATAAAATTTGAATTAGGTACAGATCAAGAAATTAAAGGTTCAATCGAGCGAAGATGTTCTTCATTAGCACAACAGCAAAAAACAAGAGGTTTTCATGAAAGCATGATTAAATCACTGTAAAGGTCTTTTAAAGTACAACGTTTAAAGGCAAAGGTTAGATGTGGTAAGGGAGCTGTAAATCAAAGCTCAACTGTTGTCCCATGATCACAGAACTCAGTCTTGTTTGATTTCAAGATCCTAAGAAGAAATCACCTCAAAGTTTAAAAATCATGCGAGATCCAAACTTGTGATGATGGCAGTATGGGTCTGCCACAATCACAGGCATCTAATCTTTACTATAATCCATTCATTCCCACTTTAACCTGTATTACTCAGTGAATGCTGATGGAAAAGGCATACAGTTTAACTTACAATTTCATATGTACCAGTAACTGTCATCTGTACATCATGCTTCAAGTAATAACTACTTTACCAAATATATTGAAGAAAATTATTTCTTTAAATCTCACCTGGTAGACATCATACTTGGTTCCCACAATCACCATAGGAAGAGGAAACGGATCAATCATGTCTCGATCCTAGGAACAAACAGGAGGTTGACAAACATGTACAAGACAGGATTTCATTTAAATATTCACAGATATCAAATCAATATATCACATGGATATTGTTGATCTGTAATGAAGACACCCTGGTGAAAATCTATCAAAGTGTGGTCAGCACCTATGTGCAATTTTCTGGTAGTGCTAAAATTCATTTTAACATTGTGGCATACATTGAACTAAGCAGTGACATAAAACAAGACGCTTTAATAGTTAGGCAATGCATGTAAGCCACAGATAAAGGACCCTTATAGGCCAGGCTTTTATGACAGACCAATCAGTAAAAAAATCTCAGAAGTATATACCGGTAGTACATCATGAGAAAGTCCTAAACAATTCACTATCTATGTGTGATATGAATGTGGATAAATAAAGATATCAATTTATTTTGATAAAAACCAAAACCAAATGTTGTATACCTGGTGTGCCTCTCCTATCCTCTTCCATGCCCTCTCTTTGATCCTAGTTTGGATTGTGGGGTCATCCCCGGTTGCCTTGGCGATGATCTGCTCTGTACGGTCTAGGGTAGCCTTGATCAGGGTCTCTGTGATGTGCCATAGCTCATAGGGCTGGGACAGGTCTAGGACTAGCATCACGGAAGTGGACCTAGACATTTAAAAGAGAATAAGGACTTAATGTTAGAGTATATTCCATATCCTTGTCTGTGATATCAAAGCTCTGCCCATTAGATATAGTGATCATGATGCTTCAAATAGCCATAAATTTATCATTTTTTGTCAGATCTTAAAATGTCCACAATGTATTCTTCAGATTTGTTTGTATTTACCTACTGCAAAACATGATGAGAGTGGACTGCTCCTTTGATTTGTGTTATCTGGAAAACATACTTGTACAATATGGAGGGCTAAAAAGAAGGTTGTTCCAATTCATCTGTAATCCTGACATGTTGGCACCACTGGTTAGTTTGACCTTTGAATCTTTAGACTGTGATGTTTCATTAACCCTTAATTTGTATGCCAAACAATATGGTGCTCTACGGGCTTTGTATTAATAATTTGTGAATAAATACACATGTGGCACGCAAAGAGTTAAGCAAAACACACATGTATGAAAAAATATAAAGACAGAGTTATATTACAATCAAATATGATAAACAAAGTAAGTGTTTTAGTAAATGGCTTTCAGGGGTAATTTCAATTTACAAAGAAATTTTAGGCATTCACCCAGTAGTAAAGATAGCGTGCTCCATCATGTCTGACTGGTTTTTCGTTCATTTACAGGATGGAGCATGCTATCCTTACAACTGGGTGTATGCCTAAAATTTCTTTGTAAATGAAGTGTTCTTTTATGACTTACATGATGTTCCGTTCTGTGAGGGGAATCTCAGCTAATTGTGATAGGAATGTTCCCCCTCCCAGCTCCCAGATGTGACAAATGTCCTTCACCTGAAGAGCAAAATCACAGTCAATGTTATCGCACTGAACCAGACGTACCAGCATACAGTCACATTTGTACAAAGAAGCATGGTCAGTCGGTCATACTCTAGCACATAGCAGAAATGATATGATTTTCTTATTCTTTCATTTGATGATAATCTAATTCTAAACTATGAGAGTCAGTTTCTCTTTCTCTTCCCCTCCTCTCAAGAGCTCACACACACACACACACACACACACAGACACACATACACACACACACAAACACACATACAAACACACATACAAACACACACACTCTCTCTCTCTCTCTCTCTCTCCCTCCTCCCTCCCTCTCTCCCTCTCCCCCCCCCCCTCTCTCTCACTCACTCTCTCTCTCTCTCTCTCTCTCTCTCTCTATCTCTTTCTCCCTCCCCCCCCCCTCTCTCTCTCTCTCTCTCTATCTCTATCTCAACAATTTGTTTCCATATTTGAAATGTTATTTAAATATTTCTTCTTTTTAAAGTATAAACTATGAGCAACTCTCACATTGTAATAAGTATAGTTTCAGCATAAATTCAACCTCAGAGATTAGCTGCAGTGCTAACATGTTCATGAACAGTATTTATTTATAAGTTACAATAACTTAACAAATGCAGCCATTTATTTTCTTCTCTCTAATATTGTTTTAAAATATCCTTCATGTATTGAGCAGTCACCGGTCGTATCATTGTCTTTCTTTCATTGAAACAAAGAATGACGTCAGTTATACCTTACTGACAGGGATGAATTATGGATATATGATCTAATAAACAACATTGAAACGATGTTAACACACAATTGCAGTTTTATCATGCAAAACATTAAAAAGGATAAAGCCATGCAGATAATAGGAATTCAGTGACATTCATGCTGGATTATAAAACTGCAGTGAAAGAAGATAAGAACTTGTATGACAATAAAATACTGAACATTAATGTATCAATTATGACATTTATCATTTATTATGCAAAAAAATGCAATTTTAAAGACAGAAAGATGAAAGAAAAGTTTGCCAAGCAAAAATATAAAGAAAAACATTGTTGAAAATGGCAAAACTTTCAGAAAATGTTAAGCCTACAATTAACATGTTTAGTTTGTAAATAGTGTATGTTATAGACATAAACATCTTTTTTTAGCAGTGTTGATTTTACACACTTAATTGACATTTTATTTTTTACACTTTCACTTTCAGTTTTGGCTTATAATGGACTCTACTTCACTAAAAGGAAAGGAATGGGTAAATATTATACACATCAAGTATGCATACAAATATTCAATCGTAACACTATCAACTATCTATTTACTATAGCATGCACATTCAGGAATAATCTAGTTCTGTTACCCCACTGTATTGTAAGGACTGCACGGAATGGGTCACATGAAGCCAAGCCGTCACAAAAGACAAAATGTATCGAATCGGGTTAACAATTCAAGCAAAAACAGGCAATTAACTAATGGGAATGATGTATGATTTGCATCGAGTATGACACAAATAAACAACTGGTATACTGTATCAAAAAAAGATTAATTAACACTTCAAGCAAAACCAGGCAATTTGCTATTGGGAATGACACATGACTTGCATCAAGTCTATTCTTATGATAAGAATAAACAACTGGTATACAATATCAAAACAGGATTAACACTTCAAGCAACAGGTAAGTAACTAATGGGAGTGATATGATTTGCTTGAGGTAACTAGTATGAGAATAAAGATTACATAATCCATCAATTATTCTTAATAATTATGAGAGCAAAAGCAGGCATTTAAACTAGAATTACTAATAGTATGATAATAATAAACCACAAATATAATGTATCAAAAAGCATTAAAAACTGAATCAGACACTAGAAGCTAATTCATGAATGTGAATGATGTATGACTTGCTTGGTGCAAATATTATGAGAATGAATGATGTATCAAATAGAATCAACAATCCAAGCAAATACAGGCAAATTAGCAAGTGGGAATGATTTATGACTTGCTTGATGCAAACATTGTGACGAAAGTATACCAAACTGCACCATCAACTTCATTAAATGATGCACAAAGTGATTGATTTAGTGAAGTATTTTGCTCAGAAGGACAAGGCATTTGGATACCAAGTCTTGTTAGAATACTCAGGAAAGTCAAATGCAAAGATTCAAACATATTTAGAAAATATTTTACATAGCATCAATAATGATAGGTGATCCCCCAAAGAAATCAAAGAAGCAAATCCTAGCCATTTTGCAAAAGTTTAAAAAGCGTCCAGACCCTCTGATAATGTTTTATAGAATATAATTTGTTGAAAGGATTATAATGAAAATGCAAAGAGAAGTGTGAACGGCTGTTGAGACGCAGAATGTGATCATTAAAATGCAATATTTTGGAAATGGAATCAATATCAATCCTCCAATAATACATTATAAATATGAAATAATAAAATTGGTACCTTGTAAGAATCAATTTGATGTCAATAAATATAATGGCTATGAAACAAGTTATATGCAAATAAGAAAATAAATCAACAATAACAAGTGTAAAAATAAAAATGCCCCAAAGGCATCATAATCAGGGATACAATAAATATTTAAAAATGGTGGCTAGGTACTTAATTGTCTAATATTCACATACCATATTGTGTCCTCTTGCTCTCCTGCCAAATGTGTACTCCAGGGCAATGGTGGGTTTGGGAGATTCCTCCTTCTCCAAAAAGCGAAGGATAATGGACGTTTTTCCCTTTGATGAGGAAAAGTATCAAAGTAACCATCATCAATTCTGTTATTTAAGTGAGATCATTAATTCACATTACATGTATAAACACAGTAAATACATAGAATAAACATTAATCAGGTATATAGAACTTGGTCCTGTTATCAACTGCAGTAATTAAAGGAAGACGGCTTCTCTGTGCCCTATAAGGACTCTGCAGTGTATTCATAGCCTGTTGTCTTACACTCCGTACAACAGATTACACACGAGTGGCGCTGCTGGGTATCTGAGTGGAGAAAAGCAAGCCCGCTAAGTACAGAACGGGTTAAGAACAAACTACCGATTCTGAAGATTTTATTTCGACAATGTTTTTTTTTTTATAGTCATGGCCTCGTAACTTCATCAGATTTGAGTTGAATATGCTGCTTAGAGGTAAAGGTTTAGTGGTAATGATAAGAGGATCCATACTTTGGCAGAACCATAGTGCTGCCATTACAGGCCATGGTCTTGGTTGATTTAGAAGACTGCTCCTTCACATGACCTAGAAACCAACTTAGAAAGGGATCTATAGTCGTGGCAGAGCAGGTTCGCAATGATTATGGGGTCCCATAATCTTTACCATTACTAGTACTATTGCTTACCATTTATGATATTGTTTATTGGCCAAAGAAGACAATTATAAAGAACAAGTGAAAATCAAACATGAACTTACTGCATTCTTACTGCCTATGAATAACACATGGCTTTCAGTTCCTTTTCCATCAGCAGCTGTAATTCAAGATAAAGATAACAAAATATGAAGATATTTCAATTGCAGTGTTACAATTAGACTCAAATTAATTTCTTTATTTCATGAGGCAAAATGTCAAAATTATGCAGAACAAGAAAAACATGAAGAAAAATGATGAAACAGATCTCTCTTGAAAGCTGTGAATTCATTTGTAAATAATAAATGAAAGTTCATCATAATATCATTGTAAAATTTACAAAGATATCATCAGATATCAACATCTCAATGACATCCAGCAAAATGGCCTCACAAAAGCATTAAGTTGTCCCAACATAAATATTCTTTTAAATCACAGGGTGCATCCAGTTCAAGAAAAAGAAAAAAACACCACAATTAAGTAGTTCACTGTATCATGTCAACATATCATAGTTACATTTTAGCATTGAAAGTTGATTTTAAAGTAGTTGCACAAAAATGTAAGATTTCTCCAGTACAGCCACAAAATAAGAAATAAAAATCCAAACATTTGGGATCATAACTGTCTTACCATTCTCTTTAGCTTCATCTGTACTTTTCTGCTCCGCCTCCAAAATAGCCAAGTCCCAAATGGTTTTCTCAGTGCTAAAAATCACAATTGTGACCAAAAAAAAATCAAGGATTTAAGCCTAGAAAAACATTCTCATTGTTACACAGTGCATTGATGCCGACGCCTCCAACCTGTGTTATCAGGATGGGCATTTACCAGCATTACCATTTAACCATTTGTGAACCAAGCAAAATGCTGCTCTATAGTAAGGGATTTGTGTGTATTGATGATGAAATAATCCACATGAGGCAAGTTCGGGTTAATAGACTATTTAGATGATTAGACAGACTTTCGCAGCAGACATGTTTCAATACAATTCAACTGTTAATTGATAACATATTAAGCTTGGCCCTTTACCCTCAGTCCCTAAGCCCAATATTTGTGACGTTCAAATACAGTGCAATATCCATATCGCCGTATAAAGTGCAAGTGTAGCGGCAGACATTACGTGTGAAAGTATAACCTGCCTGCGTCTAGACCGAAAAATCATTCTGTAGGACGTTGAATCCACTAAGATTGCATCTGGCTCCTCTGCAACAAACGTTAATCGGCGGAAAATAAGTCTTTAATTTTCACCCTTCTATATATTTCGGGGGAATTTTAGTCCTAGAATTTACAAATATATAGTTTAGATCTAATTTTGATTGAAATAAGATTTATTGCATCATAGCTTGAAAGATGTTAAGATTTGAGACAAAGTAGCTATGATAGTCCCAACATCTGTTTGCCCATAGACTTTCTATTTAAGGTGTTTACAGAACCATAGCGCACTGAACTATATGTGGTATTACCTTGCCAAGTTGCATGTATTGTGGATATACCGTCTCTATTCGGGGTATGTCCAAAAATGTAATTTTGATTAAAGAATGCCCCGAATGAGATGGTTATATCCTGTCTCTAGCCTGCATCCATCTAACAATTAAACTCACACTAATTTGAGCACAAAATCATGGCATCGCATCCCAAACTGTATAGGCTAAGGATGGTAAAAATAACCCAATAAGTACCATTATTTGAGTAATATTAAGCCCTTTTCCCCCGAGGTGTTTCAATCCAAGATGTTCTGATTGGATGTAGAACCCCCATGCCTGTGCTGTGGCTCGCCTATCATGCCTATAGGCTGAGCTGGCACATAGCAAAGCCCCTGACGCAGCGGCCAAGGCGGGTGGAAGAGTGCGTTAGCGCTACGAGTACGAATGCAGCACTACCGGCAAGAAAATAATACATAAATTACAGCTCAAATATTCAGGTTTCCTGCATTATATTCCACACAAAAATAAGCTTCTGACAAGGTGAACTTACTCTCTTGGCATTGTTCTTCTTGTGTCGTCTTCCTGTCAAAACGAGAAACAATAAACGTATTTTATCGCAACGTTAGTCGATAAATCTTGAGAAATTGTTGTCTGTCGTCAAGAAGAATTTTACAATTGAGCTAAACGACTATTTTAGGGAACCTCTACATAATAATAACTACAATTGTATATTTTGTATTTATTTTTAAATATTGAACTAATACAAATACTACAATCAGTTAAGAATTAATTATCATAATATTTATCAATGATTTTGATTAAAGTAACTAATTGTTATATATAAGATTATTAGATATAATTATGATTTACCATTTTTCTTTTCGGCAGTTGCTAGGATAAGACGATATCGTTAGTTTATTAACAGCAGACGGGTCGGTGTCTCTACTATTGACGGTGAGTCGGAAATTTGATACAAAATATCTTAATCATTACAACATGAGAGGGTTAAAATATTGACTTTGGAAATCCATTTAAATTGATGTTAGTGGTGCTTACTATATGTAACTTATTTTCTTTCTAGTAAGTCGAGATTAGGCGTTACTCTTTAGATGCGTTGGCTGTCCGTTTCTGATAATGCTGTCTTGCTGATGTCCGAAACCCGGGACTGCTCCCGCTCAGCGGGAGCGTCCTGAGGGCTCGCCACCAATTTCCTTGCATGTCTGGTCCGACTACTGAGAAATCAACCCGTGCACATGAATGAATTACTCATTTCAAGTACATTTATCACATATAAATGGCAAAATGTATTGAATGGATACCTGAGCTATACAATCGTTTGAAAATGTGAAGCAACGTTACATAAAATTTCCTCTTCACATATGATCATGATCTTTGTCACAAATACGGTCCACCGAGGCTGCCATCTTGGCTGCCTCAAAAATGTATAAAAGGGGAACTGGCGCATGCGCATAAGTTTTGCATCGCAAACAATTAAAAAAAATGCAACATGGATTAAATTCATCTTCAAACCAACCTCAGAATTATTCAGGTGTATATTTTATGTAAATATGAACAATATATTTGAGTTTTGAGTTACAGAATTGCTGAAACCAACTAGGCCTAATATAATCACTGCTAATCTCCACTTCCTTGCTTCAAAGCTCCGTGCTCCGTGGTCGCAGTAAGTAGTTTGGTAGTCGTACAGACAGTAGTTATACTATTGAGGAATTACCTTTATAGACAGGGTGTCCCATTTGCAAAAGTGATGAAACTCGGCAAGAATTTGTTTTTGCATTTGGGAGGCTTAATCCTATGTATTCTTCTCATTGATTTCCAATCCAATGTGATTAATTTGATGTATCATGCAGACATGCATCAGCCTCAGTCAGGTCAAGGGTCGCGGCGTGTACTGCCCCCGATTTCGCCAAGCCCTGATGCCTACCAGCAGTTCTTGAAGGAGCTGGAGAGGCAGATCAGCGAGGAGATTGCACGGGCAGAATGCAGCCAGAAGGGGCCGGATCCACAGAGGTACGCCATCTACAGAGGAGCCTTCAATCAGGTACGGCTGGTGCATGTAGGGCCTAGGCCCTGTTGCATAAAAATTACCATTGATGATAACTTTGCTGCTAATGGTGATGTGTATGGAAACCTTGAATTTTATTGGCTGTCTAGCTATGTTACCATGGTAGTTATTATTGATGGCAGAGTTACCATTGATGGTTAGTTTAAAAAGTTCTCAATTTGTTTATATTGTACTAAGCTGCATCACCCACGCACACCTTACTCATCTTTGCATTTATGCTGATGGATAGGGGGAGACAAAAAATGTGTGAACAGAAGTGATCTGCAACCATTAATAAACATATTCTCTGGCATTTTCTTTGTACGTATTACAGAAAAAAAATTATTAAAATGTACTAGAATTGCCTTTACAGGGATGCTTTATTAGATCAATGGTCATTACAACTGAAGTCTAGAAACAGAGATAGCTATTGATCCTCAACATGCCACTTGTGGATTTTTTTTTCCACCATCAAAACACACAGATCACATAAAGCACCAGTTTGTCTAGCACACAAAGGGTTCAAGAATGAAGTGTAAGTTCACCTCTATTTGCCCTCAGATTGTTGACAATGTCTCTGCCTACAAGCCCCTCCTCAGTGCGATCAAGGCGGAGTACGAGGAGTGCATCGATACCATCGAGAGAGGTCAAGAGGAAGCATTCTTCCTGTCTGGGAAGGTCAAGGCCATGGCCTCCGAACAGACCACCCTCAGTCTCTATCAGAAGAGAGCGGATGAGCTGGAGCAGAAGTATGTACTCCTTTTCTGTTGTGACCCTCTCTTTACTATTGGCATGAAGATGTGTAACAAGTCAGTGTCGCTTTTACGGCTCAGTATTGAGAGGATGAAGGCCTGTCACCAAAATAACTCATCAGTCCACAGTTAGATCATGATGATTTTGCTTCTCTGCTTCTATTTTCTGTTTTGTCATGATATGGATGAATTAAGCTTACATTAATTTGATTTGTGTATTATATTAAATGCCATGTCATTATATTTTGCATGTTAGTGTGTTTAACTATATCATGTGAATTATAAGAGGGTGTGGTTCCCATTTAGAAATGTATTTCTTGGGGAAAACATATTCATAAAAAGAAAGGGTGAAAAAGAGAGATAGAGAGGTAATGGGAGATTGCTTGATAGATAAACATACATTTATATAAAGAGAGAGAGAGATGCATGTATGTAGATAAGGAGATATACATGTAGGTTGATATACAGGCAGATTAGTAGATGGATCAGTATTTATATATAGAAAGATGATATAAATGAATTGATTAATTACCATTAAATACCATGAACACAATGGACAGACTGACAGTGGTGAAGGCAGACAATGAGAAGTTCAAGGAAGAGCTGGAGAAGATAGCCACCATCTACCGAGAGAGGGAGGCCTTCAGGAGGAAAGCACAGGAGGAGATTGAGGAACAGAAGAAGAAGCCACCAACTATGCCTCCAAGAATGCTCAAAGGTATTATTTCATTTATTTATTTATTCAAGTCTTCTTTAAAAAATGCAGGGTAGGCAACCTCAGTTAAAAAACTGTGGTGGTAAAAGTGATGTAATAAATAAACTGCGTAATTAGACAAACTTAATCAACATATATAACAACAAAATAAAATACACCTTTACAACATTAACATAAAGGAACAACAACAAAAGTACTTTACTTTACATGACTAAACAATGTCTTTAAAAAGGGGAAAGAAAAGGGAGAAGAAGAAGAGGAGAGTGAGATTACATGACTACGAAGTGAGAGGCTGTTTAAATATGCAAAAACATTAAATCACTTTTTTACCCCTCCATGAATGTATGGTTTCAAAGCAGCCTTCTCATAGATTGTATTGTATCCTACAAGAATTGACCAATTTTCTTTTGTTATCCTTCTTGTAGATGTTATACCTATTTTGATTTGTTTTTGTGTGTTTTCTTTGTCGTATGTAGGCGTAAATGTGTGATTTGTTAGAATTAACTTATGAATTATTCTTATTACATCCACCAGCGTAAAGACCATCTTACTGTCACAATTAAATGTTAATTATCATTATCATTACCTTTACCCAGGGCTGGACGTGGATGAATCCACAGATATTGAGAGACTGGAGAGTGAGATAGAGCGGCTGAAGCACGTCTTACAATCCTTGAAGGCAAGCAAGATCCGGGACTACTCCACCAAGGAGCGTAAGAACCAGCTCAAGTCTCAGCTGGAGAATAAGACTAAAGCCAGAGACCACGTACAGGAGCAGAACCAACAGCTCAAAGAGAGGTCAGTATAGGACAGGCTCAAAAAAAAAAAGTCCTTTCAACAGGCCCTTAAATGTTTACCTCCCTCAAAATTTCATTTAATTTTATTACTGGTATGAACTTTTATAGCAATTATTTTTTATTTGTTGTTATTGTGGGTTTTTTTACTGGGGGGGGGGGGGCTTCTCATTACTGCTCATGCTCTGTCATGGCATTCGCTGCCCCAGCCACCATACCTTACCGTATCGACCGGCAGATAAGACGCCCCCGCACATAAGACGCACCCCGACTTTGAGCACGCAATTTGAAAAAAAAAAAAAAATCGGGTCTCACGTACATGTATACACATGTATGGAACTATGCATTGTGTGACAACAATCAACATCCAACAACAAAATAGATGGCTTTGAGAGCCTGACACAATAACGGTTATACGATCTCAATCACATCATCAGCATAATTACCAGTTCAAAGAAAGCACCAGAACTAGTATTTGTCAGAGATACCACAAAGAAACCGCTAGCTAGAAAGCTAAGCCCTAAGGATAACCTCCGTTAGATCAGAGGCGCTATTGTTGCTTTGATCCGGCCTCCAGGTGGCGCTGTACACCTTTTGGCCTCGGAGATAAAAAAAAAAAATCTCCGCGGACGATAATGTGTACAGCGCCACCTTGAGGCTGGATCAAAGCAACAATAGCGGCTCTGATCTAACGGAGGTTATCCTTAGGGCTTAGCTTTCTAGCTAGCGGTTTCTTTGAGGTGTCTCAGACAAATACTAGTCCTGGTGCTTTCTTCGTACCTGTAATTATGCTGATGATGTGATTGAGATCGTATTACCGGTATTATGTCGGGCTATCAAAGCCATTTATTTTGTTGTTAAATGTTGATTGTTGTCACACAATGCATAGTCCCATACATGTGTATACGTGTAAGTTTGAAAGGCCCGACTTTTTCTAACGCCATGTATAAGACGCACCCGGACTTTGGCGTGATTTTCAAGGGGAAAAACATGCGTCTTATACACCGAAAAATACGGTACACTGTAATCTTATAAAGCATTCAGGATGTCATTCATTTGGGTTTTACACTTACAATTAAACAGAATTGAGATTCAAAGAAATGTGAAATAAAATGTTCTTATAGGCTGTTAGAGAACATTATGAGGGTGACATACAAGTATCTCATAAAGAAATCTCATAAATCTTTTTTTGATGGACTATTTTTATTGTTTGGACTGAAATAACCCTTTTCATCATTTTTCTTGATTGATACTTGTAGTCTATGGTTTAACTTTTTTAATTGATTTTCTTGAGCAAGATTTACAATTTGTTCATGATCTGGAATTCATGCTCATTTTGATAATGAAGTGAGCATTAATTTGCCTTGGACTCTTTCTGTAACAAGTTCATGTACTTAAACATATTGTCTGCAATTGAGTGCCATATGAATTCAGCATAATGCCCTGATAGGTGCAAATCGCAAGTTGGTGTTGTCCTTTTTCAGGTCTATCTCCCAAAACTCTTTCTTTGCCCCCAAACCTTTCCCCTACAGGTGTCTGAAGGTACGGATTGCTCTAGATGCCTTGACGTCGTACTATAAGGAGAAGCAGTTCATTCTTGGGCCGGCCGAGGCTGTGGCCTTTGCCCTCACAAGGTCTGGCTCCATGATGAGTGTCAGAAGTAAGTCCATGTGTCATATCGGAATACAATCGAACCTGGGCCCTGTTGCATAAAACTTATCATTGATGGTAACTTTGCCTCCAGCGGCAATATCCATTGCAGCTTTGAATTTCATTGGCTGTCTAGCGATGTCACCATGGTAGTTGCCATTGATGGCAGAGTTTTATGCAACAGGACCCTGGAGTTTACAACCATTATACAGAATGACCCACTGTTCATTACAACCACCCATGATTCTCCCCCCCCCCCCCCCCACCCCCTGAAAATGTGTGTGTTAAACTCCCTGTATACAATTAAGACTGCTTTTCTTGATTCCATCCAGTGATCTTTCTTTGCAGGTTTAACTGTACATTGAAAAACAATTGTTTTTGTTTCATTCTGGAGCCAATGATGGTCATCAGAAGTCAGCCCATGTGCTAGGCAGAACTACCAACTAGTATGGGGTTTCAGAATTTTAGACTTGAGTATTAACCTGAATACTGATGGTTTTGGTGAAAAAAAATAATGTTTATGTTTAGTTATAGTTCATTCAGTGGGGAAATACTGATTTTTTTTTTATCAGAAGATTGATTGTGATTTGCAAAATACTGGAATTCAGGTTGGGAAGTTTGCAGCTGTGGTTATGTTACAATATTTTGAAAAAGATGTTTTTTGTTTTTCTGGAGCCATGATGATGGTCAGAAGTCAGTGTCTCCAATCTGGGAAGATTTGCATACAGCTCTAAAATTATTCTAACCTACAATTGATGGTGATTATTATACCAACAGCTCCAGTACTCAGAGCTTACTTTCCATGGAAATTACAATAGCGACTTTACTACTCCACATGGCCATGAACAGAGTTTTTTTATCACAGGAATGATGAATTATCATTATGCTTCTCCGTTTCTCAGGTCAGGAAACGGCCTCAACGTTTGAGGACGATGACCCAACAAAGGAAAGGGAGGCCGAACTCTTGCTGGAGTACATTGAGCAATTCAATGAGATGTTTGAAGACTCTCGCTTTGGTGAGGCAGCAATGCATGCCGCCAACAGTCCAAAGGGCATCCTAAGGAATCCCGAAACATTGCAAAGGTTTAAAGGTCAGTTATGGGGTCAGAGGTCAACTTGATCTGACATTCAGAGGCATGACTGCAAAAGTAATTTAAGAAAATGTTGCACAGGTTCAAAGGTCAGTTATTGGATCAGGGGTCAACTTGATCAATAATGTTAATCATCAATGGTGATTGATAAGTGAGATTAGTAAAGTAGAATGTGCAGGACGTATGTTTTATAGATATGTGTGCCTGCTATAGTCCAAAGGGCATCCTCAGGAATCGTGGGACATTGCAAAGGTTCAAAGGTCAGTTATGGCGTCAGGGGTCAACTTGATCTGTGGAATATGTTCAATGGTGAGATTACTGTACGGGATGTATGATTTGTAGAGGCAGCCATGCATGCCTGCTGTAGTCCAAAGGGCATCTTGAGTGACCCTAAAGCATTGCACAGGTTAAAGGTCAAACTGTTCAAGGCAATTAGGAATAATAGTGCAAATGCTTATGTGACCTGTAATCATGGCAGAACTGTCATCATACATTGCAGGTCCCAGTATTGTTTGATTTCAATAGCGATATGCTTTCGAGATGATTCCCTCACATGATTCCGAAATCAAGCAAGAATGGGAGGTGTCTTCATGTTCGCTGGGCTCTGCCGTGGTTATAGATCCTGTCATCATCACCCCTTTACTATTGCTCACCTTTAATCCTTCATGTGCCAGGCGAAGATCTATCTTATGGGATTTAGGTGTATTACTTGTGCTAAATGGTGCATGAAGGGTTAACAGCCATCATGTTGCCTCTTTCTTAATAGGTGTGCGTGTCAAGCGTGGCCAGAAATCCCCCCTCCTGATCTACGCCGAGGCCCTGATGTCATCGGTACCTGCCATCGGTGTGCCGCCGAATGCAGACACCACTCTGGAATGTGTGAAGAGCGCCCTCTCTGAGGACAGGCTGGACATTGTCACGCACTGGATAGCAAACAATTGGTATGCAAGGGATTTTTTATGCAGCAATGCAACCATGATTGTATAAGTTTAATAAACTAAAAGTAGAAAGGTTAAAGAAACAGAAAGGTTTGATTTTTTATTGAGTAAGTTAAACTGAATATACAAAAAGAATCAGAGAAACAGAAAGGGATAATCTTTAATCGTGCAGTCTTTGATCTTGCTCTGTATGATTAAGATGGGGAATTGATGCCCTGATGAGTATTGTATTATTGAGACATGCTTCACAAGAACAATGAAAGGCATGTACAGTATATCATTCGGAGACATGGTGTTGCTCATGATAGTTACTGGTCAGGATATAATTATAATTTCCTCATATTTTTACTCAAACTCAAACATTTACTCAAACATTGTAACATCCCACTTAATTCAGTCTCCGGACTGCGATGGGAAAGACCATCTATACCATTAAAAATAAAAAAATAAAAAAAACTTTCATCAATCCATTTATCTGATATTCAATCAATCTACATGTATCTATTGGAGTCGCAGTCCATTTAACTCTCTCATTACCATTGGCAGGAAAATGTAAAGTAAACATTAAGCTAATGGATTTTTCAAGTCTGTTGATGTCAGGGTTAAATCCATCAAGGAACAGATTCTGAAATATTCCAGAGTAAAATTTGTAATTGAAAAAGGAGAAAGGATAAAAGTAATTTTGTTAATATGTTGTTCATACATTTAGTAGAACATACATGTACACATTGTGAAGCTTATAGTCTAATATATCAATGTCTAACATGGTCAAGCAATAGTCTGTAGTAACACCCTCTACCCCACATAGGTTGACCTACTCGGAGCCCCTTGGTCACCTCCTCTACAACTATTCCCAGGGCAGGGGTCAGCAGGTCAGGGGTCAAGACGCCGTGACCCTGTGCCTCCCTCTGGCTCAAGCCGTTTACACCAAAGTCGGCGCCCACCTCCAGGCGGCTGTCTGTATGTGTAAACAGGGCAGGGTCCACGCCATGCTGGAGTATGCACAATCCAACCAGTTCAGCAAAGGTAGAGTACCAGTACTAGAACTAGAAGAGAGATCATTGCTGTGCCTCATATTTAGGCCTTGTTACGTTTGCTGTTTATATTAGGGTTCATCTTCATGGTAAATGTGTCAACCATACCAACACTAGGGAGTTAACTATTGTGGGTTCTTGTAGTTACTTTTGTGAGGTTAAATGGTTATATTTCAAAGGATCGATAAAGTGGGGATTCCTGCTGCTGCACAGACCAGGTTGTTATGCTTTATAGGTTAATAATGGCATTAAGAAAGAAAATAACACTATCTGGAAATAACTGAAAATTGGATATCATCGTTGTTCAGACTGAATTACATGTATATCTAATAACCATGATTTGGATAAAAGCCTGCTCTTACTGTATCTTTATCACTGTATGGAATGTCTATGTTGGTCCTACCCTGCCCTTAAATGAGGATAAAGCCCAGAAAATTCATTGAAAATTTGAACAGCTGAAAATCAGAAAAGCAGGGCACCAGTGACGAATGTCTATGGATACTTCTAATTTGATTGGCTGTCAAGCTATATTACTATGGCAATTACAAGTGATGGTGGAGTTTCTATTAATGGTAAGTTTTATGCAAAAGGACCAAGATTTGTAAATGTTTGAGGAAAATCACAAATACAGTATTATATAAAGGATGTAATTTTAAACAAAAAAAAATCATAATTGCTAGCACTGTGCTGTTCTTGTATACAGATGCATACCTGGGAGTCCTGGTGGCCTGCCCATCTCTAGCCCTAGCAGAGGTGCTGGTCCAGCCCGGGGGCCATGCCACTAGACCAGTCCTATCGGTGGGAGCGGTAGCTAGCACCCTCCTCCGCACCCCGGACAACCACCAGATCGCAGTGGAGCTCTTCGACAATATCCATTACAGCATCAAGACGGGCAAGTGCTTCTTACCACTAATCCCATGTGACAAAATACTGCTGTATGTGGAATGTCTGTTCATTATCGAACGAATGGCATGGACGCTTATTATAGAGCTACATAACACTTCTGAGCAAATTTCCCGACCAGCCGCTATCACTACTTAGCTACGCCCAACCTGTTCAAACAGATATTTGTCTCTACTCTTGATCATGTTGTCTTGCTTACTTAATTAGGTAGATATAGAATAGAAATTCACTTTCTGATGTCATATGAAGTATGAAGGAAGAAGGGGATCTGTGTGTGCATTGATGGTGGAATAATGCACATATGAGATAGCAAGGGTTAACAAGCGCCGTGAAGTGCTTAAATCCCAGTGCAAAATCTCTTTTTTAATTCAATTTTGAATATTACAATCCTGCATGACATATATTTCCTTTGATATTGTAAAGATTTTTTTTTTTGGTGTAGGATCCCTTTGAAAGGTAATTTTTGTCTCGCCCACCGGAGGTGAAGGCGAGACTAAGGGATCCAAATGGCGTCCGTCCGTCGTCCGTCCGTCGTCCGTCGTCCGTCACAAATGTTAAAGTTTACCTGCAAGACTCTCTTTTGACAAATAACTTCACATGGGTTGCTTGGATTACAACCTAACTTGGGTCATAGATGCACTGGGGGTACCTTCATGTTATGGTACCGTTGGAGGTCACAGGATAAGGTCAAAGGTCATTTGAGGTCATACGTTAAAGTTTACCTGCAAGACTCTCTTTTGACAAATAACTTCACATGGGTTGCTTGGATTACAACCTAACTTGGGTCATAGATGCACTGGGGGTACCTTCATGTTATGGTGCCGTTGGAGGTCACAGGATAAGGTCAAAGGTCATTTGAGGTCATACGTTAAAGTTTACCTGCAAGACTCTCTTTTGACAAATAACTTCACATAGGTTGCTTGGATTACAACCTAACTTGGGTCATAGATGCACTGGGGGTACCTTCATGTTATGGTACCATTGGTGGTCACAGGATAGGGTCAAAGGTCATTTGAGGTCATACGTTAAAGTTTACCTGCAAGACTCTCTTTTGACAAATAACTTCACATGGGTTGCTTGGATTACAACCTAACTTGGGTCACAGATGCACTGGGGGTACCTTCATGTTATGGTACCGTTGGAGGTCACAGGATAAGGTCAAAGGTCATTTGAGGTCATACGTTAAAGTTTACCTGCAAGACTCTCTTTTGACAGATAACTTCACATAGGTTGCTTGGATTACAACCTAACTTGGGTCATAGATGCACTAGGGGTACCTTCATGTTATGGTGCTGTTGGAGGTCACAGGATAAGGTCAAAGGTCATTTGAGGTCATACGTTAAAGTTTACCTGCAAGACTCTCTTTTGACAAATAACTTCACATAGGTTGCTTGGATTACAACCTAACTTGGGTCATAGATGCACTGGGGGTACCTTCATGTTATGGTACCGTTGGAGATCACAGGATAAGGTCAAAGGCCATTTGAGGTCAGGGATACAATTCTTTTGCGTAGCAACGGAGATCGCGATATTTCTGGTTATTTTCGCAAGTGGGCGAGACACAATATTGCTAATGCCTTGTTTTTATAGGGACAGCGCACTTGGTAGACTGGATCTGTTACATAGATCACACCGTGGATAAAGACTAGCTTTCTTGGAAACCAGTTTAAAAGAATAAGTTTTGGCATTTCCAGCTATAGGTTCTGGCTATTAAGTTTACATTAGGTGATTTTCAGGCCATAGTCAAATATGTGACCAGCCTTCATGAAAAACATTTTTTAAACATAAGCCTTAGCATATTTGTCATTGTCTCAGGTCAACTTCTGTCCTCACTCCACTCCAGGTTCCAGCACGCTGAGTCTGAAGGACCTGGTCTTCCAGGATCCTGAGACAAAGGTTGACTCATGGCGGCAGATCATCAGGGCATGTCAGGACAGCGGGTCATACGACATTGGCCTGGAGCTGCTAGCAGCTGTCACTGTCCTCGAAGCCATTAAGAAAGCAGGAGAGACCTTATGAATTTACCTCTTCAGGAGGATGTCTTCAACAAGCATATGACTGCTTAAAGCCAGTTTCACACATGAGCACTTTGCCCCTTGAAGCCATCTAGAAGCCAGTAGGGACCCTATTGAACCTTTAATAATAGGATGTCTTCAACAAGAAAATCACTGCTGAAAGCCAGTTTCACACACAATGGCTTACGATCAACTGTATTTAGCTCAGTGAGTTTGTATACATTTGATTTTAACCCTAATACTCCCGGGGGGGGTTGGGCCATTATGGCCCCCCCCCCCCCCTGTCGAAGTTTTGTCGGCACTTCCTAACGCCTCAATATTTTGAAACGAAATTTCTTGACTTTTTTCTCTGATCCTTCCCGCACATTTTGATACCAAATTTATGGCGATCGAACCTACCGTGCGGATGTCAGATTACGTTTACCGAACACATCACTGAAATTTCGCCATTTCTCTATATGACTGTGTATAACCCTATGGATAAAATCAGGAGCTTTTCCAATTTATGTAAATACTTTTCTAATAAGTGTTATCATTGTTTCAAATATTTTTGAGCAATATAAAATGAAATGTGGTTGTAATTTTGTCAAATAAAAATAGCAAAAGAAATACATAAGAAAATTAAAAAACAATAAAATACATAAGAAATAATTACCACAATCTATCTTTTTCTTTCAAGAATTGATGAGGAAGTTATGAAAGACATTTGTACCAAAAATTGCCATTCCTGAGGCTTTATTTAGTGAGAAATACCAAAATCTATGATTTCTCGCATAAATTAGCATAAATTAATTAGTTAAAAAAAATAAAAGGACTTTCGTAAATTTAGCTATACAACTTTGTAGATTACATAATTCCTTACCCTTGTGCAAAATTTTGAGACACTAGGGCGACCCATGGCTGAGATCTCAGGGGGGGCCATAAAGCCCCCCCCCCCCCCCAGTAATAACAAGCTTTGAAATACCCCGGGAGTATTAGGGTTAATCATTCACTTATAGTGACTGCAATTGAATTTAGATAAACGTCGAGTTGTTCTCAAGCTCCTCTGTATATGCATTGCCATCGATGAAAGTTAATATTATACAAGCAGTAAGGCCGTCATACAAATCTTCCTTATATTAACCCAGCATCAAGAGTTTGTGAATTGTGTATTAAGTCAGTGGGCTTTTTCTGGCTTGATACCGAGAGAGGCGAGGTGATCTAACTCTGTAATACTTTTCCCAGTGTTGGAAGTTGTGTTGTTAGATTGTATGGGTAAAGTTTAGTCTCTGGTTTATATAAAAGAATAGAGCATATTAAATAATGCTCTCGAGCCATCCACCCATTTGCATGTGCCTTAACCCTATATAGCCCGGGCTATTTTGAAATCGCATAGCCCGGGGGGAGGCAAAAACAGCCCCCCCCTAAGATCTCGACCGTTGATCGCATGATCGCGACGAAAATTGGCACGTACGTCACCAATGCAGTAATCTCCACAATTCAATTGTCAATTGCACCAAAATTATTCACATTTATTTTTAATTAATTAATTATGCTAATTAAATGCATAAAAATCATAATTTGATTGAAAATCTTTAAATATAGCCCCAAAACTGCTAGATATCAGTCCAGACACTCTTCTTAGGATTATTATCAAATTAGGATTTTAAAAAATGGCAATATCAAAGTTTTTCTTATGTATTTTATTGTTTTTTGAATTTCTTATGTATTTCTTTGTTTTTTCGCCTTTATGTTTTTCATTGTTTTTTCGATGGAAATTGTTAGCACCACTATTTCAGTCATAAATAACATGAAATCTATTGTTTTCATCATTAAAAATAGATAAAATGATACATTTATGAATTTTGGCTAGATACAGAATTTGCATTGGATTTGTACATGAAATCACGTTTTTGAGCAATTTTGGGTCTGACATGCACGTACAAAATGTTACGTAACTTCGGAACCGTGAACCCCCGCGTCGCAAATTTGGTCTCAAAAAGTTGCGTGAGACTTGAAGGAAAAAAGTCATGAAACGTCGCGGCGTGATCTTTTCGCGTTACAAATTTATTGCGAAAAATGTCGAGGGGGGGGCTGTTTTTGCCCCCCCCCCCCCCCCCCCCCCCGGGCTAGATAGGGTTAAGGCAGCACCTTGACACATGATACCTTGATCTATGAATACTGGTCCACTGGTCATTTCAATAGATAAACATGTTCTGTAACATTGAATGATTTTAAACTGTAAATATTGTATTATTGTAAATATGTATCAAATAAATTGTTATTTAAAGATCAACTAGTGCTTGTTTTCTGATTTGTGAGGAGTAGAGTTACATGATTTTTGGTTGCATTATATAATTACATAAATTTACAACAAATCACACATATTACCCATGATATAAATCCACATTTATTTACAGTACTCATTATTTACAAATTAAATATCGACAAGATAAGAATTAGAACTATTTACACTGCTTGAACATTGACAATTGGTAAAATCTACACAGGAATACAATTTCATACTGCCTTTACCGGTACTTACTCTGCACTCAACATAAAAATGTGATAAATAACGCGGACGGATTACATTTTCACACAGACTCTTCTGAATACAAAGATCAAGGAATGTAAGTAAGATGGTCTCGCTCATTTGTTTACGGTACAAGGAATTAACTGAAGACATGACAAATTGCTGCTCAGGAACAGAAAAGTGTCAGAGTTGACCACTTTGCACTGGGCATTGATGGTATGTAATAATTATTTGAGTGTGGAGAATTCAAAGAGATCAGTAAAGTTTGATGTATTTTTTAGGTGAAGTATATTCTGTACACTGTCTCACAATACGAGATTAACTTGCTGTTTTGACATACCATTCAAAGACCTTGAAATGTCATAACGCCTTTCATTAGGAATGTCTTTCAACAAATTTAAAGTGATAATAAAAACCTCCAAATGTTGATCAATGTACATGTAAATTGTTTATTAGAGCAGCTACTGTGACATGTGCTGTGTTCACATGTATAACGATCTAGTTTGACAAACTGCAAAGTTTAATTTCCTGGAATCTGATTACTACAAACTTTGATGCCACTGAGAGAAACACATTTGCAGACTACTGTTTAACAAAATGCAATTTCCACATTCTCACCCCACCCTTACCAACACCCTTATTTGTGCGCTGAATTGAAAGCACTCCATTACTAATTTTTAGAATTGTAAGATAAGATTTAAACTATGGCCACACAGGAGAGGTTTGTCCATACAGCACTTCCATTTTGCTGTTGATGGGGTTTCTCTCTCTCAGAGAGGCAAAGAAATGGCAGAGCATTAACACATTACTAATGGAAGGGATTTTTTTAGTTCCCATGGTGTTGTCAATGCCCGGTGCCACACATCAAACCATTGGTTGCAGCAACAAAACCATGTCCATGTGAACGCAGCCTCAAACTGTTGCCTAAAGGGGAAGTCCACCCTGGAATCATTTTGATTTTAATAAAGACAAAACCATGAAAGAAACATCATCAGGGAAGGTTTGACGAAAGTTACAATTTTTGTCAATTTTTGATTTTGTGACATCACGTGCGAGATGCTCTCCCATATGTTGTGTGCTTTTTATGAAGGAATTAATCTTTTCCATAGAGGTTTGTGTGCACAAGACATGTGTCTAATGATATATCAATGCACAGGTAAAATTGTGTATATCCTTATGAGAAAATTAAAATAGAAGATAAATAGCACACAACACATGGGAGAGCATCTCGCATGTGACCCGGGCATGTGACATCACAAAATTAAAATTTAACCTCTTGCTCACAGTAGGATGGTCTGATTTTGTGAATCCTGGTCTAGTTAGGATGTCAAAATTTGCCATGGATCTGCAGTAAACATAGGAGTATGGCTTAATTGTGTATTGGAAGTTTATGCATAGCCTGAACAGCAGATTGTGTGGGAGTCGTGCCGCTTTATTGTATATGAGTTGAAAAATGCCATCCCGCATATATGTGGGCTCAGTAAGTGATGGATACAAAAATTATAACTTTCTTATCCTTTGACAGAGTTTTCGTAAAATCTTTATTGATATGTTTCTGTCGTGTTTTTGCATCAGGGTGGACTTTCCCTTCCAAGCCAGAAAAAGCCCATCAACTAATTACACATTTCATCCAACTCCATTCAGAGGTAAATAGCACACAAAGCACATAGAAATAAGCACTAATGCATCTATTGAAAACAAATGGCAGCATTTCTACTGCTTACATATTTTTAAACAAAGTACTGTGCTCAACCAATCATCGTCCCCACTCCAAGCTTACAGCATTTCAAACTATTTTAAACCAGTTCTTCACAAACACCTGATTGTCGCCCATTTCTGTACAAAAGTCAAAATCATTCAAACTAACTTGACAAAACTCAATCTATCACACTGTACTTGAATTTAATCCCTAATCAGCAAGGAAACCTATCGAGCCACACTTTTTGACTGACTACAATGCTTTGAGACATCAACCCATTAACTACCAAGCCATGAAAACTGCATTGACACACTTCACATTCTTGAGCCAAGTAAAATAGCAATGAGGGGTTAAAAGCAATGCGACCCAGATGATAAATTTAATCAAATATCATCCATACTATAAGGAAGTTATTTGCATCATATTGAATTACCAGCCTTGTAATATTTGAGCTAACGTGTTCTATGGTATTGCCATGTTCACATTTGCTGCACAATGAAAACTATAAACAATATGTCGTCATGGATCAAAATGTAAATGATCAGGATTTAGAACTTAAACTGTGTAATTATCATTTTTCAGCCAAAATAACTTCCTAATAATCCATCAGATTTTTCTCAAACTTTTGTCAAATCTGTTAGATTTTCATTCCCTTCAATATTAAATTCGTTCACATGTTCATCAACATCAGTTTGACTGTACTAGTTTTGAACAGGGAAAAGTCTAGCATCATACTGCTTCGGCTTTTGAGTCGTAACTACCATGGAAATGTGCAATGAGTGCTGAGCATTTCATCATTGATGTTACATCAAAAGTTTGTGCAACTTTTTGGGACATTGCCTCAATGCAGCCAAAAGGTATTCATATATAACAGTTTTATCAAAGTGTAGTACAATGTGTTCATAACCTACAGCATGCGAAATCGAGCACATCAAGTTGCCGCCTTAGCACCTAAACTACATCTTGGCTAAAATCTGAATGCTGGAAAAAAAATAATTCCATTATAAGAATTCATCAACATCAATTCGTTTCCTTTAGATTTGCAGACATTACAGGTGAGGTGAAGCATATAACTGGTGTTACTCAGACTGCAATTGGGAAGAGGCATCACAAGCGAACAGTCAGTGTTATTCATTTGACTAATTAACAAGCTGACAAGTTCTCTATACTGCATAGAAAGGAAAGTAGCCCCATAATGCACCGCACAGCAACATCCAGATTTTGTGTGCAGTCATGTCTGCATCAAGTCTCATACATTCATACACTATACAGGATGCGGACATGGCTGCATGGTGCATCATGGGATAACTTTCCCTTATATGTGGTATTGAGAACTGAGGTTCCCCCAGACAGAATTCAGCTGTTCTAGTCCCAGCATGCATCCGCCAGGGTCGATATCTGTGGCGTCCAACTAGCAGGATGCTTGAAGCACTATCTTGGCCTGTTGTGCCGGACACTACCACCAGAGTACCTGCAATCAAAAGAATCATGTATTAGATCAAATAGAGGCATGGTTATAGACATCACTTAAAAGTACTTACGAGTACAACTGTACTATCACGCAAGCCAAACATTCATCAATTGCATTGCATAGGAATTAAATCTCAGCATAACTGAATTATTGGAACGATAAAGTCTCTTTGTTTTATCACAGCTTTGTTACAGCTAAAATTAAACCTCTATTTCAATACATTTTGTGAAGAAAATCATGACAAAATAAAAAGTTTTGTTTTAAAGTTTGATGGAAGTAGGAGCATTGTATTTTACATCCATGTCTTAAAAGACTTTACTTCCTCGTCACTCCCAATGAGAGCCCTGCAATGGTCACTAATGTTTGCTCTATCCACACAGTTCAGAACGAGTTGTCGTGACAACATGCTCATATGATGTCACACTTCGGAACTCTAAACAAATTATATCTATTATCATCATCATTAGAAGCACTGACCCATCGTAGCCCTGGCTGCGCCCCTGGTGAGGTACGTAGGGCTGATACTGCTGATATTGCTGGTTGCCATGGCGACCGGTGGCCACTGAAGAGTAGGACGTCCGGTTACCTACGTTGCTAGGCGACGACTGGGTGTCATTCTTGCCGTAGCTTCGCTGCCTGCGATTTGGAGCTGGTGGAAGAATTAATCAATAAGTTTTACTTATCAATTCATTAAGTGTCACTCTCGCATTTTAGCACAGGCAATGCACACAAATCGTATAGAGCAAGAGTTTAACTAGCATATGAAGGGTGAAATGGTCTGAGGTTAACCGTTGATATGGATGATTCCTTCCAGGTATCTTTAAGTAAAACAAGAATTAAAACCCACGATCACGTCAGAATGGCATTCTATTAACTACAGATTTCATAGTCACAATTACCACTCCTATTCCTTACCTTCAACACACTTTTTATCAAGAAAAGTATAGTAAAACCTGCTCTAGCGACCTCCTGAATAACGACCACATTTTTTTTGTTTTCCTTGAGATATGTTTTGCATTACAACCTGCATTCAAGTAACCTGTTCATAAAGATCACATCTCATGTTTTCCTTGGGTACTTTTTAGTTTCAGTGTATAAACATACAAAAACAAACTTAAAGCATCTCACCTCGATGAGCATCTGGGGCCAGAGAACCGTCATCCCCCGGTGCGTACTGGACTTGAGTACTCCAGCCGTGACGGTCGGACGACCCTCCCTGCAACTGGACATTGGTGATCTTGACCGGAGCGGGGTGACCCTTGTAGGACGAGATACCCGGCAGGGTGGTGTCTGTGGTGATCATGGTGGTCGGCTGCAAAACAAAAGATTTTTAAAATTTCATTTTAACAATTAACATTCCTCTAAAGCAATTAAACTGAAGGGATACCCACTCAGAAACAACACTTCATGCGCTCATTATTCAGGCTACAAGTAATTAACAGTACGTTGATATTCATTCCCACAGCCTTTAGAAATACTTAAATCACAACATCTAGCCCTCGATTTTACACTTCTTGTCCCAAGAATTCTGTCTGCATTCATTCCTCTTTCGTCACAGTTATTACAGTAAGGAATAAAGTGTAATAAATGTTCTTTGAATGTTTCCATGGTGAGAGTGTACTAATAAATACTATTTAAAAAATAGTAAAAGTGTAATAAGTTCTGACTTCGGGGAAATATCTAAACATCAATAAATGACAACATACAGCCACTACCTAAGGGACAGTTGTCTTGTAAATTACATCATCTAGCCATTCATTTTGTACATGTTGTTCCAGGATTTTTGTCCTCATGTCTTCTTCTTAGGTCACAGTTATTACACAAAATGCAGCTCTATTGGGATTTGTGTTTATTACTTTTTACACAATAAAGTGTAAAAAGTTCTAATTTGGGGAAAACTATTTTAACATCAATAAATGACAAACATAAAGCTTTGGTTGAACCCATGTTTGTTTTCACCTGTTGTTCCATGAAGTAGAGCTCTGCCTTGGTTCTCTCCTCCTGGGTGACTGGTATGCCGTCGATGCAGAGCAGGTTGGGCTGGCGATACACCAGCATAGGACGATGCATCAGTCGTCGTGACACCTGATTTCAATGAAGAAATCATTTGAATTTTAAGTTTTTATTTTCAATATTCAATTTTTTTGGACTAATGGAGTTGCTTATACGGGTTAGAAATCAGGTAAAAGTACAAGTAATCATGACCCTCAAAATAATCGCAACTTCCTTATGATATGTCTGATTTTCTCAAAGTGTTACTGATCTAGTTATCTGATAAGTCTGCATTTATCAAATTCAATTAATTTTCAGGTTTTCATTCTCCTTTAACTCACTGTGCACCAGGCAAAATGCTTCTCTATGGGATTCGAGTGTATTACCTCTACAAAAATGCATCAATGGCGGATAAAGAGTTAAGGAGGGGGGAAAATGTATTACCGGGTTGCTGATAACTGACAGCTCAATCATGTTGGGCAGACGATCCAGCTTCTCCAGTTCACACATGTCCTGCATAAAAAGGGGAAAAAAGCAAGACATATTCATTACCTCTCCCTGATGAACAAGGCCTATTAAGTGCAAAACTGATCACTATTTGGCTTTCAAATTGGCAACACTGCTTTTCTTTAAAAAAAAAACACACACATTTCTATTGTAAAATTTATGTACATTCTATAGTAAATTGATGAAAAGGAAACAAAGAGTCAAACAAATGATTATGCCAATTTGAAGAGTAAGATAGTGATTTAAATTTGCCAATTTGAAGGTTAAGTGATCATTTCAACTTTATTTCATTTTGTTTAATAAGGTGATATATATAAGTAAAAACAGACAAAGCTTTATTCATCTTGTGTAGAAACTTGTGCTCTGTCATTTCGTGCATCATAGGTGATTTTTAATACTTTATATCAGAAGATATAGTACCAAAACTCTAGTTGTAGTAACTTATTGCCACTACGAGTTTTTTCTACTTTAAACAAATTTCTAAATAGGGAGGATTCAAAGGATGGATTTCTTGCGATAAAGTGCCAATGAAAGTGTTATGGTATCTGTGTAGATGGAGTTTGGGGAAGGGATTCATACCTGGATCCTGTTGCTGCCAACGTACAGCCTCTGCAGGTTCTCCAGGTAGTGGAGGTTGGAGAGGTCCCGGAGCCGGTTCTCCTCCAGGTGGAGCTCCACCAGGCTCCACTGGCTGGGGAAGGAGGCCTCGCCAATGGACTTGATCTTGTTGCGGTCCAGGACCAGTTCCCTCAGGTCCTGTAGCCCCTCCAGCCCCTCCACCTTGCTGATGTCATTGCCCTGCAGGAACAGCGCCTTGAGGGATGGCAGACGAGACATCTCCAGCTTGCTCAGATCGCTGATGCCATTGTAACTATAGATAGGCAGAGGAACCAGAGAAACGTTTCAGAGACTTGCAGTCCAATGATATCGTATAATGAATAGGAACCAGACTAGACATCAGTATCACATTAGAGTTATGATCCTGTAATAAACAGGAAGAGGGCCTTCAGGGATGGCATATGATACATCTCCAGCTTGCTGAGATCGCTGATACCATTGTACCTACACATAGGCAAAGGAACCAGTGTACCATAAAGTATTACGTTTAGACTTATGATATTTTAATAAATAGGAGCAGGCTCTTGAGGGACGAGAGACAGGATATTTCCAGCTTGCTCAGATCACTGATGCAGTTATACCTGCAGTTTCGTAAAGTAACCATAGCAACATCATATATAATATCATAGAGATTTGAAGTCCTATAGCAACAGGGTCTTGAGGGATATTCACCAAATGCAAGGGGACACCAAAGCTCCTTAGTGACTCTACAGACAGGTGAACTCACCCAAGATGAAGGACCTCTAGGCTAAAAAGGATTGGTGGGAGGCTGCTGGGAACATTATGATTATGAACAATGTTGATTTTGGCAAAAAGAAGAGTGTGGGTACACATTTTAGCCTTCCAAATATGCACAGTGAATGAACTGAAGCCAGTAAGCTAAAAGGGTTGGCTTATAACATGACTTGCACTCACCCGAGATGGAGAACCTCTAGGTTGTCTAGGATTGGTGCCAGGCTGCTGGGAATGTAGGGGTCAATGTGGTCATCCTTGTCTGCTTTGGACGTCTTAGATGCCTTGGGCCTCTGCAGGATCGACTCCACATGGTTGTGATTCAGGCACAGCACCTAGAAATAGAAGAACATGAATGACAAATGTAGTGTATTGGACTACATGATTGCTATGAGATATTTTGCACATCCATATTAAAGGTATCTTTGGGTTATGCTCCTTTTAACTTCACCCATGCCTTGCATGTAACACTTTCACTTTGTACTTCGCTCTGTCTCAAACTCTCAGTTCTCCTCTTATTCCCGCATTCCAATCTATCTATTCACTTGACCACAGCATCCTGCCACTGGTCACTCCCTCACATCTCTCACCCAATATCTGCTTATACCAACCAGCACCAATGATAACTAACAATGGAACTATTATACCCATGTATATATAATCAAAAGTATTCCAGAATAAAGACACTTGTAGTTTATACATCAAGCAGACAAGTCACTCTTGCTCTCTGTTCACCTCTTGTGTATTATCATACGGCACCCTGCCTCAATACATAAAAACAAACCCTTCCTGTGGCAGATAAAATGCTGCTTTCTAGGATTTGTGTGCATTACTGCTTAAAAAATACACAAATGGCACATACTGAGCTAAAAAGCTCTGAAGGAGAATGGTATCCCTATTGTCATCCTTTTCATCCTATTCTAGATGCAAATTTCCTGATTTGAATTTCAATCAGTATCAGCTGCAGTCCTTGCTGGACTTAGATGTCTTGGAAGCATGTAGGGCTCTGTTGGATTGACTCCATACTGTGATTAAGACAGAGCATCCAACAGTAGGGAGGTAATAAGTAGGAAATCACACACCCTAAATGAGCTACTCAAACTATGTAGAATAGAGCTTAAAATGTTTCATCCTATCCCGTAATCCCAATTACTGATAAAAATAAAGGATATTTTTATGATTGAGGTTTTTTTTCCAATTCAAGATTTCATCTTTTTTCAATGATTGCACAGGTCAATGGAAGCATCTAAAGTCTGCAAGCAATGTGTGTAGCATCTTCATGCCCTGCCATTTTACTAGTGCTCTGGACAAAATCTCTTCTTGGTTGTAACCACCTACCAGATCCCCATTGTCTCTTGGGTGAGGGGAATGCAAGAATGCAAAAGCATTTGATGTTCTGAGAAATGAAATAAATCAAAATATTCATCCAGTTCATTGTGTTTCAGAAATGAGTTTGGAAATTTGGGACAATGGAATATTTGACTTGAGCTGTGGCAATCTTTACCCTTAGATGAACCAGAAAGATCAGGGTGGTGTTTCACCAAGCTGTTCGTAAGTTACGAACGACTTTACGAACGACTGGTGATCCCTTCTTGTGCTTAATGCGATACCACACTTTGTTCATTGGGAATCTGATTAAGCACAAGAAGGGATCACCAGTCGTTCGTAAAGTCGTTCGTAACTTACGAACCACCCAGGCCCTTACTCGTTGGACAATTAAAATTTGTCCTTGACCATGGCAACTCTTACCCTTAGATTGACCAGGTAGATAAGGCCACTGAATGACGTCAGATTGTTGTGCTCCAAGTTTACACTGTAAGAAAAAGAAATAGGATGACTTCAATATCACAATAATAAAAAAATATATTATATATTTAGTTCAGCATATCCACAACATCATAAGTTTATCAAAAATGGTCACATTAATTCTAACTATCTTCCTCCTACATTTTCTTATTTCCCTCCGATCCATATGATTCCATAGTAAGTTCAGAGCACTTTCACTTAGAAAATTGCCTTTCTGAGAAAATTTAGATTTCAACACGTTCTTTATTGAGCATATAGGCCCGTCACTGTCTCCCTGAGGGAAATCAGGCGCTTCCAGAAGAGCACTAAACTTCTAATCCGCAAGCTCCCTTTCCCATCTGGCTTTTTCCAGATGGGCTTTTTCCACTCAGATAGTCAGCAGAGTGACTCCCGCATAATTCTATGTATAGACAATAGAGGACAGGTTATGAATAAACTTCAAACACCTATAGGGTGTAATTAGGCCAAAGCCCTTTGGTTACTGTAGTTTCATGGCAAATGTTGACATCTTCACCAGACCAGGGTTCGCAAAGCCCCAAAATCTTAAGTTAGCAGCAGGTTAAAATATATGTGTATCATTTCATTTGACTTGATATTATGCATGATTATTGTGTGAATGAATTTCAGTAATGTGTGTATTCTTTTGACGTACAGATGCTGTCTCGTTCTTTCTTGCAACATTTTATCTGGGACACCAAGGGTGTAGTGTATCCTACTGCTGAAATGCACTTATGATACTTGCATGATGATTGTGTGAATATGTGTGACTTAGAATGTGTGTGTGTGTGTGTGTATGTTCTGATGATATAAATATGCTGTCTGGTTCTTTCTTGCAACATTTGCTCTGGCACACTCCTGCTGCTGACCTGCGTAGGTTGATGAAGTGCTCCCCAGAGCCTAGGTCCACCTGCCTGATGCCGCACTGGGGGAAGTCCAGCTCCCGGATCTCATGGAAGTTGGAGTGACCCAGCTTCTCGGCCACAAAGTCCTGGTTCAAGCGGCCCCCAAACGTGTCCCTGGCAGTGCCTCCTTCGGTCGACTCCTATTTCAGCACAAATTTACCATGTTACTATTCTTACCAGTCTCATTTTCTTTCTTAATATATTTTGTTCTCATGGCTGTTATATCATTAAGCAATAATTAGTACAGCAACGAGTGTGTGTCTCTCTCTGTACTTGCAGTACATTAAAGAAGTAATTATATGACTTCAGATCCTTTCCTGTTGATAGGTAATGTCAATTGCTGTGTCTGTCAGTCACTTATAAACATGTATCTGATCTTATATTCAACCAATGAATAAATATCAATGTACTTTTGACCTCAATTGAAGTTTTCTTTGAATCAAAAGTTGGGAGTAACTCTTCAGAAATTATTTAAATCCAGCTGCATTGGAACATATTCAACATACAGGTAATACTCCAAAAGGTGTTAACAATTGCTTTTTAACACATTTGTTGAATGAAATCAATTCATTGCAAGAAGTTGACTCCAATGTACCCAGGGTTATGTCTTATAAGGAGTTGCGATTGATTGTAACTTGACTTGCAACTGACATCAATCGTCACTCTGTACATCAGAGAGATAGGGGATTGGACTTTTTATGAGACATTTCCTTGGACTCACCACAGCAGACCCATCCAGGGCCTTGAGAGACTTGAGGTGGTAGACCACAAACAGCCGATAGTTGTCAGACTCCTTGGCCACAGGGTTACCACACAGGTCCAGGATCACAAAGTTTGGCAGTGGCTGTAGAGGGAGAAACAAGGATACCCAAAAGTCTTATAAAGCTGTTTGAAACTTATTCAAGACTTTACAACCAACTGGTGACCTGTTCTTGTTTACACGAAGTGGGAGTAAATTTAATACAATTTTCATTATATGTGACAAATTATTAACTTTGTATTCAGATGCTTGGTAACAACAAGAATGTTAATCTACAAGGATCAGATTTCAATTTCAGCTGATGGGAATCAAAATCATTGAGAATCTGATTAGGCACCAAAGAACAGCTCACCAGTCCTGCATAAAGTTGTGTGTAAAGGCATGCATAATCTATGACCAGCTCTGTAAAACTGGGTCCAGGATGATTTAACCACTGGAGAAAGCATTTTTCTTTTTTTCCTCATAGGGTATCATGCAAAACAGTTTGGATGTTTGCTTCAAGACATCATACTCAAAAAGTAGCCCCTCAAATTACTATTTCTACGTCCCCTGCGACTGAAATGTGCGCTTAGAAACAATATATAAATTACAGAAATAGTTCTTCATTAGTGTTGCAACAGAAGATCAGGGCCATGCTGCATATATGTTTATGCAATTATTGTAACAACCATGGTAACAGGTGCAATAATGAGAGCTCAATGGCTGTTGCCATGGTAGTTACCATTGATGGTATGTTGCAATAATTGAAAACCTTTATGCAACATTGCCTTGGTGTGAACACCCAGTATTCTAATGTGTATGATTAAAAACATGCTCAAAGAGACAAGCAAAACATTTGGAGAAAAAACAAATTCATTTCTGTCCTAAGTGGTTACATGAGGTACCTTCCTCATCATAGATGTATTTATTTTTTCTATTTAAAATGCCAATGGAGTCCGACAAATGATGCAAAATCAACCGTAATTGCTTCTGTATTGGCCCTTCTCAATATATGTACTTGAAAGTTCTTTGATTGGATCAGTGACTACTCAAATTAAATTGTATTGTAGAGAATGGAATAATTGTTTAATGTTTCATCATAAAACCTCAATATGACAACACAATGTTACGAAATATAAACATTGGACAAAGGTTCTGAGCTGCGACTCACCTTGAGATGGAAGACCTCACGGATGTTGCGGATGCTGTTATTGCCGGCGTAGAGCTCCAGGAGGGAGGGGACGCGGTCGAGGCCAGCCAGGGTGGAGATGCGGTTGCCCTCCACCGACAGGCACTGCAGCGCCCCCAGCCGGTCCAGCCCCGCCCCCTCCAGGGTGCTCAGATTGTTGTTGCCCAGGCTTAGAGTGTGCAGCTTGCTCAGCTGAGAGATGCCTGTCAGAGGAGACATTGAGAAGCAATATTATAGAGTACCAAAGTGTGGTTGAATTGTGATGTAGCGTCACCAGCTAGGGTGATATTTTCTTTGCCAAGTTTGTCAGCAACCTGGACTTGCAACATTGTGCTCGCCTCAAGAAACATATTTGCTGCGGAAGATTTTTTTGGTAGTTCTGGCACCTCTTAGTCAGTCAGTCCCTCTAAAACCGTTCTAATGACCCCCTCAAAATTTGTTGAACTAACTCTGTATGTAGTCAGTAAATCATAATACACCATCCGTGTTACCGTGTTATATATATTTCCTACTTTGAAACTTCTTTTGCAAGTTTTCTCTCCCTTCAATTCCAGCAGTTCTTGTTGTAACTGCCTTGTGAGTTGTCGCGCTGCTCGCAATCTGTTCGCCTCCTGACTTTTCTCCCTATAAACTTGCGTTCTTTTTGATTGTTCACCGCTTATCCTGTTACCAGTCTTTTCATGATTTCTTTTCATTATATGCCTCAACTTAGTGATTGTTCTTCTGCTTTTTGCTAGCTTGTCATTGTACATTTGTTGTCCTTTGATAAATTCTCTTCTCATGTTGTGTAATTGTCCTCGAACTTCCAATAACTCTTCCTTACAGTCCTCAAACTCTACCTGGCTTGGTGAGACACCATCTGCGTTGCTGTCGACATGGCACTCGGTTCTAATTCGCATCAATTACTTGTAGATTGAGAGAATCAGTTTCTGACGATTGTTTTCTTGCCATCTTGCGATATTGTCAGATTGCCTTTCGTGTAATCACTCTCTGTTTCTCTTTGTTCCGTTTCTGTTCAAAGTTTTGCCGTTCTAAACGGGCAGACAGTATGGAAACTCTAGACCGTAACTTTTTACAAATGTGAGTAACTCGTTTCAAGCGTAGTTTAGACACGAGCACCCTATTAACCTCCGATTTATGTTTAGCTTGAGAGCCAGCGAGATTTTCCTTTGCTCTGTCTATTTTCAGTCTAAGCTTTTCTAAGCGTTCCCTCAAACTATTTCGCGCACCTGCTCTAATTCTCTCATAAACACTCTCTCATCCTTGTCACTTTGCTCATCTTGCTCACCACCCGCAACATTACCAACACTAGCTGATGACTGCTCTTCTAAAGCTACATTTCGCCTACCAGGTTTTAAGCTGAAAATTGCTCTGTCGAATGCATTGAGCAAGCCCTTGCTACGTCTCTCACCCAATGAACGATGCTTTTCGATACATCTGCTAACTCAGAATGTTGTAGCTATGGACATTACCCACGTCAAAAAAAGTATCCAAAACTGTGGAATCACCTTCTTATCATGTTAATGTTCTTTAAGCCAATTTTGCAATTCAAACTACTACACCATTTACCAGAAACTTGCTGTCTATTTTCTTCCCTATGTGTTTCATTCCCCGATAGTACATCATTCAATATGGCACCAAAAATACCCAATGCGTCGCAAAGAGGACCCACCTCACTTTCCTTGCGCTCAACCTGCTCGCGCTGACAGCTGTCTGTCATTTTACCACTTTCTGCAGACATAACAAGCCTTGTCTTCTGAAAATGAACTTCAGAGATGTACTTCTGGGCCTTATCTAATCCTCCAGGCAATGACAACACTCTGATGTAGAAAAACCAATGAGATAGTTGATATTGTATTGCAGTAAACAATACAAAAATACGAGAAGTACTTGTGTACAAGTATGAGGTGGTGTGTCAATGCAAATTCCTGAAAAGACATTTCTGACAAATGCACGGTGACACCATCTATTCATTAAAAATGGGGGGCAACACTGAAGAAAGCTCACAGCACACCTACAACATACTAGCATGTCAGAGACTTGTCTGAAATGGCCACGTCTATGTGCTAACAAGATGTAGATAATAGTCATTTAATTAAAAAAAAAGTGCAAGAGAAAAAAAATTAAGAGAATATCAAAGAGAAGGACATAGTAAGGTAAAGAATACCTATTCCAGGAATCGAACTGTGGGTCGCGAGTTCTTAAGTCAGCCTCCTAACCAATTCATCCACAAATCTTCCCATTCACTTCTGCACACATTGTTTGTCATTGTCTTTCGAGTAAGAGACCCTAGCTTAGACCATTGATCTTCTATCCTGTATATGTAACAGAAATAGTTGATATAGCTACCAAAGAGCTAGTGGGTATGTATTCACAGTATTCAAATAAATTATAGGGTATTCAAAATGCTTTGGTATTCCAAATGCTTAACAGGCATAACATTGACTCCTGACCTTCTATCCTGTAGATGCAGTTGTCCTCGAGCGAGAGCTCCTCTATCTGCGCACAGTTCTCCAGGCCCTCGATCTTGGTGAGGTCGTTGTCATTGAAAGAAGCCCAGCGGAGGTTAACCAGCCGCTCCAGGTTGGAGAGCTTGCTGATGTGCTGGCTGTCCAGGTTCAGGGTCGTCACCTAATACACATAGGTGGAACATTAAGTCATCACTAGTGCATTTTTTTAAACTAGAAAGACTTGACTGCGCGCATTCGACTGGTCGATGTTGGCACACCACTCGCTGTTGCTCTCACTTTACCTGTATTATGTACTACACTAAACTGAGGTCTTTTTGCATTCTTTAATATTGTAGTAAATTTTTTTCCATGCTTTTATAATTCCTAGGTTACCTTACCTTTGAATACCACTCGCTGTCACTCTCACTCTGCCTGTCCGGCTTGTTCCGACTGACCGCGGTCAGCAGCTGGGCGCAGGAGGCCAGACTCAAGCTGCGTGGCCGGCTCTCGTCGGTCCGGGTGTGGGCCAGGAGGGACACCTGGGAGATTCGGGAGCCTGCGGCCATTCGCAGGGCAGCTGTAGCCTCGGTCTCTGTGACTGCTTGACCATTAAGTGTGGTCAGCGATTTGAGCCGACCAATGGTGCGGAGGCGCAGGCCCTCAGGCTGTAGAAGGGAAAGGAAACGTGATAGATCTGTAGTTAAAACATGATGATATTTGGTTACCTTCCATCCAGGCAAAACATACTACCTGTGTACAAAATTATAATCATCCGATTTGTCATCTACCATCTATTTCTTACATCCCACACTTAGGGAGAACGAATAACACACATTGAATATTCAATAATAATAAGCTGAATAGCAGCACCCAATCATACCACCAAATAACAATGAGGCAGCAGCCAATAATGCAACAGACATTATGTTTATGGCAAAACAAGGTTGGAAGGCCGTGCCTGGAAGAAAAATGGATGTACATGATAAATTGCCATAACAGATATCATTTCAATGGATTTTATCTATCTGGAAGGAAACCTTGACATGTGATCATAGGGTAGATTGATATTAATATGTACAAACTAGGCCTGAGTCATTTTAAGTAATCATTTAACCAATAATACTTAACAATCATTCTCAGTTAATAGTTTCCCTGAAATGAGTTTTGGCTTTAACGGTTCTTTAACAGGCAGTTTCATTTTAGAACACAGGCCTTCTGCCAGTTGTTGTGCTCTACTTTTTTGTTTCGACAGTCATTAAACTGTTGGTTAGACTTGAGGACAGAGACCGAGTACCCACCTTCTGCCAGTTGTTGTGCCTGAGGTCCAGGCAGGTGAGGTTTGGGGAATGCTTGCGTAGAATGGACAGGTCATCTCTTGTGTTGGTCATCTCATTCCAGCTCAGGTCCAGGGTTTTCAGCTTGCTCAGAGCCTGCCAACATTTGGACAATATAATATAATTTTGTTGAAAATGTAAATGCTTTTCTTCTTTTTCATTATTTCCTTTCATTTTTACCCCAATAAGTAGGCCAAATACTACTCTGAAAGAATCTTACCACATAGTGTACATTCTCACCATGGAAACATTAAAAAAACATTTAATATTTTTGTATTACGGTAAAAGATGTTCAAAGTTTATACCACATAATAAAGACAGTGAAAACAACAACAGTAGGGGCACCCAACACCCTTGGTTTTACATGCAATCATGTAGACATTGGAGCTACCAGTTTACTGTACTCACCTTCATACCATCCAGAGTGTAGATCTTGTTAAAGCAGGCATCCAAGTACTCTAGGTTTGACTGGTGGGTAATATTAAAAGGCAATATATGTCTGAAATTTTATGCGCAGTAACTAGTGCTTTTATATCTAATGAAATAATAAAATGAATCTTGAAATCATGAAGAAATGTTTCTTGATTGACAACTATGCATATGTTATCACAATTTTAACATTTACAGAGTCAACATTTAAATTTCTGCTTTTAACTTAAATCACAGCATAGAGTGTAATCATTTAAAGCAAAAGGAATGAAATTCCATTGAGAAAAGACGACATATAATGCAAACAAGCATAGTATCATAAAACCTCATGGCCACATAGATTTAAAAGCAGGAGTTCTTCATTCCTTTTTTTAACTGCCATGATTACATTTTTCCAAGAGAAATACATGCAAATCATATGGGGCTACATTCCGTCTGATACAGAAGGAGCTAAAGACACAAGGTCCTACCATGTGAGCTATGTCCTCCAGGCGACTGAGCTCATTGAAGCTGACAGTAAGACGCTGGAGGGATGAGAGGGAGTTGAGATGCTTGAGTTTGGTTAGGCCGTTGCCATGGAGATTGAGGACTGTGATGGAGGACAGGGAAGCGGCTCCTGTAGCCTTGAGAAGAAGCTCCTCCGTCAGCATGGATAACCTGAGGAAGAAGGAATATTGACAGGCTTAATATAAAGATGCAGTATCGTGCCACATAAACGCTCAAAGCTTGAAATGTGGGAGTACCTACTGTTAACATTCAAAAGACCCAAAGGAAAGTAACATTTCTCTGCCATTAGTGAAACCAATGACTTGTAGCAAATGGGTGTGAAGCAATGATGAATTTTATTGGAAGGTAACAATGGTGCAAATCAATCTCATATGTAGATGTTGTTGTGTTTAGCGATGAGTTGTTATGCTTCTCATGTGAATGCTACCTTGTTTCCAACTCCAGCTATTGAGACATATCTGGCTAATTCCCCTGTATACAACCTTTGTCACTTATGCAAAGTTAGAGTTACCCACATTATGCAATTGTATGCAAACACACAAGGCGCGAATGCAGTGACATATAGAAATTAAGACATCATATTACCACAGAAGCAGAACCAAAAGCTACCACAAGTACAACTGAGAATAGTTTTTGTGTCTGTATACTATTTGTCAAAAAATTAGATCTACATCGAATAAGGTGTAATTAAGACAACGTTAAACATAAAATATTAACTGGTAGGAGTGTAATATTACATCCCCTTCCAGTCAATATCTCTATAATAATGACTGACCTTGGTCTGGGCTGGGAAATGGGTTCCATGAGCAGGACATCATCGTCAGCATGTGGGTCTGGGTTAACCACGGCCGGTCTCTTGGGCTTCTCTGCCTGCTTCAGGTCCGTCACACTCATGAAGGGGTTCGGCGAGGGCAGCTGCACACAAAGCAAAGCAGAGAGTATGATAGATCCACACATGATTGATTTCTGGTGCAACTTTTTTGTGAACCTGATTTACCCTTGATTTACCCTTGACAGAATGTACAATTGGTTCATTGATTTATTGCAATACTATGTGATACAGAACCATGGTGCTAGAAATTAAATATAGGGCTTTGTAAACATCCTCATGTAAAAGATATCCAAACGGCGAAAGAGAATAGAAGAGACAAACAGAAGAACATACTCTGCCAGGACTAGTTCATGGTCAAAGACAAACTACTCGTACTCCCTAGACAAGCAATATATTCACCAATTTGTTTGGTTACACACTCACCCTTGTGACATACTCAAAGTCGATGACATATTCCGGCAGGACTAGTTCGTGATTGAAGACGAACCATTCACACTGCCTGGACGAGCACTCACAGAGGGCGTCCTTCTCCCCACTGCTGCCAGAAAAACACCTAGGACGGAACACAGAGTTGGAGTTGGGGTAGAACTTCTGATGGATGCTGCAAATAGAAGAACAAAAAAATATGTTTTACTTCTTCTTACTTGATTTGACTATACTCTGAATTGCAAGGAGGTTTTTATTGTGTTTCTTCTTGTACATGGCCTAGTTTATGCCAAATATGGTGAGCATTCTAAGGCTCTACCAGGCTCTTCCAGGACAAAAATAACACACAAATATTGTTCAGGTAAGTCGTAAAATCTATACCTAAGAGCATGATCATATATCAGAGAACTATGTATCACGGTAGGGATATAAAATACTATAATGTAGATTATTGAATGGTAAGATAAATATGAATTCCCAGTATATCAAACTTACCCAGTCGTGACATCAAGGGCTGGCAAGCTCTTCCCAAGGTAGACTTTGCACACGACCAGCTGGCCATGACGGAAGGGGCAAGGGTCACAGGTCGAGGGGTCAGACTTGGCTTTGGTTGTTAGATACTTTATCCTGGGCTTTTCGCATAGGCTTAGACTGTTGGACAATGGCACCGCTCCATCTCGACCCAATTGCTGAAAAAAAATATAGACAGATGAAGACAATATTAGATAGATAAATATAGATGGATAGATATATAGATAGATAGATAGATAGATGGATAGATAGATAGATAGATAGTTAGATAGTTAGATAGATAGATAGATAAATAGACAGACGAATAGAGAGATATATAGATATAAATATGAATAGATGGATAGATAGATAGATAGATAGATAGATAGATAGATGGACGGATAGATAGATAGGTAGATAGGTGATAAGCTCATGTGTAATGTTTACCCTGTAGGTATCTTGATCCATGGGTCCATCTTCCAGTACTTTCATAGGCTGGTTTTCACCCCCAGGCAGTTCTGGGTCCCACACAAAGAACAGGTACTCCTGCAACTTCTTCACAGTCTGCGGTCTGTTTTCATCAAGAAATTTAAAACAAAAGGTACACAACAGGAGCATTACAGAAAATGCTTAACTTCATTTTGCTGAAAGACAAACTGCAAAGAGTCTAAGAGCAAAAGATCAGATAATATTTTTGAGAATAAGCATTATTTCAACATTTATAAATCTGTAACACAAAACCTGCAAAGGAATTCAGAGCACCTTCACTCCTCCAATGCTGGGAAACTTAAATAGATCAAATGAAACTTCCCATTTACAGTCTTAACATCTACCTACCGTATGTCACATCTAAATGTGTTAGTAGCCCTAAAAATTCTGTTAACTTTGGCCTCCTGCACATGTTAGTAGAGTAAAGGGTCATCTGTAGATTTTCTTAAAAATCAATTAATCTCTACATAAATTTCTTCTCCTACTTCACAATGTGAGAGGGTCAATTATCCTGAAAGAAAACAACCACAAGATCCGATTGGAAGTTGCACTTGATTCTAAATAGCATTTATTGAATCATTTCACTTTGCTTGCGTACTTAAACATGCACCCTGATTTACCTGTAGCATAATTTTCTCATGGCATGCTTTATTGAATGCCATATGCAATTTTTTTTTTTTTTTTTTTTTTGGGGGGGGGGGGGGGGGCAATGTGAGAACTTACTTGGCGACGGTTGGTGAGTCATCCTCGTCCGAGAAGACGGCCAGACTGGTGTCGAAGCGGTAGCGCAGCATCCGGTTGTGGACCCTGGTAATGCGGTGGATCTTGAGACCCGTGATGCCATAGGCCTGGTAGTCCGACGCACAGAAGCGGGAGAGGATTAGGTCGTGACACGAGGTGAACCTGGGTATAAGAACCAAGAGCAGTTGATTATAAACGGTGACAAGAGTGTGTTTTTCTGCATGTATGGTCAGGTTGCTCCACCCCTTGGTTGTGCTTCTTTTGTTTGCTTTGTTTCTGGTCTCGTGAATTCCGTTGTCACTTTTATAATAACTCTTTTCATCTCCTTACATGACTACTCTGCATTGGGTTGGTCTATGGCCACTCGATTATCCATATCATGCTGGCGTCAGCAGTGGGTCTTAGGATGACCTCTTTTATCTCTAGGCCTCGCTCATGTACATGACTATTCTGGGGTACTTTTCAATTTTGTTTTGTTATATTTCTTTTAATTAGCTGTATAAGAAAACTTGGTCACTATTTTGTTACTTATCATCCAAACTTCATGTATACATTGTGATCCTGTGAAGAAGGAAAAAAAAGAATATATATTTTACATAATGGTTATCTGAAATAGCAACAGACATTAACAAATCATATCGATCTTACGATCAGTGATACCCACTATTTAATTGTACATAGCAACTGATCAAAGAAATTTGTCCTAAAAGTTTATAAATTATGTAGTCTTAGCTTATTTGCATGCTGGAAATAAATGTACTGGCAGTCAACAGTCATACCCTATGCACTATTCTATTGGGAGAGTTGCCCCACACTCCTGACATAAAAGAATGTCCATTATTCCTTTTGTTTGGAATTCCTACAAAATAGATCTGGCCTGACACTTGAGATGAACTTTATTTATGCAAAATTTTGCACGATCTTCCTTATAAATTATGCACCCGGATGGTGAGAGTGATATACCACATATTCAAGACAGTCCCATCTTCATACATTGTTTGATATTTCCTAAATCATAAAGTGTGCTCAAAACATGAGCTGTGTTGCGTGCAAAGTATGTGATCTTTCTTTCAAATTACCTCCCCCCCCCCCCCCCCCCCGAAAAAAAAAAGAAAGAAAAAGAAAGAAGAATGCCAGCACAACACATGAGCTGTGTTGTGTGACAAGTATGTGCTCTTTCTTTCAAATGGAAAAAAAAATGAAAGTTACATACCAGATATCCGAGGCAGTCCCGTCCTCAAACCTGACATTGCCACCAGTCTCCAGCTCTGTCACCAGTCTCTGCGAGGCAATAGACGTCTCATGCTTGACCTTGCTTAAGGCCTCGGTGTGGTACTTCTCGACCCTGCAAAGTCATTGTGAGATGTATGGTCAATACAGTACCTACATCGCATCATCAGCACAACTGTCATCATGCAGGTTTCTGGTTCTAAACAACATGAATCAAGTGAGAGATTCGACGGTCTGACATTGCCTAATGAGCTAGTGACAGGTACTCTCAAAGAGTCAGAGTTGCGATCCATGCCATTTGCTTTACCTACAGAGAAAAGAACCATTTTTGTCTTCCCTTCACTTTGGTTCTCTGTAGCTACATAGTTACCATCACTTGTAAATAATTGTGAGTATATTATTTTTGCCTGCCATGGGAAGCTTTGAATACATTATCCTACATGATATTGATAATAGAAAAAATGCATATTAACATTTCACATACCATTTTTACCATCATTAAAAAAAACAATAACAATCAGGCTCTTTGTTGCATGAAACTTACTACCGTATCGACCGGCAGATTAGACGCCCCCGCACATAAGACGCACCCCGACTTTGAGCACGCAATTTGAAAAAAAAAAAAAATCGGGTCTCACGTACATGTATACACATGTATGGGACTATGCATTGTGTGACAACAATCAACATCCAACAACAAAATAGATGGCTTTGATAGCCTGACACAATAACGGTAATACGATCTCAATCACATCATCAGCATAATTACCAGTTCAAAGAAAGCACCAGAACTAGTATTTGTCAGAGATACCACAAAGAAACCGCTAGCTAGAAAGCTAAGCCCTAAGGATAACCTCCGTTAGATCAGAGCCGCTATTGTTGCTTTGATCCGGCCTCCAGGTGGCGCTGTACACCTTTTGGCCTCGGAGATAAAAAAAAAAAAATCTCCGCGGACGATAATGTGTACAGCGCCACCTCGAGGCCGGATCAAAGCAACAATAGCGGCTCTGATCTAACGGAGGTTATCCTTAGGGCTTAGCTTTCTAGCTAGCGGTTTCTTTGAGGTGTCTCAGACAAATACTAGTCCTGGTGCTTTCTTCATACCTGTAATTATGCTGATGATATGATTGAGATCGTATTACCGGTATTATGTCGGGCTATCAAAGCCATTTATTTTGTTGTTAAATGTTGATTGTTGTCACACAATGCATAGTCCCATACACGTGTATAAGTGTAAGTTTGAAAGACCCGACTTTTTCTAACGCCGTGTCTAAGACGCACCCGGACTTTGGCGTGATTTTCAAGGGGAAAAACATGCGTCTTATACACCGAAAAATACGGTATTGATGGTAAATTTGCTACCAATGGCAACTTCTATGGAAACCTTGAATTTTATTAGTTGTCGAGCGGTAATACCATGGTAGTTACTATTGAGGACAGATTTACCATCAATGGTAAGTTTTATGCAACCGGGGGCCCTAAAGGCACCATGCACCAATCAGCACTCACTCCTGAAAGAGCCCGCAGCAGCGGTCGTATCTCTTCTGCAGCAGCACCAGCTTAGCCCTGCGCTGGGCGTCCTTCCCACCGCTGCCACCATCTTCCTGCATGTCGCTCTCCGTGCCGCTGCCATGCTGCTCAGCCTCGTCCCCTGCCTGCCTGCTGCCCCGCCTCGCTGGGGCACCGGCTTTAGCCTCCAGCTCCTTTTCCAGCTGGGCAAGGATAGGCAGTGATAATAATATTTTGAAGTATTTCTTACAGCGCCCATTTTCTTGAGTACTCAATTATGATGAAAGAAAGTACTGTGAATACTGCTTTATCGTAACTTATATAAATGTTTGATTCCCGACCATGAACAATTTGATCAGTACATAAAAACCAACTGCTTTACCAAAGTATCCCTTTTCTTCAATTTTCTTAGACTAATGAGTGTTTTTTACAAACTGACAAATTCTTTTCCTGAAGCAATACTGATCAAAGAATTTAAGGTACTCAAATATGACATCATAACTAATATCTGGTCAATCCATTATAATTGAGCCAGCTCTATGATAACTATGTTACTAAAACATGTGTTATAATTCAATGGAATATTTGTGTGGGATTTTCATTGCATAAGTTGGACAGCTTGAATGAACAAAATTCTGGAGGTGCCGCGCTTGGTCTCAAGCCCCCTCTCATATTGGCTATGGATAAATTAAGTAAAATCATGACAAATATAGTATGTCATTTGAAGATTTCCAGGGAAGGAGTGTTTTTACAATAGTAAAACTTTGTAAAGCATTATGTGATTGCTACTTTTTTGTTTATGCGCCATTGATGCATTTTTGCATGGTATACACACAAAACTCATACAGCTGCCATTCTTCCAGCACACAAAGGGTTAATAGGGAAAAAGAGATCTCAATCTCAATTTTGTGGGTTTCCAAGACAACTGTCAACACATCATAGCTGACACACCTACCTCACAGGTAAGGCAAGTGGGAAGTATTTAAAACCAGTGTATAGTCTTTATACAGACCTCCTTGATGGTGTAGCTGAGAGCCTTGAGCCTGTCCTTGGTGTCTCTGGTCAGAGACCTCTTCTCCTTGAGCAGCTGGCGGAGGATGTCGGACATGTTCCGCTTCATCGTCTTCACCCGCATGTTATAGTACATCTTCTTCTTCATCACCGTAGCCTACAAAATAATCCAATCATGCATTTTGAACGTTAATGTCATATTCTGATGTCCTGCTTACATTGTGATCCTGCAAATACAATAACATTTTGGAGTTATTTCTGTGTGTTGTAATAAGATAAAGTCTGCCATCTCAGGCTCTTGTTGGAGATGTCGTAGGTGTAAAGGGCAATGTTTTAAATACAGGGTATGCCCAATTGTCCAACATAAAATTTACTTCCAAAAGACAAATCCAAGTATCCAATCACATTCATCAGCCAATCAAGACACACACCTCAGACATTTCTCGGAGGCTCTTGTTGGAGACGTCGTAGGTGTCCAGCTTCTCCAACCAGGGCAGGTGGTAGAGGACATGGGTGGAGTAGTTGCACAGGTAGCAGACTGGGTTCGGGGCATAGAGGGGGTCCTTCAGACCCAGGATCCTCAACTTGGGCAGCCGCACCAGGTGAGTAATGTCCTGCCATACAGGAAGGGTCGGAGATAATGAATATGGTCTTTATGAGCAGGTGGTCTGATCTTTATGTAAAGGTTACTTTAATACAGATCAATGAAAAGCATTTCTGTGATTTCCTGAAATACAGGTAGGGAGTGGGATAGGAAATAAAAGTCAAACCTGTTTAGAAAGACCACTCAACAGACACAAGGAATGTGGTCTTTATGAACAGATTTATTTTTATATAGGAATCAATGAAAAACATTACTCATGGGAAGAAAATTGTTATAAATTACAGCTACAGCCCCAAATCGGCACCAGCAAGAAAAGATTGGTGGAAACCACAGAATCGCTTTCATGGTGTAGCGTTGCAATTTGCTACACATCATGCTACACATTCATTGGTAATTGGTCTGCACGGTAATTTCTTACAATTACAAGTCCGCTGATTGGAATTGCTCACCAAATTTTGAATCCTGATTTAGTCCCTGGAAAGTGTCAAGACATATGTTTCATTGTAAACACAACTCACCTTGAAGGAACATATATTGTTCCCTGAAAGGTTGAGGTTTTCTAGTTCAGTGTGGCTATCCAGTGAATGGCCTAAGAAAGAAAAGAAAAACACAAACATGAATGGACAAAATTTCTACAACTCTAGTCAAACCCACAACATTCATAAACAAAACCTTTAAATAATTTGAACAAGAATATATCCTTACAAATTATAGGCTAGGTATGATATCATCTGAAACTTGATTTCTTTGGGGTTTATGTACACATTCCTGACATTATATAGAGAACGATCATATCCACATGATCAAAACACATTTCACTTTGTTATGTACATTTTGCAACCTATACAGTAATATAAAGAAATAGAATGTTTGTGTGTATCTACAGATGGCCTTTGCATACATTCGACTCTACTTATCACATATTTAACTTCTGATTAACTTACCAATCTTTTCAATCCTGTTTGCAGCCAGATTCAGCTCAACAAGAGATAATAGTCCATTCAAGCCCTGAAAGAACACAATTACATTATCAATGCATGCCAGACATTTGCTTATATGTAGACCTCATTTCTTGAGAATATGTTTGTAATAATGAACTCTTACAAGTCACTGTTTACAAGATAAATCCCTCCTTAAATTATCTTGTTAGGAAAGCTGAGTAAATCCTGTAGAGTTAACATTGCTGAAAACAGTAGAATGTCATTTTTCCTTCTCAATATAGTCATACCAGCTCCAATGTTTAATAAAAGATATGCATAGTCAGTTTTTATCACTTCAGCATTTAAAGCTAAATATGTGTTACAATGCAACATATGACAGGCCATGGATTTCCTTTATCGCACTGACTAAAATTCTAACAGAGACACTCTCCAAGCTAATTACATGGATCTCGGTTAAAGTTTGTCCTTGGCTTGAAAATCATTTACAATAAACTTGCTTTTGCAGGCAAAATAATATGCGGCACAGCTTGAATTACGATTTCTGCAAAAAATAGGATCTCTGTGATTTATGAAATGTCTCGTTCCAGGATAGTATAGCTCTCACCATAATGTTGGCTATCTTGTTATGAGAAAGCCAAAGTATCACCAAGGCATTGAGATGGGAGAAATTCTTAATGTCTTACCTCAATGTTGGCTATCTTGTTGTGAGACAGCCACAATATCTCCAGGGCTTTGAGATGGGAGAGATTCTCGATGTGTTCCAGCTGATTGGAGTACAGGTACAACCGCTTCAGCTTCCCGCAGCCATTCAAGTCGCTGATTTTCTGTGGGAAGGATTACAGCGTGTAAAGAATGAATATTGACTGTACAGAAAAGAAAGTAAGTTATGTTATGTTATATCTTTATACAAAAACAATTCCAAGATAGGATTGAAACATATGAAGAATAATCTTAACAGTTGGAATAAGATAATTGTCTAAAGAATTCAACTGCCAGTGTCAGCATGAGCTCATAATAATAAACTAATTGAAGTATTTATCCTATGTAACATTGACTGCAGGACTTCCTCCTCCACCTTCAATCACACACACATACACACTCACACACGCACACATATACACACAAACTGATATGTGTTCTACTCACAGTGAGCTTGCATTCTGCTACCCAGAGTTCCTCTAGCTGTGGGCAGCTGTGCAGCCCAGTCAATCTCTGCATTTCCTGCCCCATGATCACAAGGGTGCGGAGCCCAGGGAAGAACTGGAGGCCCAGAATGCGGGGGTAGCCCGAGAAGAACATCTCCAGCAGCTCAACGTGGGCCCCGCCCCCATTACCCAGGCGACCATACTTTAATCCATTGACCACGCACTGTCAAATATATAAAACAAAAATTAAAGAACAGTGACTCTCAAGGTGAAATTTGAATCAACTTAGTGAATAATTGATTTAATTGATAATTGTATGTCATAATCCAATTTTTTAAGTTGGGAAAAGATTCATGCATCTTAAAAGATTGCATTGTGACATACACAGTACTGATAAATCACAAATAAAGGGGAAAGTCACATGGCTAGTGCCAATATACCCTCATACTGTAATTTCCTAATCTGAGTCGTACAAATAACATCACAACACTTAAATCCAAAAAATGATTGTATTTATAGCACTATTCAACAGGAATTACGTTCTTTTACTGTGAGTCCCGATAATCATGGAAATAACTAAGTAAGCAAGACAAAGGTGTGAAAAACATCCAAATGTAAGAAAGTAAAATATTAGGGAGTAATATCCGTAAATTGCATAACAAACACTTAGTAACTATAATCATAGATGTAGAGAACTACTTTCACAGCATTTTCATTCATATTTCATATTTTTTAATTAATTTTCTCTGAATGATTTACCATTTCTTTGAGGATGTCATCATCTTCCTTCTTCCCCAGCAGCTGGTCCGTCTTGGCCGATGCCGGGGCAGGACTTCCTGCCTCTGCATCAGACATTCTGGGATCTGTTACATGCAACCCTCACTCCATTGTAATACCCTGTGTGTGGAGCAATTTTGTTAAGAAATCAGAAATCACACATCATTTTACATAGCACTCTAGTAATACAGATGACTCAAAAAAAAAAAGTAGTGTACATGTTCACGTTCTTTATGCTATAATGCCGGCATTGGCGGCATCAATTATCATATTTAGCATTTAAAAGTTTAATTTTAATTGAAGTACAAAAACATAGTACAGGGAAACCCCGTTATACTGAGCACGGGTATAGTGAGAACCCTGCTATTACGAGGACATTTCTTGGGTCCCGATTTTTCTTCCATAGACCACCGTGTGTTCTGTTTTCATATAACGAGATCGGCTATAGCGAAATCTCTGCTACAGCGAGGCAAATTCCCAGCCCAAGAATAAAGAAAAAGAAAGGAAACTGACTCCGTTATTACGAGCACTCCCTTCAGCCAAACCGCCCAGCGAGGGAAACGCAACAACAGCACAAGCAATTATCTTCGCGCCGTTAAATGCTGATCACACACACCGTGCAAGAATCCACACACACACAACCACATATCCATATGTCCACATTACGCGCGTGCTGTCCTGCCAGAGCCGTATCTCTACCGGGTATATGGCTCTACTGCACACCCCAGTGCCCAACCATCAACACAGTTATGCACACACATGGCAAGAGCCTCGACACACATGTGACACCGTGCATGTACGACCGCCCGTTCATGAAGATTGCGTGCTTTCAATGATCATTCATTGCTTACACACAGTCATGACAGCAGGCGCGGCCGTGCCGGGTATCAAGCCTGCCAGGTATTAGCCTCCCCGCGGCTTCATTTTTCGCTAAACGGAGGCGTTGGAAGTGTCATTACTGTGCTACTGCTACAGTTCTAGTAAAAGTACCACCATGTGTGTCAACTCCAGACTGAGACCCCTTTTACAGTGCGGGAGCTAGGCCTCAGGCTAGCCCCGGGACTGCTCCCGCGCAGCGGGAGCGTCCTGAGGGCTCGCCACCAATTTCCCAGCATGTCTGGTCCGACTACCGAGAAATCAACCCGTGCACATGAATGAATTACTCATTTCGAGTACATTTATCACATATAAATGGCTAAATGTATTGAATGTATACCTGAGCTATAAAACTGTTTGAAAATGCTAAGCAACGTGACATATTACCTCTTCACATATGATCATGATCTTTGTAACAAATACGGTTCGCCGAGGCTGCCATCTTGGCTGCTTCAAAAACGTATACTGTAAATGGGAACTGGCGCATGCGCATTAAGTTTTGCATCGCAGCTGCTGTCCTGCGATTCTGAACCACTTTAGGTCGAAAACAATTTTTAAAAATGCAACATGGATTGAATTCATCTTCAAACCAACTACGGAATTATTCAGGTATATATTTTACTTAAATTCGTGCAATAGATTTGAGATTTGAGTTACAGAATTGCTGAAACCAACTGTAACAATTTTCGGGTCTGTTACCACCCTGAGTTCTTTTTCACGAAAGTATATCGTGCCTCAACACACACCACACCGAGCATCACCTCAGCCTACTCATCATCACGCATATCGTGCATGGTAACTCATGGCTTCACAAGCACACACATTTGATAATCACAGAATGAATCAAACTTGCAAAGAGAATTACCGTTCATGGAGACTTTATTGATGACTTGAACTTGTTGCTCTCTTCTGCTCTACCTCTCTAAAACTATATATATCTCCAAACTGAATTTCTCTGACTACCACCCCTCTTATATACCCAGTCCCCACCCCACTGGCCTACATACACATTACATACACTTACATGTACAGCATGTACCTACACACTGGCACAAAACTTTTATTTACAAACATTGACTGGCTGCCTACTGCCTGAGATGGTTTGTGGAGGAAAGGGGAGATAACATGCAGTAGACTGGAGAGGAGGGAAGAGGGAGGGTAAAGTTCACAGAGAGAGAGAGATAGGAGAGGGGAGGAGGGTAAAGTTCACAGAGAGAGAGAGAGAGAGAGATAGGAGAGGGGGAATAGAAACTACTAGTCTGATAAATCAGACCAAGAAGTAAAAGGGAGATTGCAGAGAGACAGAGAGATAGGAGAGGGGGGATAGAAACTCTACGAGTCTGATAACTCAGACCAAGAAGTGAAAGGGGGGTTGCAGAGAGACAGAGAGATAGGAGAGGGGGGATAGAAACTCTACGAGTCTGATAAATCAGACCAAGAAGTGAAAGGGGGGTTGCAGAGAGAGGGTGACAGAAATACTTGGATTGGAGGGAAGGATGGTAGAGATAAGAAGGAGAGAAGAAAGAGTGAAGAGACACGGAGGGATAGCTGGAGTAGGAGAGGAATAGGTAGTCTTGCTAAATAGACCCGATTGCCTAAATCACCGTTTTGTTACATTACCCCCTGCGTAGCTTTAAACGTCCCCGTTTAAAAATAACATCAATGGTAACATGAAAATAACCTTAGTTACAACGACCAAACTATAGGTTACCCAGTAACAACATATTTACAAGAGCAGAACATAAACTAAAACATCGCAAGAAAACATGAAATCCTTTACCAACATAATTCACAAGTAACCATTTAGTGCACCCCGAAGGGTATCAAGCAAGAAAATCAAGGCTAAATAATCTAATCGTATCACAATAATGAACTATGACTTACGATAATTGCAGCTCAAATAAGAGTCGAGGGTAAGACGCTATCGCAGATCTTTAAAAGTCCTAACCGATAATATATCGTTTTGTCAGTCCGAAACGTTTGTACAGCGAAACAGAATGCAAGAACACACGTATAACTTACCACACATGTTCCTAGCGCAATAGTACATAAATGCATCAACCTAGTAATAGTTAGCATTCACCTGCCATCTGCTAGGGGACAACAACTAAATATTTTCAGACACCAAGGTTCACATGTGAAAACATAACATTGAATGGTATACTCAGGGCAACAATCAATCGATTTGTCCTGAAAAAGTCAAAGAACACAAAAATGTGATTAGTCACATTATCTAATACCCTCGCGAACATATTACGTAACATAAGATATAAATGTATAGGGAAGAATATTAGATAGGGGAGAAGCAGTAAAGTGTTAGACTTGAAAAAATGGGAAACTGAAATGAGGAGAAAGAATAAAAGCAGCAATAAGCACATGGCAATGATAAAACTGTCACCAAGTACCTTTCACCTGGCAATGTTCGACATTAAGGCATCAAATATAACAAAAAAGTAAAACTCATACGTACGATGTATAGTATAAAAATACTTAGCACATTAAGATTAAATACGCATATGATATATCTGTAACAACATACTTTCGTAAAACATCATGCAACATTTATAAAGAGAGAAAATAGTTGCATAAAGTCTTCTTTGCAATATCAAAATCCACACACGAGGAATGCATAGAGTACACCACACTCCTATATATACCAACATGTTTCCCTGAATGAAGTAAAACTATGCAGAAAAGTACTTTTTGTTTTGGTTGTACAATGTAACCAATGTTCAGCGTTTTTTTCAAGTTGAATATTTCTGTTGAATACCATTTTGGCATTTATACAATATGACATGACTTACACATTTCAAATCTGAATCCATTTTGGAGAATATAATGCACATGTACCACATAATGTAATGGGATGTAACCAAGTAAAATTAACCAGTAATGAACTCAGAGGGATAGAGTGGAACAAACTCAGGAGGAGGAGGGAAAAACAGCGATGAGAGGAGAGCCATAAGAAGATAGTACATAGAAACGAATATAAGAGTAGAGATGCGTGAGAGAGAATGAGTTCAGTACAAATACGTGCATATACAATTGAACTTTTTAACTATTATTCTTATCTTTTATCCCATGGTCAAAAACTATTCCCTGATCCCAATCTTGGGGTACCAGAGCCGGGTAAGTGTTGCTTGCCTTCGACTGCCGGATGGCAATCCCATGGATGAAAAACGTGGTAGTCTTCTCTTCGACTACGGATACCAGTAAGCGCGGTGGATCTGGGGTAACGGCTACTGAGGGGGGTACCATGACGGGGGCAGGTGTGTCGGGGGCTCCTGATGGGCGCTGTAGGGCAGGGTCGGTCTGAAGTTCGTCGTCGTTGTCACTTGGCTCCCCATCCTCTGAGTCTGATTCTAGGCTCCTTATCAACATTGCCAGGGGCTTCCCACTATATGATCGGGCGGTTACACGGGGGAGAGTGGGGGTTGTGCCTACAATCTTTGGAGACTCGTCGAACAACATAGGGGATGTATCGACAGAAAGGGCATCAGGCTGGCTCGGGGGTACAGGAAGGGGCTGTGGATGTTTGTCCTGTTGGCTCGCGAGAACAGGAAGGGGATGCTGCTGTGTTTCCTCCTGGCTCGGGAGGACAGGAGGGGGCTGCTGATTACGCTTCCGTTTGCCGCCATCCCTCTCATGCACCGATATGTAATGCCGATGGAGGTTAGACGATCGTAGCGTGGAATATGAACATTCCCTGCAACGGAATGTTCGCCGGTGATGGTCCCTCGTGTGTCGCCAGAGCTCTTCCTCGCCACTGCATCGCCTCCCGCACTCCTTACAGAACACAGTTCTTCCTCGGGGGGCCATCTGGAACAATAAAATGGACGAACTTTAGTTTGTGTCATATTGATCAAGATATTGTGGTTTATTTCGTTTCCTTTTTGGGTATCGGTGCTCCGGTTCGACCGTCTGCGATGCCTCATCTACAATAGAGAGTTGGGGGTCAAGGATATTGGTTACATTAAGTGGCTCGTGAGGCTCATCTAAATTAGAGAGCATGGGAGTATGGTCTTCTTGTGTGTCGGTGGGAGTATCATGGACATTGTGGAGGGGTCTCTTCCAAGACCATTTGGTGAGTTCTACGCCTTGGTATGGCTTCAATCTGTCGGAGTGTACGACGATGCATTTGCCTCGCGGGGATGCTTGAACCCGGAACACCACATCGGACAATTGACTCACAATAAGGTATGGGCCTTTCCATTTTAGCTGCAATTTGGGAGAAACTCCTTTCTTCCGGGACATGTCATGGAGCCACACAAAGTCGCCTTCCTTTAGTCCTGGAGAATTTGCCTTCCTATCATAATTCTTCTTTTGGTGCAGCGCAGATTTTCCTGTACATTCTGTAGCTCGCTGGTAAGCCCGTTGGAGACGACTTCGCAAACTTGCGGCATAGTCCTCCTCTTCATCTGGGGCCTCTTCTTCAGCAGTTTGGGTGGTGAGATCGACTGGGAGTTTAGTCTCTCGTCCCAGCATCATCATGTTTGGGGTCTCCCCTGTTGACTCATGTGGGCTGGCCCGATACGCACTGGTGGCAAAAGCCAGGTGCTCATCCCATGTCTTCTGGCTAGTATCATCCTCCAATAGGATGGCAATCATATTGATGAGGGTTCTATTGAACCGTTCTATCATGCCATCTGATTTGGGATTGTACGGGGTTGTGCGTGTCTTGTTTATTCCGAGCAGTGTACACACTTCTGCGAATAAATGTGATTCGAAGTTAGAACCTTGATCCGAATGGATTTCGTTTGGAATACCAAACCGGCATATGAATTCTTCAACAAGTTTCCTTGCCACAGTCTCTGCCCTAGCATCCGGTAGTGCATAGGCTTCGACCCACTTGGTGTAGTAATCCCCTACCACCAGAATCCATCTGTTGCCAGACTCTGTTTTCGGCAACGGGCCCATCAAGTCGAGAGCAATCCGCTCCATCGGGGCACCCACCCTACTCTGCTGTAGCGGTGCACGTCGTTGCCTCGGAGGAAGCTTCCTCCTCGCACACAGGTCACACCTTCTTATAAAAGAACGTGCATCTGCAGTCATGCCGCACCAATAAAATCTAAGTTTTAACTTGGCCAGCGTTTTTCTCAGCCCAAGGTGAGCACCTAGTGGCCCATCATGCACGTCACGCATAGCGTCCTTTCGGAGCTTTTCCGGCATGATAACCTGCTTCCTGATGGTCTTCCCATCGTCCGATTCCCATCGACGATATAACACACCATCAGCTATTTCCAGCTGGTTCCACTTGGCCCAGTATGTCTTGGCTGCTACAGTCATTTGTGCGATTTCCCTCCATTCCGGTCTTGGTTCATCTTTATCCTTTGCTTCTAATATCCACTGAATTGTGTTGTCAGACAGTTGAGCCTCCCGTATGGTTGCATTTGTCATGGCGGGCTGAGAAGCTATACCTCTGATGGAGCATTCTGTTCTCTCCTGGTCAGGAGATGAACTCATTCCATTCTCAGTCTTCGAATCTGCTTCTTCGCCTCTTCCACATTGTTTGCATCTCATACGAGATAAGCCATCTGCATTTGCGTGGTTTCGGCCAGGTCGATGTTCGATGGCTAAGTCATATTCGGCTATTTGTTCTAGCCAGCGTGCCAGCTGCCCCTCCGGGTCTTTGAAATTCATTAGCCATCTCAATGACGCATGGTCGGTTCTGACTTTGATTCTCCTGCCATAAACATATTGCCTGAACTGCTTCAATGCAGTTACTAGTGCCAACAATTCTTGCCTAGTTACGCAATAGTTCTTCTCGGCTTTGTGGAGTTTTCGACTGAAGTATGCAACAACTTTTTCTTGACCATCCTGTACTTGAGATAAGACTGCTCCAACTGCCTCCGAGCTGGCGTCGGTGTCTAGAACGAATTCGTCGGATGGTGTGGGAAAAGTCAGGATTGGTGTACTTTGGAGCCGTAGTTTCAGTTCTTGGAATGCGCACTCGCAGGCTTCATTCCATTCAAACTTAGCTGATTTCGCAGTCAACTTGTGGAGGGGGCTCGCAATCTCCGCAAATCCCTTCACGAACCGTCTGTAGTAGGAAGCCAAGCCGATGAAACTTCGCACTTCCTTCTTACATTTTGGTTGAGGCCAGTCAACGATGGCTTGCACTTTTGCTGGATCAGTGGACACCCCATCAGCTGAAACTACATGACCCAAGTAAGTCACAGATTTGCAAAACAAATTGCACTTACTGGGCTTTAGCTTCAAATTGGCGTCCCTCAGTCTCGAGAATGTCAGTCGTAGTCGATGTACTTCTTCCTCCACAGTGCGGCCATAGACAATTATGTCATCGAGGTAAACCAAAAGTATCTCCCATTGGAGATTCTTCATGACTTTCTCCATTAAACGTTCAAACGTCGCTGGAGCATTTGTCAGTCCGAATGGCATTACCTTCCACTTGTAGAGGCCGTTCCGCACTATGAATGATGTCTTGTCCTGTGCCTCCTCGTCGAGGGCAACTTGCCAGTATCCTGAGGAAAGGTCAAGTGTTGAAAACCATTTGGCGGAGCTCAATGCATCCAAAGTTTCATCTATCCTTGGGATCGGATAGGCATCCTTTATTGTCACTTCATTGAGATCTCGGTAATCGACACATAGCCTTTTGGACCCATCTTTCTTTTTGACAAGAACGATGTTTGCCGCCCAAGGGCTCTCTGATGGTTCGATCACCCCTCTATCCAAGAGGTCTTGCACCTGCCGTTCTATTTCTTGTTGGTTGCATAGTGGATGCCTCCTAGTCTTCTGTTTGATCGGCTTTGCATCACCCGTTTTGATGCTATGTTGCACAATACTAGTGCATCCAATGTCTTGGCTATTTCTTGAAAATATGTCTGCATAATCTATCAGACACATTTTTACCTGCTGATGATATTGGGGTTCCAAATTGTCGATCGTTCGTTCGTAGAGGTCTTCTAAATGTGGGGGGAGATGGTCGGAATTTTCACATTTGTTTTCCACAGGTTCAATCTCTGCAGTCGTTATCATTCCCACAGTAATCCCTGCTTCGACATCACGTGGTGAGTCCGCCGAGTTAAATACTCGTACAGGAATGATATCTTGTTCTGCATCAACCAGTGTCCTTGCCATTACTAGTCCCTGTGTTGCAATTTTCCCTCCATTTTCTAGAGGTTCGATGATTGCTGTCCCTAACATATCTTCATTCTTGTTGATTATTCTACAAGGAATTATAGCCTCATGTCCTGCTGGCACTGTAGTAGAACATGCAACTTCAACTCGGCCAACAAATGGCTTCCCATACTTAGATGTGCACTGGATTTCTTCACCATGTATTTGGAGACTGCGTCGCTGAAAATTTAGGACACCTTGCGTCGGGAGAAGGAAATCCATTCCCAGAATTCCTTGGCCCTTTATCTCAGCGAATATAGCTTTCACTGTGTGAACAGTCCGTCCAATGCGGACTTCCACCCAAGCTGTACCAAGCACTTGCAATGGGCTACCATCTACCTGCTGGATTTTCTCAGTGAAGGGTTGCAGTTCTGGTCGTGACTCTTTATCAATTTGAAAGTACATATCTGCACTAATTATAGTGTCTGTTGATCCTGTATCCACCAGGAATAAGCATTCAGTGGATCGCAGTATTCCTTTGACATACAATCCTTGCTTTGGACTTGACGCTATGTTCATTCTGTTGTAGTTTACTGCCTCCTTTCCATTTGAGGGGGTTGATGTTGGCCCGTTTGAGGTGTCAGCCTGCCTGCGGGCCCTGCGGCGGGCTGGCCTGCGTTTCCCTGCCTTGCATTTCCGCTCTTGGGGAATGGGCATTGTCGGATCAGATGGCCAATTTCACCACACCTGTAACAGCTCCTGGTTTCGTTTCCTTTCGAATTTCCAGGGTTCGGCTGATGCAAGGCTTGTCGTGGTGCGGACAGGGTACCATGTTGCAGTGTCGTCAATGCGTTTGTGAGCTGCTTCATCTGCTCAACATTTTGTGCAATCATGCCTTCCATTTCTTGGAGACGAATCTCTGCCTCGTTATCAAGGCCCCGTGTGAACCTGCCTGCTGCCTTGTATCTTTCATTTCTTCGCTGAAATTCAACTTTTTCAAAATTCTCGGTCTCAATCGCCGCCCGTATTGCTTCATCTAGAGTTGAGGGTCTGGCTCTATGTATGCCTTCCCTGATTGACTGGCTGTCAACGGCGTCTATGAAATGATTCTTCTCGAGTCGTTCACGTGCAGTATGAGGGATTTCTGGGTATGCTTTTAAGGCCAGCTCATGAATTGCTTGGCCCAGTTCCTGCAAGCTTTCCCTTTGACCTTGTCTCTTATGTCTCAGTTCCGACAAGAAATTTTCTGCCTGTTGACTAGAACCGAATCTGCGTGACAGTACCTGCATGAGACCACGGTATGAATGTCTCACTTCACCGCTAATGCCACTGACACATCGTAGTGCTTCACTTTGTAGACTTGCCATCAAATATGAGGCCGCTTCTACATCATCCCATCCATTCACTTCTTTGCATGCTTCAAAGTGATGCTGGTATTCATGCCATTGAGTCCTGCCATCATACCTGTCTGGTGTGAGCAGAGGTCTTTGCCGCTTAACATGTCCTGTCGCCATGCTCTGTTGCAGTGCTAGAGGCCTCAATTCTTGCCTTCTTTTCACTGACATTTGTGCATTCGTGTTCGCTGATCGAGCTGTATGATGATTGAAGGGTGTCGATGTAAACTGAGCATTCTCTTGCTGTTGGAAGTGAGGCGCAAACGTCACATTCCTGCCTATTGGCAGTGTCGTCATTTCTGACATGTATCCTGACGTTTCTTCTTGAAGTTTGGGAGCCGTAGGTGCCTTAATTCCAACCTGTGAATCAACCTGTTGAAACTGGGAATGCCAATCATTACCCTTCACTGCCCCTTCAGTCCGTCGAGGGGTTTCTAATAGTTCCTCATTGATTCCTCGTTGATCACCGCTACCTTGTCCCAAATGCTCTTCAGATTCCGCCTTTTTCCACTCAAGCAACTCCTTTTCAAGTCTACACTGACTGATTCTGTCTTTCAGCTGTGCTATTTCTGCCTCTAGCCCTTGCAACTGCTCCATGTTCATCTACTGCTCTGAACCTAATATAAATCAATCACTATGTGAGATCCAAATGTTCAGTTGTATTCACCAATTCAATGCATCAATCAGTACATCTAAAAAGAGTACCTGTCTTGAGCCTGGATTGATCCACTTCATATACAATTACAGCATAGCATCATGGTATGAGCATCACAAACTGTATAATATACGTACATCACATACATGTAGAGTCATGCAAATAAATGGAGCTATATAATCAACAAGTTATATTACATCCCTCTGACTCACAAGCAAACATATCTGCTCAGAATATTACTGTAACTATACTTGTCATGACATTCAATGAGCACTAATTAAAATTTGCTCCAGAGTAAATCAAGTAATTCATGTTCACCAGACCAGTATACTATCTATACTAGTCATTAAATAATTACTTGTACAATTGAGCTAAATCTGCTGCTCGTGAGCGCCGCCGTGTGCTCGTGAGCGCCGCCGTGTGCTCGTGAGCGCCGCCGTGTGCTCGTGAGCTCAAAGTTGTGCTCGTGAGCTCAAAGTTGTGCTCGTGAGCTCAAAGTTGTGCTCGTGAGATCAAAATCATACTCGTGAGATCAAACGTGTGCTCGTGAGTCCATGTCTACATTTAATATTAAATGCACGGCTCATTCAAACGTTGAGAGCGCTCTGAATTTAGATGAATTAATTGTATTGTAGCATCACTAGATCATGAGCAATCAATACCATCTTCCATGCAAGTATAGCATCAGTCAGAGCTTAAAAAGCATCTATCTTGAGCTAACTTTCAAGTATCTCATGTTGAAAATCTCCCTCTAAAAAGAGTCAAATTGTGCATCAATATTCTGAGCACAGCTGAGTAGACCGATTGATGCCTAGTGTGTGTTGAGATCCCACTCCTGACACCATTTGTAACAATTTTCGGGTCTGTTACCACCCTGAGTTCTTTTTCACGAAAGTATATCGTGCCTCAACACACACCACACCGAGCATCACCTCAGCCTACTCATCATCACGCATATCGTGCATGGTAACTCATGGCTTCACAAGCACACACATTTGATAATCACAGAATGAATCAAACTTGCAAAGAGAATTACCGTTCATGGAGACTTTATTGATGACTTGAACTTGTTGCTCTCTTCTGCTCTACCTCTCTAAAACTATATATATCTCCAAACTGAATTTCTCTGACTACCACCCCTCTTATATACCCAGTCCCCACCCCACTGGCCTACATACACATTACATACACTTACATGTACAGCATGTACCTACACACTGGCACAAAACTTTTATTTACAAACATTGACTGGCTGCCTACTGCCTGAGATGGTTTGTGGAGGAAAGGGGAGATAACATGCAGTAGACTGGAGAGGAGGGAAGAGGGAGGGTAAAGTTCACAGAGAGAGAGAGATAGGAGAGGGGAGGAGGGTAAAGTTCACAGAGAGAGAGAGAGAGAGAGATAGGAGAGGGGGAATAGAAACTACTAGTCTGATAAATCAGACCAAGAAGTAAAAGGGAGATTGCAGAGAGACAGAGAGATAGGAGAGGGGGGATAGAAACTCTACGAGTCTGATAACTCAGACCAAGAAGTGAAAGGGGGGTTGCAGAGAGACAGAGAGATAGGAGAGGGGGGATAGAAACTCTACGAGTCTGATAAATCAGACCAAGAAGTGAAAGGGGGGTTGCAGAGAGAGGGTGACAGAAATACTTGGATTGGAGGGAAGGATGGTAGAGATAAGAAGGAGAGAAGAAAGAGTGAAGAGACACGGAGGGATAGCTGGAGTAGGAGAGGAATAGGTAGTCTTGCTAAATAGACCCGATTGCCTAAATCACCGTTTTGTTACACAACTAATATAATCACTGCTTATCTCGACTTCCTTACTTCAAAGCTCCGTGCTACGCAGCCCGCTCACTGCGTGAGCGGGCTGGTCGCAGTAAGGCCTCAGGCCGTCTCTAAAAAATTACGAGACCCAGTTTACAGTGCGGCCTCAGGCCGCTCCAAATTTGTGTGTTTACAGTGCGGTACTCGGCCGCAAACACATATGCATACACATCTCGGTACACTGACGTTCGGGCCGGCCTCAGACCACCTCCAGAAAGAGAAGGATCGAAACCGGGCCGGCCTCAGTCCACTTGGTGTGTTTACAATTACAGTGCATTTCAGGCTAGGCCTACTGCTACAGTTCTAGTAAAAGTAGCAATGTCAACTCGAGACTGAGACCCCGTTTACAGTGCAGGGGCTATGCCTCGCGCCTCAGCCTCAGGCCGTCTCTAAAAAATTACGAGACCCACAGTGCGGCCTCAGGCTGCTCCAAATTTGTGTGTTTACAATTACAGTGTGGGGCTCGGCCTCATACACATACGCATGCACATCTCGGTACACTAACGTTTGGCCTTTGCTTTGGGCCGGGCCGGCCTCATGCGCAGCAGACCACCTCCAGACAGAGGTGGACCGAACCCGGGCCAGCCTCAGTCCACTTGGTGTGTTTACAGTGCATTTCAGGCCGGCCTGAAATGCACTGTAAGTGTAACAGGGGTCAGAGTCAAGTGTGAAGTGTCGATGTGAGTGTGTGTGTACTGCACTACTGGTACTGCATTGGTTGTGTGTAGACTCTACGCGGAGATCAGTCACTGAGTCAGTCACTACTCAGACTCAGTGCAGTGCGGCAGCCACTCCTCCTGCAAAACTTTTGAAGCACGTCATGCGTTATCAACGGCTTATTTGCAGCATATTCTTCTTGGCTATGTTGTAGATTTATAAGTTACAAACCTCGAACTTGCAACTTGGAATCCAACAGAATGTACTTATTCCTTTATCCGAAATCCCAGCTTCAAGGATATCTCATGTCTGATTGGGAGTCTTGCAGTGCACCTCGCTCGGAATATTTGGCATTTGATTATATCTGTACAAACGTATATTACGAATTCTTACACGAGTTACCACCAAACGGTTCAGAGAAACCGCGAATAATGGCAGGTTGCATGTGTCAGTTACGTAGATTGTGCGCAATAACTTAGACATTGTATAAATGAAACGCCCAAATGAGCGGTAAATAGGCAACCTCTGTGGCATACACATTTGACTTCTGAGCTTTCATTGGCTCCATGTGGTCACATGAGAGTTACTATAGCAGAGGGAAGCGTTGGCTTAGGTTTTATTTGGGGGGATGCATTTCACCCGTCCGGTTTCCGAATTGGAGATGTTGGGATATTGAAGGAAAATGAGTAAAGTAACAAATAAAACGATGAAAGTTAAAATGTATAATCCTATTTCCAGAAGATTTAACTGGTTTAGAGATAAGGCACCGCCCGGCGGCAATCTCCGGCCCGCCCACCGGTCCCTACCCAGGTCGAAATTCCCATAGAAACCAGTAGAAACCAGTAGAGACCGTCTACTGGTTTCTACTGGTCCAGTAGAGTCTATTGGTCTGAAGAGGAACTACGAAATCAAACCAGTAGAAACCAGTAGAAACCAGTAGAGTCTAATGTGTTGAAGACCAGTAGAAACCAATAGAAACCAGTGAGATCTAATGGTTTGAGAAGGAGTGTGAAAAAAACAAAGTCAAACCAGTAGAAACCATTAGAGACCAGTGGATTCTAATGGTATTGAAGACCAGTAGAAACCATTAGAATCCACTGGTCTCTAATGATTTCTACTGGTTTGATTTTGGTTTTTTCACACTCCTTCTCAAACTACTAGATCTCAGTGGCTTCTATTGGTTTCTACTGGTCTTCAATACCATTAGAATCCACTGGTCTCTAATGGTTTCTACTGGTTTGACTTTGTTTTTTTCACACTCCTTCTCAAAACACTAGATCTCACTGGTTTCTATTGGTTTCTACTGGTCTTCAATACCATTAGAATCCACTGGTCTCTAATGGTTTCTACTGGTTTGACTTTGTTTTTTTTTCACACTCTTTCTCAACCATTAGATCTCACTGGTTTCTATTGGTTTCTACTGGTCTTTACTACCATTAGAATCCACTGGTCTTTAATGGTTTCTACTGGTTTGACTTTGTTTTCTTACACTCCTTTTCAAACCATTAGATCTCACTGGTTTCTATTGGTTTCTACTGGTCTTCAATACCATTAGAATCCACTGGTCTCCAATGGTTTCTACTGGTTTGACTTTGTTTTTTCACACTAATAGAAACTAGTGAGATATAATGTTTTGAAAAGGAGTATGAAAAATACAAAGTCAAACCAGTAGAAACCAATAGAAACCAGTGAGATCTAATGGTTTGAAAAGGGGTGTGAAAAATACTAAGTCAAACCAGTAGAAACCATTAGAGACCAGTGAATTCTACTGGTAATGGAGACCAGTAGAAACCAATAGAAACCAATAGAAATAGAGATGCTCATGAATATTCATGCATGTATTTACGTGTCCTAATTTTGTACTTTTAAATACTAGTAGATAACCACCACCTAACCAAATAAAAGGAATTTTACCAAGTAATGATTTCAAGTTTAAACATAAAATAGTGAATGTCACCTACTTAAGTGAAGACAACATGATAACAACAACAAAAATGATCTTCTTAAATGTAAGTTGTAGTAACCAATATCTTATGAACCTTATAACCGTACTGCTATATATATGAAAGTCTGTGAAGGTAAGGACAGGAATTAGGATAGGTATAGGATAGAATAGGGATAAATATAGGATAGGGTAGGTTAGAATTATGTTAAAACGATAAGGAAATATGCCATAATTCGGATTATCATATACTAAATTTAAATCGATATTTTATCAATATTTTTAATTTTGATTCCTATTGGTCTATTGATGGCTCCAGTAGGTATTCTACTAGTTTCTACTGGTATTCTGATGGATCCAGGAGAAATTGCTACTGGTTTCTACTGGCACTCTACTGATGGTTTCTACTGGAAATCATTTCACTTTCCATATTCAAACCAGTAGAACAATTCCAGTAGAAACCAGTAGGAAGCTCTATTGGATCCAGTAGAGATTCCTACTGGTTTCTACTGGTCTTCTATTGAACCCAGTAGAGATTCCTACTGGTTTCTTCTGGTATTCTACTGGTCTTCTATTGGTCTTGTATTGGATCCAGTAGAGATTTCTACTGGTTTCTACTGGTATTCTACTGGCATTTTTCTAATGGTTTCTACTGGAAATCAGTTCACTTTCCATATTCAAACCAGTAGAAATTTCCAGTAGAAACCAGTAGGAAGCTCTATTGGATCCAGTAGAGATTCCTACTGGTTTCTACTGGTCTTCTACTGGTCTTCTATTGGATCCAGTAGAGATTCCTACTGGTTTCTACTGGTATTCTACTGGTCTTCTGTTGGTCTTGTATTGGATCCAGTAGAGATTTCTACTGGTTTCTACTGGTATTCTACTGGCATTTTTCTAATGGTTTCTACTGGAAATCATTTCACTTTCCATATTCAAACCAGTAGAAACTTTCCAGTAGAAACCAGTAGAAATTCTAATGGTTTTTCTCTACTGGTTTCTACTGGTTTTTCGTCCTGGGTAGCTGCCCCAGGGCCCAATCCATCATGCATCATACACACTGTCACACTCACATAGTAAATTAGTATGAACAGGAATTAGAGTGAGAAAAGTTAAGCGCATAATAACTTACTCTTTATAATTTCCAGAGTGATATTTAAACATTATATACCTCGAAGAAGGCTGATGACGCCACCGCGACGATCCAATATTAAACCGATCGAGGCAGCCGGGGGTCCCATATACTGATATAGACCTGCATGACTGTATGCCACGTATGTTCCTTCATTGTTTATAAAAGTCATAGGCCTCAGATGTCATTTAAACATTTCTATTAGCTAAATGCGAAGTTAATTGCAGATGTATTTTAAAAAGAGGGTGTCAGCCACTTAAAGCATAGAGGCACTTTACGGATTGGCTTTAAAAGACGGATTAATTGTGTGTGATTAAATCAATGTTTTGTGTGTTTTTTTTACAGCTGGTGTTTGCTTGAGCATAAGGTGTCATGCTTTGATGACAAGGGGTAAGACAAACTCGCTGTAGGACCTAAAATAACATCATGTTGGGGAAAAAAACACTTGCTTACCAAAGAGTATCCAACCAAATGGAAGTTGAAGTTGACAATGATAAACCTACCTACATTTATTATATCCCAATTAAACTTGACAAGACCGGCCCTTTATTATTAAGTTCAAGTTCAAGTTTATTCAAACCAATCAAGAAAACAACATTTTAACCATTAATTGACAAAGAAAGAACATGATAGGTTTGGGACCCCGGAGAAAGCAGAGCTTGTGATAGCGGCCCCTTACAAGGTACAGTATAGACACAAAAAAAATATTTAACGAATGGCATATTTACAATGATAACTAAGGAGTAAAATAAAAGTTTAAGATCACACATGCATACACACACACACACACACACACACACACACACACGTGCCGCAAACACACAGACATACATGGCTTTTCGTTATTTACTTTAACTTGTTCTGTAAATTCTCAAAAAGATATTTCCGACATGAAAGTTTGAATTTAGACAGTGTTGGACTTGACCTGATGTTTTGTGGAAACTTGTTCCATTCTTTTATGCAAACAACTACAAAAGAGTTCAAAGCAGTTTGAGTCCTTGCGAGAGGTTGATGGATTTGGTTTCTTTGACGCGTGTTGTACTGATGAACAGTAGAATTTATGATAAACACATCTTTTAAAAAAGAACTATTTTGTGCCGATTGAGATTTGTACATGAATATCAAACAATTTCAAGAGACTAATTCATCAAGAGGCAGCACTTGAAGTTGAAGAAATAAAGTAGCACATTATAATGTGATATTAGACACCCCATTGCTAACGTGAGAGCCTTAGCTATAGACGACCCGCCCGATTACCGAGTTCAGGAAAAAGGGGTGAATGTCAATGTCGGTAAACCCTTTAAAAGTAACTTTTCAGTTTTTGCCTTTTGAGGAAAGTTCTTCATAGGCTATTGTGTTTCTTTTACATGGAATAGTATTTACACAAATTTTTATTTTAGGATACCAAAAGAGATACACCAACAAGTTCATGAAGACGTGAGGGGATAGGTTATGCAGAAATATTCTCACCCAATATTGCCGTTCTTAATCATCATCTCAAACTCAGATGGTGAAGGGCTGAAGGCCTATACCCTTATCCAACTAAGTTTTCACAAACATCAAAGCCAAAACGATGTTGTCGTATAAATCAATGGAGACTGGACCACCCAATGGAGGCCCAATAGGATCATAGTCTTTTTGAGAAACGGAATATCAACAAAAAAACAAAACAGTACACAACTTATAGGAGAGTAGCTCGCACGTGACATCACAAACTTAAAAATATTCATTTGAAAATTCGTAAGTCTGTCATTCTTTGACGATTTTTTTTTTAAACGTTAACCAATTAAAAAGACGTCAAACCATTGAATATCACTGTAGAAGGAAACAGGTAAAAAAATTTACATAGGCCTAGGCGCCTAATTGAGCCAAAACGGATCTACCATAGAGGACATAAAACACCGCATTGGGAAATGCTATGGGAATAGTCCACCTACATGTATATGGACTCCACAACATCTGGCGATCAACCAAAATCAAGAAAAGAAAAAAGACAGAGCTTTACAAAGCGCTTGTCCTATCAATATTGCTCATACGGATCTGAAACCTAGACCTTTAACAAAGAAGATGAAAAAAGACCTCTGACATTTGAGATGATGTGCCTCAGGAAGATTCTTGGTGCTACAAGATCAAAATCAGAAACACAATTATAAGAAACCAGCTCACTGTCATCCAGAAAAAAGACTCCGCGTCTTTGGACACACACAAACGGGCCCCATCGCGCTTCCGAAGAGTTGTCCTAGAAGGTAGAATAAAGAGGGCCAGACCACATGGAAGACCTCCAAAGCGATGGACAGATTGTCTCAAATCGACTACTCCAACCGAAAGATCAACTCCGTCACAGGAGCAATACACCTGGCAAGAAATCGACAAAAATGGCGGAGTATTGCATGCAGATGCCACCACTCAACCCATGGCGTTGGATTGAAAGGCATAAGTCAAGTAAGTCAATTAACCCTCTATGTGCTATATAAAATGTTTATCTACGTGATTTGTGTACATAACTAGTGTTGAAATATACATGTGACACATAAAGAGTTAAGTCTGTTATTCTTTGACTATTTTTTTTGTAAAATGAAACGTTAGCTTTACTTATTGGTTTCTTCTGGCATGTTTTTTTTTCTTTAATCAAATCCAACTTAACTTCAGGGTGGACTTCCCGTTAATTGATGTGGTCAGCCACATTCAAATCTAAACGGACTAGCCATGACGTACTTTGAACCCCTAGAGCTATAATGTTGAACCTAAATCTAAAGTGCGAATAGTGTTCCTATCCATCACATTTTTATACTTAGTGTGGGTGATGCTAAAAGTGATATTCCTCTCGCGAAACTGAGTTGCAGTTGCAAAAAATATATCACTGAAAGTATGATGAAAATCCTCAAAGGATAAGAAAGTTACGATTGTTTTTTTTTTTTTTTTTTGGTGACATCACGTGCGAGATGCTCTCCCACAATGTTACATTATTTTTGTGAATTGTCGGTTTTCTCAAAAGGATATGCATCATTTTACTTGTGCATTTGATACCCCATTAATACGTTTTATACCTCTATGAAGAAAAAAACACAATATTTTATGCGAATCATAAATCCCTTAACTTCGTACAACTGCATAGACTAAAAAATCGACTCAATTTACCCCCCCCCCCCCCACCCACAACCAACACACTAGTTGTGAGGTGCAGAGCCCCCGATATATTTTCTCCCCCACATCAAGGCATTAGCTCCTTTATAGTGCGGTCATCCGGTGTGTCAACGAGGTCAGATTTCTGAGAAGTAATACCTTGGTCTCATAAAAGGCTATATTGATTTATTGAAAGGTGTACTTGACCGCCGGAAATGAGGAAGCCTATTCATAATGAAAAGTGGGAACGGGTTTACCGGCAGCTAGCGTTTGGGAGAGAGTGGTCGTGAAACCCAGAATTATTTTCGATGAACCTATTTCCAGGTTGATGAGGATGGTAATGTTACCGTTTGTGTGAGCCTATACGTTTATGTGTGTGTGTGTGTGTGTGTGTGTGTGTGTGTGTGTGTGTGTGTGTGTGTGTGTAAAAGATAAAGGCTATATGCCTACAACTTATCATCAATACTCATACGATATATCTTACAGAGGCCTCAAGCCTAAACGATGTGATGTAGTGTTCATGCACAACATATTAAACACTGGGTATAATTAATTTTAATATATTTTTTCAAAGCCCTGACTGGACCGTGATGCTTTCCCAAAAAGGAGGAAGAATATATATATATAAAACTTTTTTTTTTAATTCAACTGGTATCCCGTCTCCATAAATACAAATTAAAAGGCCACAAAAATAAGGAAAAACATTATTACTGATATAGGCCGCCTATCATCAGCTCAATTCAAACTTGTTATTGTTACCAACAAAAATCATCAGTTATTATTGTTCTACTTTGCAAATTGAGTTTAACATTAACTTTCCTCTATAATCAATGATAGTGGTTTGATTCCAAGATCTGGTTCTGCAAACAAAATGTTTCGCGCTTGTGTAAGTTCCCGATCTCGTAACATTAGCCCAAGAGCTTTTTGTTTACCAATTGCGATCTGTTTTGGTGACTATACATATCACTAGTCAATATAAACGCGTGTAAATAAAGAACACCTCCATCACATTTCGCTTCTTTCTCGCACACTTGTCTACAGAAAACTGCCAATAAGTCGTAACAACTTAAAACGCCAGCTCTACCCCATTGGAAAGTACATCTGTTTCTGACCTGAATGACCTTTTATTGATGTTTAGGGAACACAAAGCCGTGACTATGGCAACCCTAATTATAATATGAATTATTTTTCTTTGTGATATCGATGCGCCCCTCCTCACAGGTAGTTTGAATGATTCCCCGCCGAGAGGGAAAATAGCTCTAAAATGACCATCTTTTATCTAGAAAATAGTGTTTTGGGAAAGCTAAATCTAATGCTACTCTTAAGCTTTTGGTGTAAAAAAATTGTTGTATGTTTTCAGTATGATTACGAGATCTTATGAATGTGAAGAGGATATTACCATTCCAAAACAACATTCTCCTCAACAATTGAATTAAAGTAGTTCCGACTACATAAGATTGGATGTGGAAAATAATGGCGACTTGAAATCTGCTACGAGAAACGGAGTAAGAAAGGTATGTAAATGAATTTACTGAGGTGATCTGTTGAAAATGTTTTCTTTTAATAATTCTATAAAAGTATGTGTATAATCAATGATAAGCTATCATCTTTCTGTAGGCTTGGGTAATTTTTAAATTGAGCAAATCGAGTAAAGTAGCTGGGTTATTTTTGGTCTGCTGAGACGGCCTGCGCGGTTTACGAGCTGCGGCTGCGAAGGGGCATCAACAATACATCGTCGCGGGAGCATGAGCCGGCTGGCGAATCTCTCCGCAGGTGAAGGCGGCCGAAGCAATAGTATACTTACACTAACATGACTAACTAACTAACTTGCCTGCTTGAGGCTGAGCTTGGGCTAGACCGAAAAATCAGTCTCTGTAGGACGTTGGATCCGCTGAGATTGCATCTGGCTCCACTGAACGCCCCTGCCTATTCAGGGTATATTATTTTAGTACTAATAACAGACTATTGTCAAAGAAAATACCATTGTATTTTGGCTTTTCACTCTGACAGACTCTGAGTCTGACTGAGTTATCATGGTTATGACAATTTGAAATGTGCTCAAACCCCAATGTGTCATTACATTGATTTTGGGGTGTTTACAGCCATTTTTGAATGCTTAAACCAGCCATTAAACATTTCGGTCACAAAGTATTTAGGTGCCCTATAAAAATATAGATTATAAGTCTATCAACACACAGAAATTGGTGTCGATCCTCGATGGGACGAGTGGTGATTTGAGACCTTGAACTTGGGAACTTTAAAAAAAAAATCAAACTTTGAGGGCGCTCTACGAGAAAATGATGCATGTTTTTTGACCGATTTTTTGGTAGGTGGGTAGATCAAGTAAAAGAATATATATCTGCATAATACTGGGTTCTAAACTAATTGAGTTTTTAAGTTAAGAGCTTCCAGACATGCAGCCAAACAGATTGCCATTGACGCTTAACACCATTTTCAGTGACGTCATGCGTGGTGACGTCATGCGTAATGATGAGTAGTCAGATCGGCACCACAATACATTTCACATGTTAAGACTATAAAGTTCTTTCAATTCACAAGAAATGAGCAATGTAACTCATCTAACTTGGCTGCAGCATTCAATCAAAAATAGCAAATTTTATTTAAACTCAGTTTGACCACGCATTGGTCGCTAAGGGAGGCCGTATCTTAGCAACCATTTGACCTTGGGGCAAAATATTTCAGATTCTTCCGTCAGACACTTGGGGGAACATTTGGTGCAAGTTTAAAGAAAATTGAAGGGGGTCGGGTTACAAATTGTCTGCAAATTGGTTGATTTGATGTGGATTGCCCATCTGATCACCTGAGAAGAAAAGTTAGTTACACTCTAGGTGATAGTTCCTTTTGGTTTTGCTGATCTCTTCACTCCTCACAGTCGTAATGTGTGATCAATATGTTGAGTACGCGCGAAATAAAAGTGTGTTACACTTGGACTATCAATTGACTAGTAGCTCCTACTGACACGTTTTAACGCGCGTCCTATACGCGTGCTCCCCATGGCAGCGGCTCGGGGTTAGGTAGAGAAGTAAACATTACTTTTGTACATCAAATTGACGTTTTTGGTATAGATAGTTGGTTTCAGATGTGGAAGATAAAGCGAATAATCAACTTTAGGTTTCAGCATTAAGAAGAACTATCACTTCCTCAGCGATCTGAATGTATACGCTATCTTTCCTCAGCTGTGCTTCAGAAAGATAGCTACATCCAGATTGCCTCAGAAGTGATAGTTCGTCCCATCACCTTCACCAACGTTGATTATTTGCTTACTAGCCGGCGTTCAGCAGGCGCTTGTGGTGGCCGGATAGAGATCTACCATATGCCACTTTTCCATTGGCCTGCGTGTTATACATGCATCACGCGTCACACAAGCGAGTGTCTTGTCAGCTGAAAAAAACTTTGCAGAGACTCATAAACTGTAATGACTCCACCTTTCCGGATTTTCGCTAGCTTTGCGTAAAGCACCATCTTTATTCCAATCCTGGTCAACTTTAAGTCTCTTGAACATTTGTTTGCATGTTTTATTTTTGCTGTTGGCATGGTGCTACATGTAGTATTGTAGGTTGGTATCTTACAAATGTTTGTATGTGCTTGTGACAAAACCTTTTAAATTAATGAGAAATTTTAATTGGGATCCATTGTGAAATGTACTGATGATATATTTGCCTTCTTTCTTTTTTGCAGATTGTGCAATGACAAGTGAGAAGAGCAGCTGCCACTTTTTCTGCTGAGTGTAATGACTTGATGTCTGCAGTGCACTACAATGCTTCATTTCACAAAGTGCTACAGTAGTATAGCTAATTGACACAGTTGCTACAGAGTATTGCCACAGCGCCTCACTGAACACATGCTCATTCATGGGGAGTATTCCAAGCGAGTGTCATTGCTGATAACACGCAGATAAGACACATTTCTCGAGTGCCCATAGTCGTGAGACATTTGCCATCATGGACAAGTATGAGAGACTGGGAAAGATCGGTGAGGGATCATATGGAGTTGTATTCAAATGTAGGCACAAGGACACTGGGACAATTGTTGCCATCAAGAGATTCGTGGAATCGGAGGATGATCCTTTGATCAAGAAGATTGCCTTGAGGGAGATCCGAATGTTGAAGGTGAGTATTTGTGTGGATCAAAGCAGGCTCATCCTCTTTTCAATGGCATCTGAGAAAAAAATTCCCTTTGCTTGGCTTGATACATCAGGGGGAAAATACACAATTATTTACAGGGCATATTTTTCTACTTTTGATAATAATAATATTAGATTCTGCTTATATAGCGCATTATATGTACAAGTAACATCTCTATGCGCTTTACATGTGGATACATCATCAAGCATGTTACTACAAGAAAAATTATGCACTACATTAACTATTATTAAGCTTGGTATAGATAGAACATATTACTAGGGATTGATATTACAAATAAATGATACAATTAAGTAGCAGTTCAACATAACTATATAACTTCAAACTATATAACTTTGCGCACAGTGGCTGCGTATCAATCCACAAATCATTTCTGCCAGAAGCATCATGAATTCTTCATGACACTGGTAGTAATTATTAGTGATATCACACGTGTTATGCGCAAATAGCATTGTTGTGATCTGAATCAATTATCTGATGTACACAATTTGGCCTTGATTTGTCAAAAAGTGAAAATCATTATTTTCATGTTCAAAGGATAATTACCAGAATATTTCTCTGTGAAATGGCATGGATCTTGTTATCTTAATATTGCTACTGTTGATTTTATTCATTTCATTTGTTCATTTCAGCTTGAGTCAAAGTTGTAACTTCTTTCGTTATATTTTGCTACTTGTGTCAAAAAAATTTAACACATAGTACACAGTAACATACATACATTAGCTTAAAGGGACTTACATCTGAGCTTTTGTGGCGCGATAGCGTGTATAGAGGGCGCTGAAATCAGCGGCATTTGGCAGCGGACTTATCAGCCCCACCCCAGAGCCGGCTCTGCCCCACCCTCAAGATCTGCTAACCTGCGTTAGTGGTGATCTCGTGTTCAGTCGCAAATCGAGGTGTTCTGGAGCGTGGCCAGGCTTGGGTAACATTTGTCGCAAATCGAGGTGTTCCTGAGTGTGGCCCGGCTCGGTTAACATTCGGGAATCTCTGTATAACTTCAGCAAACAAGCATGCAATTGCAGTGATACGGATGACTTTACTTGTGATATGTGCTCATTTTGTGTACATGCACCATAGCGTTCAAGACTGTTGCTAGTAGCAATCACGCATGAGATCACCACTAACACAGTTATGCAGATCTTGAGGGTTGGGCAGTGCCAGCACAGGGGTGGGGCTGATATGTCCCTTTAATGGGCAGCTGGGAATGACTATTGAAGATTTGCCGAGATACTTTTTAAAGGGGAAAGTCCACCTAAAGTCAAGTTGGTTTAAATAAAAGCATGAAGTTATGAAACATTAACCCATGATGTCATGTTGTCGAATAACAAATACTGTATGTTCATTGCCGTTAAGGTTTGTACTTGTATGAATATATTCAAGATGGTTCAAAAATATGGAAATTAATAATTGATATATTAGTTGTTCCATGCAAAACCAGCCCATATTGCTATCATCCTAGTAGGGTAATGTGATATTTCGACTTTCCACTACTTAAATGTAAGTCATCCTTATGAATCTGTCTTCTGATGATCTTAGCTCCGTCCTAGACACATTTTTGAAGCCCTCACCTCTTCAATAAAAACAAACACTCAAGTTCAAGGTTATAAGGTCAAAAGTGTTCATATTGCATTCTTCTGAGGGCTTTATAGGTTATTTTAATGCCGTATTATGCAAGTAATTACTGGCAAGTATCATGTGATTATGTGCACTTTATCAAATGATCACATGGTAATCCCAAACCACTCAAATGGGTCATGTGAACATTATGCTTGTAAACACACTTACTGAGTTCACAGAAACAAATCTCTCTTTTGATGTCCAAATTGCAGTGAAAATATACAATTATGTATGTAAATGTAAATGTATAAAAACAAGACAATGAGAATTGGTATTTAAGTACAACAACACCACAAACACAGCTTCTAAACAAAACCCTGGGGCAAATATTCTGTACCGGTACTCAAGATTATTCTAGACAGTAGTCGTAGGAATGTACATAAGTCATAGTGACAAAGATATACATGTACCTTGCTGTAGTTTATGTTGATTATTTTATTTCTTAAGTGCACTTGCATGTATGTATATATAAAATTTAAAAAAATCGAATTTGATGAAAAATGGATCTAACCCCTTTTGCAAATGAGCTCTTCACTTTGTTTGCAAAGGGGTTAGATCCACTAGACCATTCTGAGAAAATCTACTTTTTTTATTCTCCCATATTGCAATATTCTTGTGCGAAACTAAATTGTCATGATGTACTACCCTACTATGTGAACATAAAATGAGGTATAAAAGAAATTTACCTGTCTTCATATTTTTAAAACATTTTCCCCAAATATTACCTTTGTGGATCAAGCACGTTTTGCAAACAAACTGAAATGGATCCAACCCCTTTTGAAAAAAAAAAGTGATGTTGCCATTTTTGTTAGCTTTTTAATGGAAATTTTAACTGTTCTTTGGTATCATCTTATAGAGCTACTTCAAATCAGTATGTTTGAGACAAAACCCCTTTTGCAAATTAGCTACATATTATGGAGCCTAGAAATAGGTTTGATTTCAATGCTTGTATAATTTGTAGCTCCTGCAAACTTGTAAGTGATTTATTCTCACTAGCCTGGCTCCTAGATTCTTGGGCATATATCTCAACCAAACTATTCTGTAAATGGCTGCAGTAGATTAATCAGTCTGATTTTCTTTTCTCCAGACAGACTGAGAAACAATGAAAATGATGAAGTTGCTAGTCTTTATAGAGTATTAGACTCTTTTTTTTTTTTAGTTTGGATCAGAAATATCCAAGAGCCAGGCTAGTTTTTCACAGACTGTTACAGATAATGATGCACCTTTGAATGCGTAGTACAGATGTACTTGTAATTATTGCTGACATGCCCGTCTTGCGTGTTTTATCCACTTCACAGCAACTGAAACATGAAAACCTGGTAAATCTGAAAGAGGTCTTCAGGAGGAAAAAGAAACTTCACCTTGTATTTGAGTACTGCGATTACACAGTGCTGAACACATTAGAAGCAAATACAAATGGGTAAGTCTTGAGGGAACCTGTTAAAAAGACTGAGAATGTGTCTTAAAGCTTGCTGATGTGATTTGAATGGCATACTTTAAACCATTGAAAATAAAGGTAGATAATGCATGACATTGCACACCTGTACATGGTACTGTATGTGAATAATGTGATACTGTTTTAATTTCGACTATGTGATGAATAATGTAGAATTATGTTATGCGATGCTCATTTGTAGAATCCCAGGGAAGGTTAGGGGCTGCCAGATTGGTTGCAAAACATGAATTATTTTGGTTATTCCTGCTTGGTGCATGTAGAGCATGTAGTGGAATAAGGTGACTGATGAATTTTCTTGTGTTGTTGTTATCACAGAGTTTCAGAAGCACAGACAGTAAACATAGTCTACCAAACCTTAGAAGCTGTCAACTTTTGCCATCAACACAATGTAAGTATACAAAGTATGTACATGTACAGTAGTTTCTCTATGAGAATCTGTTGAAAATGCACGAACACACATTTTGATTTAAGATGTGTGTGCAGAAATAAGGACAGTATACTCTCACTGTGTACAGTATATGATTTGAATAGGGAGGAAAGATTTTTGAAGGTTACCATGGTGAGGATATAGTATTTTGTTCATGTAAATTCAATATTTCTCATCCTTCTTACCAGTATAGTTGTGAGAGAGGGAAAGTGCTATCATGAGGCATTATTTCACTCTTCCGGAAACTTGGAATGAGAGTTTATTGATGCACTGCTAATTAAATGAAATATACGCGGTGGGCATTTCCATGGTGACACTACAGTGTAAAGATGTAACATTGAAACAGAAAATAATGTGATCAAATGCATGGAACTTCTCTCTTTATCTTTCAACCTTATCATTCAGATAATATAAACAAGTAAAGAGAAACATTCTCCTAATGCAGTGGATACATCACAACGATTTCCTGCATGAATATTCGGTGCTGTGATGATGATGATACATGGCAGAATATTTTTACTCCCAGTGTTTCCATCCTGCTTGCAAATAAACGTGGAAGATAAAAACAGGCTGAAATTTAGGTTAATCTGACTTTCTAAGCAAATATGTTTGTTATCTCTATTCTATAAAATTGAATATATATGTTTTGGGTTGTTTTTGCTATTAGTAGTCATACTTCTGTTAGTTCATTCATTCTAAGAAATTACCTATTACTACACCCATTGCTACATTTTGGTCAGAATTTTTTCTTTGCATGTTCATGTGAGTTGTATCATGCATCATGTTCTAGTCTGGAGGGTGTTTCATGAATGTTGTCAGTGCTGACAACTTCAGTGAAATCCTCGGTTTTGATTGGCTGAGAGGCACCAGCCTCTGACTGTTACTATGGTAACTGTCAGAGAAAGACAACTTGTCAAACGAAAAATGTTCATGAAAAGCCCTCCGGTGAGCAGTACTTTAACAAGAGATGCCAAGCTCGTGTGGATTTTCAGCAGTTTGGACTAAAGATTACTGAATACTGAAGGATCTACATGTAGCTAAACACTGAAAAGTTGCAACCTGATGGGGAATACTGTTTTTCTAATCAGAATATTGATTTATTCAGCAAATTATGCTGAAAATGTGGTAAGAAAGTTGGTATCTCTGTTTGTAACTCCTAACTCCTAGCTGTCTTGTTTCAATTTGTAAAATGTTGGAACTCTTTTTGCATTAATAAGTATATATCTTTCTTTGTACTGCAGTGTATTCATAGAGATGTCAAGCCCGAAAACATCCTCATCACCAAGGATGGAAGAATAAAGTTGTGCGATTTTGGCTTTGCAAGAATTCTAAGTAAGTATGAACTCATTTGCTATTGATTACTGATGACATTTTTATGTCATGATATTTTTTTTTTCAATCAATTGTATGGAAATGAAAGTGGAAAAAAAAAAACAATTTTGCAGATCTCAAAATTTGATATCTTTTTAGTCAACCATCTACTTATATATCTCAAAATGTTGTATTAGTTCAGTATGGAATTGGTATTGATTAGAAACTGTAAATGTATGACCATGACCATGGAAAGAGTCACCAAAATAGAAAATGGGCAAATTCTATTTAAAAATTGCCAATATTATACTTTACCATTTTAAGTAATTTTATGTATATGTTATATTATCTATCTAACAGTCAAATAACATGTAAAATTTAACTACCCCTAGCCTTTGTGCTTTATAATTTCTCACCCACTGATTTCTTTTAATTTATTAATGGATTCTTGTTCTAATCAAAATTTGTAATCTACATTATATATTTCACTTTGGGGAATTCTATCAGAAACGTCTACTGGTATAAAGTGTTGAGAAGAAAAGTGGTGTGGAAAACCCTAGGTTCAATTTCCGCAAAGCAGCCAAGGCCCAGAGATTGATGCAAGCACGTAACCATACCAACTACGCTGCAATTCTTTGATATTGCTGTTGCTAGGAGCACGTACAAAACCTTACACTGTGAGAGCAGCTGTTCAAACAGGCCTAGAGATGATTCCTTATTGCAGCAAATGATCAGTTTCATGCATGTATGGACACATGCTGTGAGCCCCTGAGAATTAGCCATGCTGTTGAGAACAATAACAATACGTGCAATAAATGTTAATCCATCTTCCCCCACCCCATATTGCCAAGGTTGCCAAGGAGAAAGGGGGTGGGGGAAATGTGTAAGAAGTAATTAAATTACATATATGGACCATGTTTTTGTAATACTTGCATGCTCAAATGCATGGACAGTGCAGTTGCCAGTGTAATGTATAATTTATCAGCGTGTAAGGAGAGGCATATCTGTCTGATGTTGATGATCTCTTATTGGGATGAACAGCATGGTACATAAAATATTACTGATTCAAACATAATTTGTTCTGATGCAGAGTAGACTATTATTACAATGTACATGATATTTGCTTATTTATACAGGATGTCTTTGGGGCAATGGATGTACATGTACATGTATGTAATCCTGAATCAACATTTTCTTCACTACACGATGATTTTTACTGTGAACTGTTCAGGTACATGTACATGTGTGCACTATGTATCTATAGTGTTACATCACACAATAAAAGCGTGAAATAAATGTATTTGGGATGTTGTGAAATTTACTGAATGAAGCATAATTTTACTATGATGAATTGTGCATTTAAACACACCTTTTATTTTTTATTGATTACATCAGTATTTTAAAATAACACGATATAAAGTGGCTTGATTAAAATCACATTGATTCAATAGTGGATTCATTTAATTATTTTGAATCACTTTGGTGTAGACGTATACAAACTATACGTATGTCATTAAAATGCCTCCTGTATGGTATTTTAAAGATATGCTTAAAATTGTTTCTGCTCCACATTTAATTCATTCTATCAATTCATTACTCTGAATGGGATCCTTATTTCACCTACTGTACCTGCTGGAAATATACATTGTAGGTTTTAAAATTGTACGTTAGTGCATTCTAAAAAACAAAACAAAAAAACACTTTAATGCTTTGAATTGAAGCAGTATGTAGATCTTGACAATTATTTGTTTAGTAACCCAATGCAAAAAAAAAGTGGAAGTGTAAATTTATACAATATCAACACTAGGATTTAATTTCACTTGTTTCATCAAAGTGCATTAGTGCCAAGTAAGCAATGCATGTACGATACATGTAAAGTAGAGTGATAGCTAATTTGGATTGGTTTCTGGCAGCAGGAATATATTCATCTTCCATTTCAGTCCGTGTCAACATCAATGTTTATGTTTGCCTGTTACTATGGCAACCATAATGCCTCATTAAGCCAGACTGCCATTCCCGGGAGACTGGAGAAGGGCAGTCAGATGGCCAGAAATGTTATTGATCTGGGCAAAGCAAATTACTCAACCAATTTGGGGACTCAATTTTCTTGATTGGTGCAAACTACACCAGTAGACAAAATTAGTGAAAAACAGTCAGTGATGGATTTTAAAGGTACATGTAGTGTGTCCCCCTTGCATTCAGAACCAAATGCTTTAGGACATTGCATGAACTACACTAGCATATAGAGTCACTAGAGCATCATACAGTATACACTGTACATGTAAATCAAGTTTATAAAATATGATTGAAACAGCAGTGATGTAGACTTCAAGAAATACATGCAAATTTAATTTTTAGATGGACTTACATGCTCAGCCTCTTATTCAAAGTTTAAACAAAAAATATTTTTATTTTATTGTGCCTATCTAATCACAACTTAGCAAGAAATATTCTGTGTACAGCAATAATCTGTGTCGAAAAGATTATGGCACTTAATATCACAATGTCAATGAAAATGTCTGTAAGTTCTGGACTTCAGTTGCTATGAACACATTAAAACTCAATTGATTTTCTATATTGTTATGGAACATCTTAAAAATGCATATGCTCCTTTATTTCCACAGTATTTTTTACAACTTTATCTTTTAAGCCTGTTTAAAGGGACAAATGACCTGAGTACACATAAATTCAATTTTCAAATATTTTACTTTTGTTTGGCTTTGAAGTACATGCACATGTTCATGTTAGTCATTATTCTTTTTTTCATTATATTCATGACCTTGGTCTATTGAGTTTTTACAAACATTGATATTATTGCCGTAGAGATGCGGTTGTACATAATATTACCTTTTGATCACATGACTAGTACATGTACCTTTATGTGATACTTGTGTGAAGCTATAGTGAAAAGCACTCCAGGTAATTGAAAAAGCTACATGTGCACTTCTGTTACCTTGGTGACAAAAAAACAAATGGTTCAATCAACCATTATGAGGGTTCTAAGGTTGTACAGGGAAACCCCGTTATAACGAGCACGGGTATAGCAAGAACCCTGTTATTACGAGGACATTTCTTGGGGCCCGATTTTTCTTCCATAGACCTCCGTGTATTCTGTTTTCATATAACGAGATCAGCTATAGCGAAATTTCTGCTATAACGAGGCAAATTCCCAGCCCAAGAATAAGGAAAAAGAAAAGAAATCAACCCCGTTATTACGAGCACTCCGTTACAGCCACGCCGAGCAGCGAGGAAAATGCAACAACAGCACATAGTCAAGCAATTTTCTTTGCGCCGTTAAACACTGATCACACACACCGTGCAAGAATCCACACACACACACAGCCACACATGCATACATGTCCACATTACGTGCGTGCGGTACTGTCTCTGCCAGATCCGTATCTCTATACAGCTAGCTCTGGGTACTGCATGCCCCCGTGAAGTCACGCATGCACATGGCGCCTCTACACACATGCGACACCGCGCGTGTACGACCGGCCGTGCCTGGAGATTGCATTCAATGATCATTCATTGCATACACGCGGTCATGCCAGCAGGCACGGCCGGGTAAATGAGCCTCCCCGCTGCTTCATTTGTCGGTAAACGGAGGCGTTGGAAATATCATTTATTTACGTTTCCAACAGTGCTGTAAGATATTTTAGTGAATTGTTAGCTAGTGAATTCAATTTAGAATGCTTGCAAAGCCATTAAAAGATTACAGTACTAACGGTAAATATGTTATTATTTGTGTAGTCCTATATATGCATTTTTTCTGTATGTATTGATCACGTACTGGTATAGCGAGCAATCGGCTATAGCGAGGAAAAAGTGTGGGTCCCGATCCCCTCGTTATAACGGGGTTTCCCTGTACAATGTTTTAAGATCCCCATGGTTTCGCTTACAATTACCCATAGAAATAATGTGAAGAATGTTATAGGGCATGTTTTGTTAGTATTATCATGTTATTGCTGCAGTAGATGTTAAATGCTTTTTACATGAAGGCTGAAGCATATCAAGTATCAGGAACTTGTAGGTTTTTATGGGATTAGTTGAATTACACATGTTTTTTAATGCATTTATTGAATTAATCGTTATTATGTTTAAAACTGTTCGTCTTTTTTTTTTTGGGGGGGGGGGGGGGTGGGAGCCATTGTTCTGCCCATAATAGTAATATAAACCTGCACAAATATATTACACATATAAACTTTTAACCATTTAAATGATGTAGTGAATTGTATACTTGATGCACATAAATGTACATGTACATGTATTAAACAAAAATGTCCATAATTGAAATTGGCACATTTGCATTGTCTTGGTGGGACTCAGATCCATAGAAATAGCCCAAGAGTACAATGAAGCGCAATATCAAAAGCAAAATTGTCACACATATTTGGTCTCTACTCATGTCATGCATTTGTTTTATTCATTAACTTGATTGCATTCATTTGAACCATTATAAGAACAAATGTACTAATGACAATGACCCCTCGGAAAGAATCTGTTTATGGGCGGGGTATTTGACATTCTTTCATACTACATGTACATGTCAGATAATAATGGTTGGAATTGAGCAAATCAATATTTTGTTAAAGAACACTCAAATTATATCAAAGAGGGAATTAAAAGAAAGAGAGAAGAGGGATACATTACTTAAATGAAACTGAAAGCTTTATTATTCTTCTCAACAAAAGATGACTCCTTGAATACAGATTCTTATGGCAGAAAATTGAATCTCTAATGATTGAACTGGATTATAAGAATTAAGAAAATACATTCAAGTGGAATGAAAGAATGATTTTTATAAAAAATGATTGAATTGGCAAGTCAGATTTGAACGTAGTGAAGGATTTGTTTCAGAAGTATCATGAAAGATAGAGGAACGAAGGGTCTTCATTGACGTGCAATGCAAGCTGTTTCATCATACAAAAGGTAGAGGCATATTTATACAACCTCATTTCATCTACTTGTACAGCATTTATCTGTGTCACAATAATTGAATTGTATACAATTATTCAATTTGTTTTCAGCTGAAGAAGATCTCTCTATTTCATGTTGTAATTACAGACGGTGGGGATATATTCATTTTTTTTTGTCAGTATTTTTAATTGCATTGTATGCAATTATTTTATCTTCAGTTTCAGAAGATCTCTAATTCATGTCAATTTATTTTTTTTATTTCAGAAGATGGTGGTCTATTCATACAACATGATGATATTTATCTTCTCTCTTTCATTAATTGAATTGTCTATAATAACTAATTATCTCATCAGCTGGTCCTGAAGACGAGTACACAGACTATGTAGCGACGCGATGGTACCGAGCCCCGGAGCTGCTGGTAGGGGACATGGTGTATGGCCCTCCGGTCGACGTATGGGCCATCGGTTGTGTAACGGCTGAACTCGTAGCAGGGGAGGCTCTCTGGCCAGGCAGGTCAGATGTAGACCAGCTGTACCTCATCAAACAAACCCTAGGTATGTATGTACTATGTGTCCTCTTTGTAATCTCAACTCATCTGCAGGCACAAACCCTTGTCAGTCAGTCAGTCAATCAGTCAGTCAGTCTGAACCAATGCATCTAATATGCAGAGGCTAGCATATGTTTCCACATTCCTCCCGACTCAAACCAGCAAGTCAGGATGTAGCCTTACTTCCAAGCACACAATTTTGACCATTCTACCTTACCTCTATAGGGTTAGCATATTTCTCAGTGAGCAATTTGTGAAATTTGTAAGAAATCCAACTCTCAGCAATATGCGAACCCTGACCTCTCCCTTCATATTTTTTTCATAATGAGGCTCATTATTGGCAATCACTCGTCATCGTGCACACTGCTCAAGATTATCCAACCAGCATTTTGAGAAATTACATATTTTTTACTCACCCTTTCAAGGGGCTGTAATTGAAAGTGACTTATGTTTGTTTGTTTGTTTTGTTTTGTATGTTTGTGCTTACATCCATGTAGGTCTATTACTATATCTCTTATCACTCTAGTAATATAATCATTATGCTTGATATTTTGGTCAATCTTGTCTATGTGGTTTCAATTTCGTCTACAGGAACTGCATGAAATACATGCAGAATAGCAGTCTTCATAATTGCACAAATGCACAGTAGTATGTGCATGAACATAAGCATGCCTATAAATAGACATACAATATGCATACGGGCATGTTATATAATGTCATGTATCCCCATTATCCTCTTTCAATGCAGGTGATCTGATTGACAGACATCTCAAGATCTTCAGTACAAATCATTTCTTCAAGGGAATGAGTATCCCAGAACCAGAGAGGAGGGTGAGTTGAACTGGAATGTATATTAATAGTGTAGGAAATAATGGTGTTCTTTCAAAGAATTGTAATGCTGATTCCTGATTCAAGAACTTGGCCACAAAATGGCCCATGGCATTGTGTTTTCAGGTTGTGTGTCTCTACCCTGTTTGTGTACACAGTAGCGTTACAAACATGGATGATTTGGTATCAGTTTTAGTAATTCATCAATCTCAAAGGTCAACCATAAACTGTTCTATAATGTTACAAACATGGGTGATTTGGTATCAATTTTAGTAATTCGTCAATCTCAAAGGTCAACAATAAACTGTACTATAATGACCAAGAATTTACCATTTTGGAAAGTGTGGTATATGAATTATTCACAATTCTGTTGAAAATACATTAAATAGAAGGGCAACATACTGTTATGCATTCGCGGGATAGTATGTGTGTGTGTGTGTGAGGGGGGGGGGGAGGGGGTGCAAAGCCTTACATTCATGTATAAACAAAACATGCATGTAAATGAAAGATGTTGATATTGAAAATTAATACATGTATATGAATGCATTTAAGGTACACATACATTCTGAATTTAGTCGTGCTATGAGAGATTCATTACATTTGATTAAACTTTCATGTTTTTGTCTCTTTGTTTCCCTCTACAGATACCACTAAAAGACAAGGTCAGAAATCTAAATACCAACTCGCTGTCTTTCTTGGAGGTAAGCAGCCTTATATATATTTCCCATTCAAAATTAATGTTGATTTATGACTAAGAAGTAAGAGATAGATTGTATTCACCATATTAATTACAGAAACAAAAATGTACTGTACATGTTTGCATTCATTCATAGCATAAATCATGCGATCCCTACTATTAGGTGTGTGCCTAAAACTATATTATCAAATTATACTGTACAGCTCATGAAAAGTTATTCCATTTTTGTAATCATGGTTATAATGACACTGTAACATCAGCATATCCCCCTCCGCCCCCCCCCCTCCTATTCCCATAGGCCTGCCTGCAGATGGACCCTGCAGACAGACTCAGCTGCCAGGAGCTCATGGAGATGCCCTTCTTTGACAAACACAAAGGCATCGACGACAGGCATGTGGACACCTCAGTCCGCAAGCACAGGCAGAAAGGGGTGAGTTATATACCGTACTGTCCTTCCATCTTATATTGCTGTTGGTCATACGCACCCCAAAGAGCAAACAATACAATCTTAGCTGTCATGAACTGCATACCAGACCTCTTGACTACAAACATGTGAATACAATAGTCTGTAAACACAGGCTAATAGGGCTTGAAAGTGGTAAGTGGTACTGTCCTTAAGTAATATGTTGCCTGTTGATTGTATACATCGAAACTAGTAAACAATACATTCAAAGCTTATTTGAACTGAATTTCATCCGTTTTGACAACACACACAAGCACACACCACAGGCTGAAAACACAGACAGAACTTGAAACTTGGCATAGACTTTCTCTCCATGTAATACCAGTTTTTATCATAACAGGGGGTGTTTCACCAAGATGTTCGTAAGTTATGAACGACTTTACGAAAGACTGGTGATCCCTTCTTGTGCTAAATGCGATACCACACTTTGTTCATTGAGAATCTGATTTAGCACAAGAAGGGATCACCAGTCTTTCATAAATTCCTCCGTAACTTACAAACAGCTTGGTGAAACACCCCCAGGGATACCCATGTACATATGTTACTAGGCCTGTGTGAAATTTCAGGCTGGGAACTACAATGCAACTGGCATCAGTGGTTGTTAATAAGTATTCCTAAATGACAAATTATTCATTCAAAGCTTCCATCATCTGCATACCAGAAAATTCTGACATACTACATTTTACACTTGCCTATAAAAACTGAGTTTATTATTGATATGATTGAAAAGCATATTTGATGATCAGTATATGTGGAGATCTTATCACCAATATTCATGAATATGAGTTTGTTTGATATGCCTTAATGACTTGGCTGAAGTGAGAAATTCCAACGAAATTGATATTTGCAATGAAAAGGTTATTTATAGGTGGTTTACGCAGGACCTATTTCGTAAATCTGCCGATTAACATCCATATTTCATGAAAGATGAGACATCTAGTATAGCTCGTTAAACTAGGTGAGGATGTGTCAACATGCACTTTGAAACCAATTAAAAGTGATTTTCATACAGGTATATCCAACTGTTTAGTATTTTTATGCGACTCTTGAAACACAGATCATTGAATTATTTTAACTCATTTGTGCTAGATAGAGTGATGCACTATGAGATGTGCATGTATTACTTTTGAAAAAAGTTGCATGTGGTATGCAAGAGTTAATAAGTTAGAGGAATATTCAGCCTGAAACTTCTGTTTTGAGCAGTGCTATCATACAGATGGCTATATTTTCAACAACATAAAGCAAGTTTGTCTCCTATTTTGGTCGCTATCATCCAGGACAGAAGAATAACATAGAAAAAAACACATGATCAACAACAACAAAAAGTTAGTTACCTTTTGTACTCTTTGTACACTTGATTGTTTTGACAGACCAGTCGCAAAGAGAGCCACTTACCTCAACTTAACTCCCAGGGTCACCAGGACGTACTGAGCAAGGTGCACAGCTACCAGGGAAGCAAGAAGATGGAGAACGAAAAACCGCTGAAAAGAGACCGTCTGCCAAACATTGAGCCTTCCAAGTAAAACTCGCAAGGAGAGAGTGGACATAAGGACACATAGAAACTTGTGATGGTTTGGATTGGAGGCTCATTGAAATAACCAGTGTGGTTGTCAATTGTTGTGAAAGCTGAAGAGTAAGCTCCTGATTGGATGCAAATAGCAACCTGGTATAAGAAGTTATTCCTTTTCAATATTTGTTCTCAGATCTTGCCTCTGTATGTCTCTTTTTTTTTCTGGGAGTGAGGGTTGAATTTGGAGCAGGAGTTTAGTAAATTTAAGTTTAGAAAACCCAGCTTCTTTGCCAACTCTCATTACTTGAAAGTGAATCTACAAAGTCTCTGATGTCCCCTCTGTATCCCTTGTAACTATGCATACATATATTTATTTTTGATAGGACATGTATGTTATTCACCAGGAATTAAGTGCTCCATTGTTCAAGGACAATCAAACTGCAATTGAAGATTGAAGGCAAATGGGCAATGGTTGACATGAAATGGTTTGAGAAATACAATTAAAACTTCATTTATTGCAAACAATTATTAGTGAATTCATCTGCTCATATGTTGTTTTTTTTTATCAAATAGAAAGAATTTAAATTTTGGCTATATCTGTCCTGTTCCAGGTTAAGTCACATTTATGATTTAAAAAGTTGTTGAAAGGTGATTTAGTTCAATTTTACGAAAAAATGGGTCAATGAAAAACTAGTTCAATTCAGCCCATTCATAGAGTACTTTATGGCTTGTACATTATCTTACAAAAAATGAACATTCTGTGACAAGCAATACTTACTAGTCTTATTTTTCTGACATCTTTGCTGTAAATGAAGTATAACTTTGCATTACTTAATTTCTCCTTCTTTAAGCATACCTTTTACTGACTATACACAGATTAACCATTTCTGTCAGCTTTATTTTCTAAAAGTCATGGAAATGTTCATTGATTCTTGGCTAGTATCTGGCATGGATTTCATTCACTGTGCTACAGTGTACATCACTCTGAAAGAGCATACTTCAAATTAGTTACGAACCTACATGTCTAATGCATGCTGCTATATTTTGGCAAAAGGAAAGATGTGCCAAAAGTTACAGGTCAAAAGTTAACTGTGGCTGTCCTCTACATATGTCTGAAAATGAACTGATGTGTCTAAGGACGCAATGAGCTTTTTAACACACATTTTTAAAATGGTAATGAAACTGTTCTGAGCACATCCGTTGTTTCGTTTTGCAAACGTCTGTCAGTGCACATGTCGTAAAAAGAGGTTGAGTTGTTTGCTCAGTTCCATGTGATCAGTAGGGCATTTCATGAAACTTGTCAGTGCTGACATTTTCAGTGAAAACCTCGGCTTTGATTGGCTGAGAGGCACTAGCCTCTGACTGTTCCTATGGTAACTGTCGGAGAAAGACAACTTGTCAGACGAAAAATGTTGATGAAATGCCCCCCTGGTCACTTATGTGGCAGGCTTGAGATAATATTGGATGGTATCGTTACACCTCAAAAAATTTAATCAATTATATTCAGTCATGATTGAACACACAACCAAGAGTTCTAGCGAAGAACAAATAATTTGTGATCTAGATTATATTTCTTATCGTATGTAAATGAAATATATAGGGAATTAACATTCTGTTTATGTGGGGTTATTAGGTCATGTGTAGAAGAGGATATGGTATATGTACGTCAGAAAGAATTGTCAGCAATGAATACCACACCATTCGACCATGTGCAGTATAGGCTTTATCATGCTGAACTCTACATAGAGATTCGCCAATTTTCAAGCAGTGTAAAGAAATTGGTGAACTGGATATTGGCTGTTATACTCGAAAGTACATGAATTTGAATATATATACAATTTTATATTATGAACATATTTTGCAGAATTAATTGTCAAATCAGCAGTGGCATATATACCACTGTACTACTGAGGTTAGCTTAAAACACAGATTTTGTGTGGGAGGATATTACTTTCCAAATATTGCATAACAGTTTTCAGTAGAGAAACCATTGACTTCAAAGTGTTCTTATTTCTGCTAAAATGGCCGTAGCCAATGTTGTTGCTACTCGTGGAATTTATCTTTCTAAACTCAGGTTCAAGTTAAATTGGACTTAATTTTCACACAAGAAAAGAGACTTGTATCTTAAATGTTCTTGTCATGTCAAGGTGTTCACTAAAAAAAGAAAAAAAGAAAAAACAGTACTCATGATCAAAACTTTGTGGGCTAGAGGTGGTCTCGTACTGCTAATTGCTTCAGTGTGCCCACGCTTTGTTAGTTCTTGTGTGTGTGCGTAATTATAGAAAAATGAATATTGATCGGTGTACTTGCTTCAAATTGACTCTCAACTGATATTGCATCTTTTTAAATATGACTTTGGCACCAGCAAGCATCTGATGTATATCACATTCCGTAGGTGTTGGGAAACTATTTCAAACCTGTTGTATAAATGTCATAAGGCATCTTCTGCATTGTTTTCACTTTCTTGACAATCATGTTATCATCTGATGATTCTACTTGTTTAAAGCTGCATGTGTATGTTGGAATGGAATGAAGTGAGGTAGAATATGTGTTGAGATTATCCAGAAAAGCATACATACCGGTACATGTATGTCTAAAATACATAACAGATGTTCTTGAAAACACAGAGATATCAATACTTAACTCACTTAAAATTAAATGGTTATTTGTTATCATCTAAAAGCAGAATTAAAGGGTAATCATGTAGCTTTTCAAATAGATACAGCTATGATGTCTGATGAAAGATGTTTTATGTGTATGTTTACAACATTTTATTAATTCTTCTTCTAGTGTAAGCTGTTATGAACAAGGCAAGTATTATATTGCAAAATTATATTTCAGAATCTGTTGATGAGGTAAATGTAACAGATAATGTCATGTAAAATGATTTGTTCAACGTTACTAATGTAAAGACGATTAAAAGGCGTTATGAATTTGTTTTACAAATTGTATATCACATGATCATGATTGAACTAGTAAGAACTTCTTTGGAATACATGTGAATTGTTGACAAGTATCTTTTTATCTTTATTTACCTTACTTTTGTATTGAAAAGAAAAACTGCAAATTGCTAGCCATTTGTACTGTTTTCACTCCTCTTGTTTTTCACATTTTTTTTTCAGTCAGCAGTTAAGCTGTCATGGTGCTATGACAATTACATTGGGCTTTGCCCTGCGTATGAAAACACAGCTTCACTACCATTTACCCTTAAAAGTTTGTAATTTCTTTTGTCTTATACACAAAGTAAATGTATTGACTGCACAAATATGGAATACAATGTACCTCCAATGGTGAATGTTCTCTTCAACACTCCTTCAGTGTTTTCTGTAGTTTTGTGATAAATACATCACATTTTTCTCAGTTACTCTTCAGCATTCCATTCTATACAATGTCACTGCTTGATACCTTTTGGATTCTTTTAGTTCAATCATGGAAGGGAAAAAGAGATATGATGTGTGTATGAAGGGAATAATAATTTGAGGTACTGTATACTGTAATGGTGGACGTAGCATTAATCTGTGTGCACCGCTTTTCTTGCTACGTAATAATACTGTGGTAGCAGATAGGCATGTCAATTGTTACCCCTTGTTATTGTATTCAAACAATTGTCTGAAATTATAGGTTTCTGTAAGAAGTTTCATTGCATTTAATTGTGTCTGCAATAGTGGAACATGTATCTAATAATCATTTGCCTTCGCAGTGTACAGTGTACATTGTTTTGAAATATATTTTAATTAGGAGTAACATTTTGTAATTGAAATATTTGTACATGTCTATTGGCTGCTATGTTAGAATGTGATTTACTCTTGAACAATAAAGTAAATATTACTTCACTGAAGTTTCAAGGCTTGAGATTTTGCAAAAAGGAAGGAGTATTTTCACTGATTTTACTATCATTACTATCAGTGTTGTAGTTTTGACTTCTACTAACATAACGTTATTACTATATCAATTGTCAATCAGATAATGTACCATACTTTGTACATGCTAGCTTCATTGGTTTTCTCAAATGTTTTGATGGTTGGCTCAATCCACTGGATGTGGTGATTTAAGGAAACAACACCTGTGAAATATAGCTATAATGAAAACTGTGGTAAATATGCATGGACTTAAACTATTATGGATAACTAGCAATGTAGAATGAAATAACAATAGATTGGAAATCTGTCATTTATCATTGAAAATCCTTCTTAGTTTTTGAATGCATTTTAGAATTTCACTTTGATAGTAGCTTGATGTATTCAGAGAGAGAAAATGTTCAGTACTGTTTGACTAAAACAAGACTAAGAAGTACTGAAAATAGCATGAACGTTATTGTCTTTGGAGCTCAGACATTACACATGAAGTAATTAACATATGTCATATTTTATTGATTTATTGTACAGATACTTTATAACCCTATCTAACTCTTTTTTGAAGGAATTCATTTCGTTCTTTTTCCTGTATCTGTAAATCAAAGACTTTCTTGAGCTCCAAGTGGTGAAATCACAACGTATTGAATAGGGGCCTATGTGAGAGGCTTGCTTGTACCTTGAATTGATAGTAGATGTTTGAAGTATTAGTACTAATATGGCAAATGGAGTCAGTAGGAATGGTGAATACTGTGGCCTTGTATTCAAGCCAGATGGGATTGTAATGTGCATCTAGTAAATTGTAATGTATTTTGAAGAAGATAGAACTGTTATTGAGACGACATGTTAAGGAATGTATTTTGGCAGCGAGTATAGCATTATGTGTTGACATTTTCTTTTTTGGTGAGGATATAGACAGATCACATTTGTAGTAATTCTGTTCAGTGTTAGTTAACGATTATGTTCAATATAGAGATGATTAACATGATTGTATATGGTAACATTTAGGATCGATTGTTTTCAACCCTGGTACACACTATACGTATACCAGATCGTAGGCTGTAATTAAGGCGAGAATAATGTATGTTACATAAAATTTACTTGGATTTGTTCACAATATTTGTCACCATTGAACAATTACTGTACTACTTCAGGTTTTGCGTTTTTATTATTTCTTTGTAATGTAAATGTTTAAAGGTTTTAAGCTAAATAGATCAAGGAGTCGGTTGAAATTGCTCCACTGTGTCTGAAAGAGAGAACTCAAGTCAGTGACGTGTAAATAGTATTATATAGACAGGAAAATGTTAATGTGCTGATTGTCTATTACAGTTAGACCAGATGGAAATAAATTAGAAGAGAAATAATATTGAAAGTGTGATGGCGTTTTTAATGGTGTGTTCATTTTTCTCTTCAAGTTACATATCAGTTTCTAGTTGAAGGTTGACCCCATCCCAGGCATTTGCTGCTCCTCTCACTAAATGCTTGCTATCCACCCCTTTCAACTTGTTTAGTATGCAGAGCATTCGAAAATGCTTTCAAATGTATTATCTTGTCCCAACAAAGCCATTATGATGAATGTGCTTCTTGCTACCAGCTTTAGGTAATACAGTACAGACTGTCAACAAAACAACCACAAAATGATAAATTATCTCTTGACAATTGTGTTTTATTCAGATATTACTCTCACAAGGAGGTAAGCGTATGCAAAAGTGCACAGATGATTTTTTTTTATTATGATTTGCAAGTGTACCATTGCTCAAGGACAATTTTCAAATGTGTTGATATCCCATCATGCCCCATCAACAGATTACAAAAGTACATCAGGCTGCCAACGACAGATTCCACATGTACTTGAAAGAAATTTACACCTTGTCAGAGGCTACATGCCGGGAGCTGCTATTGCTTATCCTCCTTAATGAACAAAGATGTCTCTCTTTTTCTATGAAATACAATGCAAAAACATATAAAATACTCAATACATGTATAGACATTCTTAATACTGTAGACATGGTATATTTCATGTATAGATATTTTCACCAATTGTGACAACCCGATCATTTTGCAGGCCCAACACACGGGCCTACAAAATGATACAACACAAGTCAGAATAGTCACAATGCATCGTAATTGTATACTGACAAGAGGCACACTGCGTCTATACTAATAGACAGATAATGAGAATTGATCGCAATGCTTACAATGACGGCACATACTAGTAGTATGGGCAGCTCATTTGTAGCATGTTGTACAGCTAACAACGACGGAGTGTATGTGCCCTAGGTACAACAATAACAACCATCAAAATTGTTTTTTGTTTTCATGGTCTGCACCTCATTCCCCAAAATTAAAACACCACAGTATATACCTTGTTTACAGTATGTCTGCCAACTTCAAAGCCCCTGCTGTGCACTTTACACTCAAACAGTTGTTAAATTAACTTATTTATTAAGAGGGCTATTTGGTCTTTTTGGAGGGTTTGAATACATTCAAGCTGCTACTGCTCAAATCTAGATCTATGACCATGCAAAGGCAAAGAATTCAAATTCATGCTGTACATGTAAAAATAAATAAGCACACTTGCAATAGCACACTTGTTATCAATGCTGTATCTTTGTGCATGTGCACATGTGCATGTGCACATATATACACCTCGAATAGATACTGTCTCTGCAACAACAAATATATACCATACTTCAAGGAATTCATGTACGAATACTGATGTTCAAAAGTTTGTATTCTCTACGTAAATTGTTGATAAATATGAAAATAGGTTTTACCGCTGCATATTATCTTTAAAGTGCTACAAAATATGTGTACCAAATCTATTTCCATTACAAAATATATACAAGTACTGAATTTTTAAGGTATGGAAACAAATCAAGGTGCATTGATTGCATATTCTCATTAAGCAATTGTTTGCATATATGAATACAATAATTTGAATGAGAAAAAAAGTGGAATATAACAACAACATGTACATCCAGTAAAAATAAAACTTATTAGACTGACTACAGAAAAGAACACAGTGAAACCTAAGGCTCATTGATGATAAATGAATAACAATGGTGTGGCTTATTTTACTCTGAGATTGTTTTTCTCGAGTCCAATGTAGTATTGACTGGCCCACACATGAACTAATATGTTATCTTCCATATTTCAACCTTCCGTTCTCTGACCACCTTTCATTTAATCTGCTTTCTATATCCTGGATTCTACAGAACATAAAATCTTGATCAAACAAGGTCAATGGCCTGTATTCAGAAGTCAGGTTTCGATGACATCTCATTACAGTATGGTTTCAAACTATACAGAGCCACGTCATAGAATAGGATTATATTCAACATATTCAAAGCTTTAACAATTTCAACTTGATACTTAATGAAAGCTAAAAGTTATATGGAACATAAAATTTCCAATAGACTTAAGTACTCTTTTTCACTCTGACATTTGGGAATTGGGGTATTAGTAATACTCTGCATGAGGAAAAAATTGAAATGCATACTTCAATTTAAAACCACTTTATGAAATGAGTTTTTAAAAAATATCCTACTCTACTGGCACATAGATGGACTCATTAAATTTGATGTGATTTGAGGAGGGAGTACTTTATAAAGAGCATTGTAAAAACATGTAAAAAATTTATTGCACAACTTGAAATTTATCAAACGATTATAGAATATTTACAGCAGCCTTCTATGCCAGAATGATAATAGTATATCTTCAAAACCACAGCAATACTATTTACAAACACACACAAAAATGTCATAAATGTTTTCAGCAGATAAATCACTCAACTAATATGAAAGTCAAGGTAAATGCTTGACAGAGAATTGTAGTTTTTATTCAAGATTTTGCTTGTATTTAGAGAGCTATTTGTTTACTAATAATTTAGAGAGAGCAATAACCCTGATTTCAGAGGGATGCTAGGTAAGCTTGGACTAGCATATGACAATGAAGTAAGACATATTTATAACATAGAGAAAAGTAAAAAAAAAAAATAATAATAATAATAAAAAAAGGTAAAAATGGCAACCTCTAGTGTGTGTATGTGGATTAAGGCTATAGCATGAATATTAACATCAAGGTAATGGTAGAACTCAGCCTTCATAATATTCTCCTTCTCACTTAAAGTACTGCTAAGAAAAAGCCATGATTCTGTTAATGTTTCTCTCCCTGTCTTAATGTCCACATTTATGTTAATAAGTTGCACCATGGTAGTCGGCCTTCATCTTCTTCTCCCTTAAATAATGCTCAGGAAAAAAAAAACAGAGTTGTTTTGTTTCTCTCCCTGTCTTAATGTCCACGGTAATAAGTCACACTTTGGTAGTCAGTCTTCATCTTCTGCTCCCTTTAATACTGCTCCGAAACAAAAAAGAATTCTTTTGTTTCTCTTCCTGTCTACAAGTCCACATTTCTTCTTTGAGAATTGGACTGCAATAGAGTACTGCTCAGACAAGTATCATGATTCTGCTTGTGTTTTCTCTCCCTGTATATAAGTCCACAATTCCTGTTTGGGAGTTGGACTGTGATAGCCTCTATTTTTCTTGTCTCTATTTACAAGAGTACTGCTCAGACCAATATGAAGATTCTGTTTATGTTTCTCTTTCCTGTCTACAAGTTCTTCACAAAATTGTTATCCTCCATAGTGTCTACTTCTTTTTCAGGATCCTTGCCCGCTCCCCTGGCTTGTGGACGATGTACATCTCCCCCGGTCTGCCCCCCTCCCTGCTGGGGGTGGTGCCCCTCGGGGTGGGGGCTGGCCCCACAGTGAGGGCGGTCTTCTTGTTTTTCCAGATGCACAGGGCGACAAAGGTGGTGAGGAAGATTGCAGCCACGATGGACAGCATGGCGATGGTGAGGGGGGAGAACAGGGGGGAGGAGCCATCCGGTGGGGGCGGGGTGGACGCAGGTGGGGTGGGGGAGCCATTGGGCGGAAGTGGGGGTGAGGGCAGCGTGCTGGTCATATCCACGAGGCTGTGGATAATAAATGCAAAGACGCAAAGGTTTGATTCCTGATTCAATACAGTACATGCACAAATATCTACAATATTACACACTCTACAGTTTCTGTCTTTTAAGTATCTATGCAATATATGACTCTATCAACATTAAGTGGTCCAAGTTTTAAAATTTAGTTGAATACACATACACATTTAATTGGCTTTAATGAAGACCAGTTGTCATAAGCTACTGCTAATGTTAAGTGGGGTTAAAGCAGTCTGGATTTTAAAACAAAATACAGTACAACGTGCTTTAGTGACCACCTGTTTTAAAAGTCCAAAAATTTCTTCTGTGATCAATGTTTTTCATTGAAAACCTGTATTAAAGTAACATGTATACAAAGACCACACACTCAAGAAGACCACATTTGTTTCTCTTGAGCTGCCACAAAAAACAGATGTCACTGCTTAAAACGGCAACCAATTGGCATAAAAGCCATTATGTCTACCTGACAGACGAGGCCGAGTAGTTGACATTCTTGTACTGGATGCAGAACTCCCCTGAGCCGACAGCGGTTGACAGAATGTTGTATGCATCTCCAGCAGACACTATTGTTGAAACATTGCACATACAAACAATAAGTTGCGACTAATCCTTTGGTGTGTCAGGAAAAGTCTTGCTCTAAGGGACTTGAATGAATTACTCATCAAAAAAGTCACTTAAACAGTTAATGATGAAAGCAGCAACATAAAAGTAGGATATGCTCAGGAGTCTACAATAACAATATTAATGCTCAAGTGGCCTAAATAAAATATAATAGCCCTCACCAAAATATGCATTTGTAGGTGCATATACGTAATAATGAAGAACAATAGTGTACAAATAGAGACTGCTCTTAGGGACATACATGTAGTATACAAATATTTCATGATCATGAGGGATCTTGTGGAATCTATTTTCACTGACGTTATTAGGGCGAGCGGTACTGGTACCGCACGCCCTCCACTTCACCGAGGGGACCAACAGATTCCACGAAGATCCCGAATAAAGATCATGAAATATTTGTTTTATATCCTTCATTTATATATTCTTTGTTCATTAATTTAATCCTTACTATGGACCTTGTGATAGTGCTCATGCTCTAAGCTCCGAAGGCAGGAGCTCGATTCAGATGTTTTATTTCGTGCGGCTTGAGCAAATCAACAGAAATTCAAGTTGCACATCTGCCGCAACACCGAGTGGAGTTCCCCCAGCATGCCCAATGATTTTCAATTAAAATGCCAAAAAGCAGCTGGAAAGAAATGTATCTCGCGTAATTTTTGCGTGTCGCGCATTTATTCGAGACAGAAGGAAAAGGGCGACTATTTTTGACATGACGTCACAAAATAGTACTTTTCTTCCCTCTGAGCTCTGTTCCTCCAAATAGTTCATCTATTTGTGGTCATGTGACACCCTTTCAACTAATCAACAAACTGGAATATATTAATGAGGGATATAATTAAAACTATAAACCAGAGTTGACACTACCATCCGAGGCTGCAGGCCGAGGGATTGAAGTATGGTTTTGAGTGCACTGCCGGCCTATACTGCCCTAATCTGACAAAAGGAAGCAACTAACAAAAGAGATTTTTCTCGTAAATAAGCAAAATGTGTCTGTCACTTGCACAACTGATTGGATCCTGTAGTCTGTGATAGCCTTCGTGCAACTCAAAATTATGTGTGTGTTTACTAGAAATAGCACAGCAAAAAAGGAACCCTGACCTTCAGCGCTGGCTCCCTCTGTGATGCAGACAACCACCCGCACGCTGCCAGGAAGAATGTTGAGAATCTCTATCCGGCTCCTGTAAAACAAGTTCAGTTCAGTTTATATTTCCATTGAAAGGATAGTCCTTCCGTCAAAGGATGAGAAAGTTACAATTGTTTTGTACAAAAGTTTTGATTTTGTGGTGTCATGTGCGAGATGCTCTCCCATATGTTGTGTACTAATCTTTTTTTTAAATGTTGTTTTCTCAAAATGATATGCATCATAAAGTAAGTGAGCATTTTGAGAGAATGCTATCTTGACTGGAAGCCAACCATTTAAGAGAGTATAAATATGTTTAAAGTTGATATTCATAGAAAATCCAAAAATATAGCGATCCATATATCAATGGAAAGCTGAAAGTGTGTAGAAGTCAAATTTATTCATTATTTCGCTTATAAAATAACACAAAAGAAATAAAAACAGTTTTTATAATGCATCTCATAATGCTACGAACCCTGCCATTTGCCGTCCGCGAAAAGAGCGATTTTTTGTGACGTAAGGTGAATGGGCACGTAAGCCATCTCCAGCCGCTACATTACATGTTTTATACGTATAGCTCTAGTATATCGTCCTAACTAAATATACCATTTAAGGCTATATTTCACTGTCTTTTAGATTTTTCTTGTTAGTAGCATTTGAGTAAGTCTTGCACAAATCTAAGAAAAATAATCTTAGCAATAATAAAGTAAGAAAAATGAAAATATTCTGACCTTTATCGGGAGGTTTTACATTGAAATACGAAGTCGAGTCTACTGAATTTAATACGAGCTGTCGTTCGGAAAAGTTAGTTTTCTTGCACTTGTACGTTTTGTAGAGGTTATGCCATCTAACCACCTTTCAATTAAGGCTTACAGATATCTCAAATAATGTTGATAGAAGACTTGAGATAATATAATCTAGATATCAAACACTATATAGACCTAAGACCTATTTATATTTTTCTCGAAAGATTTGTTGACGTTCAACGTCATACATACTGCAGTACGATTATGCACGCGCGCGTACGTCATTATAGCCCATGCATATCGCGACTGCATATCGTATGGTATAGCCTTACTGGTGCATTCGCATTCCACGATTACAATGCATGCTCGCGATCGCACACGTACGTACACATGTATGGGTATTGCGCATTTTCCTTTCATCAACACTCTGCTCATCGTTGATATTTCTGCTCGCATCCTTTGACTGACAACAACTTTTGCATGTTTGTGCATTGTGTACTATACTTGTGGTCTCTTATTGCGCGAAATATAAACTGGTTTGTCAACATGAACGGTATCATAGTACATGTACATGTACATGTCTGCATCGTAGTTTTAATCTTATACAATTTCATCAGGATTGTTGACAGAACAATCGAGTCCTGTTCTTTTTTCTGTTTCGTCTCGGCCGACCGGTAGCTAGCTCGACGGCTACGCTGAGCTACTGCACAGATCGGGCCCACGGTTATTGCATATGAGAGAGCACTTGCACATGACGTCACATAATTACAAATTTAAAAGATCATAACCTTTTTATCCTCTGACGGATTTTCATGAAACTTTCATGGGTGAATGAAGAAAGGGGGAGGGATAACAATGTAAATTAAATGAAACTGAATTGAATGAAAATGAACATAGTGACATGGGACTTCTTTCTCTGTTGGAAGAGATATTCAAGGATCATACATTCACAATCGTCCAGGTGGTAAACATGTGGATAAAACATGAACAAATACCAATTCATGGCTTGTCTCAATTTGAGCTCTGTTTGTCTTTTGTATGTATTGTTCAAATGTTTGATGCTTCCATAATGTTGATTTTTTTTATAAACTCACACACCAACATGTCTAGTAACTTTGCTAAACTTCCTTGCTTTCAATCTTTTTTTTACTCCTCTCACAGAGTAAACAAGCTCCTGGAATTCACTTATTTATGCAATACTCTTGCAAGAATGATAATTCATAACATACAAATAAAACATTAACAATAGGAAATATAACAAGACCCCCTTCTCCCACCAATCCTCCATCTCCTTCTTGATAAGAAAAAACAAGTCTTCATGCATTCCATCAAATATTCATGCTTCAAACTCACTCAGGGAGATTGGATACATCTACAATTCCTTGAGTAAGGATTCCCTTGAAAGCAATGACCTCTGACATCTCATCAACATCAGAATATTCCATGTCATTGAACTCCAAGGTCAAATTGATGTCATCTGCAGGTGGGGTCTCTGAAGCTGTTGGTAAAAAAAATGGAGCATTCACCAAGGAAACATAATATGGTTAAAGGGAAAATTCACCCTGAGGTTAAGTTGGTTTAATAAAAGCAGAACTATGAAAAAAACATATTAGTGGAGGTTTGATGAAAATCCATTAAAGGATAAGAAAGTTATGATTTATTTAAATTTTTGATTTGTTACGTCACATGTAAGTTGTTCTCCTATATGTTGTGTACTATTTTTTTGAAAATGTCAATTTTCTCAAAAGGTCTTGATCATTTTACTTGTGTGTTTGATACACCATTAAACTCATATTTATACACACCCTACTCTATGGAAAAACTTATTTGTTCATCAAAAGCAGAAAAAGAGCCATTTATGGAATCATACAGCACACAACATATGGGAGAACAACTCTCAAATAACATCACGAAATTAAAATTTTAAAAGGTCTCAACTTTCTAACACTTTGACAGATTTTTGCCAAACCTGCATAAATATGCTGCTTCAATTGTTCTGCTATAATTAAATGAAATTAACTTCAGGGTGGGACAATGGGAGAATCGTTATCTGCAATGTCTTCATGTATTCACATACTCCATGCAAAAGGTCAAACTTTAAAGAGTTCTACTACCAGAATGGCAATTCATTTCATAATAATACCATTTCATAAATGACAACAACAAGAAATTTCTAAGCCCCACATCAATACACACGAAAGACATGAGGAAAATAAATCATGAGATATTTCCTCAAACATTCACCAATCTTTTGATGAAAACAGGGAAAAACTACAATGAAGCAGGGCCAAACTGATGGAGTTTCTAAGTTACTGTATCTAAAACAGTAACAAATGATACTTCTGCTTCTGGTTACCTACCAGACTTAGGAGATGTGCTAGCAGGTGGTGAGGTGCATGTGAGACACGGTGGGTCGACCAGGCTCAAGATATAGGAGTGGTTCCTGCAGACAACTTCAGCAGGTGGGCAGAGCACTGCACCATCATAGCCAGGCACCTGTACGGGGAGGATCACAAATTGTTTATAACTACAGTGAAACCTGCTTTAGCGACTGTCTGTGTAAAAACACCACCTATTTCTACAGACTACACGTTTTATTTCCAATGAAATCTATTTCTCACTGAACAAGTATGAATACCACCTGCAAGGTTCACATTTCACATCATCCTTGAGTGATCTTTACATACGGGTTTCACTGTACAACATTCTTATTACATTCATCAGAAGTTTCAGTGAGCTTCTTAAAGTGAGGGCAGCTGCAGAATATATTCTCCAATAAAACAGCTTCATAAAATGTGATTAACATATGGGGGAAGATAAGCACATGTACTGTACATCAACAGAAATACACTTACACCTAAATTAAACATATATAAAAATATCAGGCGCACCACAAGTTGCAACAAAGAAACATACACGTATGAAAATATTTCAAAAATCATATTACCGGTAATCACTAATTACTTCACACAATCACCATTCTCAAAATGTTATGTCTCTTTAAACAACCCACACTCCATAAACACAAATTCTTATTGGAATGACATATGTAACTATCATATCAGTGACAGAGAAAGTGCAGAACACACCACACTAACTTTCCCTGTGATTCAAAGCTTGACAATTGTGCTTACCTCTGAAGAAAAAAATCCTTTGGATTGCATTTTTGGATGGAAGAACAATTATGTTATTTCAAACTTAATACACACATGAGAGAAACTACAGCAACTGACTAAAAAAAAAACACTATTGAACAACTCACTGCAATCACAGTACAGTAAGTATTCAAATGAATTTCTATGGCTGGAAATATAAAATTAAATTTTGAAAGTGACAGTATTTTACATTCAAGGATAATGAAAAACATTGTAGTGCAATGCATGGTGCATGCAGGTTCAACATACACATGCTCACAATGAGCGCTTTAAACGCTCACAACATTGTAAAGCTACATATTTGCATTAAAAAATACATATAATTTTCAACAAAAATACCACAAACAAACCCCCAAGTGGCACTCAGGGTGCGATTGAATTGTGCATGAATGCACCTTTACCGAAATTGAGTGAAAATTCACAGAGAAAAGTGATGTCAAAAATACAGACAGACACAAAGAAACACAAGATTTGCCTCTTTATAGTAAGGATAAATATCTGCAAAATGGAACTAATTAGTCTGAATATAAATCGATAGTCCAACGAAGATGATCCAATATACCAAGACTGAGAAGAAACAACAATAAAATTCTCATTCCAAGAAATACTGCATCCTGGAAAGAGGATGAGAGAAAGCTCTTTACTCACTTGAATGTGTTCCCCCGCCGGGCAGGGCAGCCAGTCCGAGTCAGACAGGCGGATGTTATAGGATTCAGCGGACACATCACACCTCATGGTGTAGCACCTTCCTTCCATTTCACCAGGAGTGCATGTGCCCTGTATGTTACACAGCAGAATAAAGGAGGTTTGCATCAAGTATTGAACCCTCTCAGTACTAAGCAATGCTAGTCCCATGTCACTTGAAACAAGAATTATTGCCTATGGGACTGAGAGTGTGAAACGATGACTGGTTGGTGATTTTGTAAAATGATTCATGTAGTCTCCTTACCAAAGGATAACCCTATTTGTGAGAGGAAACTGGTACCTGTGTAATTTTTTTCCCGGTGGTTTAAGAAGGATTTTTATGAACATTACAATATTTCCTAAGAACTAATTAAATCCATTACTTATGTTTTTTTCTTAAATCTTAATTACAGATATAATATCCTCAATGTATAAATATCAAAAGAAACACAGTGTATTTCCACTTACAAATATTATCCAATTGACTTCTTTATAAATTTAGATCATGTAACTACTCATCTCTCTCGCCCCTCCCCCAACATTTTTCCATTACCTCTCAAAACTTATGACAAAAATTTTAAAAACGGTTACACTCTTCAACCAAGAAAATACAAATATATATTTGAAAGAGGAATATCTGGGAAGGAAACATTCTTAACATCTGCAAAGAAATATAAACAGGAAGATGTATCATCTGCAAATTTGTCATTTTCAGCTAATCACAAATCATATTAAGATTTTACAGATGATAGGTATTGCTTTAACTCATATAAATGCAATTTAAAGATGCACCTTCCTCGATTGAATTTCTTTTTGATAATTTTCTGTGGCATGTACTACATGCAACGCTAATTTTTTTTACCTCTGCGAGTGTATTGCCTATGAAGCATCTGCTCTCTGGCCCGGCCACTTCACCCGTGAAGTTTTCACCCCCACTCTCTGCCTTGCTGTCCACGAGGGCGGTACACTGGCTGTCAGCTGCAGGCAAGAACACCCTGCAGCCATCCAGGTAGTCATTTGTGGTGCAGGTAGCTTTGTTGAGGTGATATACATCGCATTTGGATGCACTGGCAGGTGACAGATGGGAGGAAAAGGTAAGATTGTGCTGACTGTTTATCTTCAATGTGGTTTGTGTGCAAGATGAATAACAATTAGCAATTTGTCTGAAGATTGACCTGATTTACTGCAATTTCATTATCTATTCAATGCAAATGTGAAAAACATAAGTTTAGAGCTACAAAATATGTCCTAAGATTTGTATGCGCAATGCAGATAACACATTCAAATTTTGTGTTAGTAAAAGCACTGTGTCCAAACACAAGTACATTGTAGACTTCACGTCAGACCTCTGAATGATTTTATAGTTGCTTGGTTGTCCTTATCAGCACTCTGCAATACTAATTTTAAAAATAATAATACATGTGTATTATTATACACATGTATATTATTATACACAATTTTGTTATATCCAACAAATTGTGACAAATTTGTTAAGGTGGCAACCTATTTTTTTTTTTCAAAGTTCCAACAAAAGTGCTTACTCAGAGAATGAGCCCTGTTGTGTTCAGACCACAAATGTGGCGACCTGTATGACTGTGTTTCGACAATTGCCTAGTTTCTCCTCAGGCTCAGCCATAGTCAGCATCTCAGCCCTTCCAATGGAGGATTGCAAACTAATCAGACATGCCAATGGGAGCATGCAGCACTCTCTGCCCAGTGTCCAGGGACTTTCCCCCAAGCAAGTGGTGGAGAAACAGTGTTCTCTGTGTGTGGCTTGGATAACAAGTCTTCTGAGTGACAACTCATACATGCCTTCACATACTTATACTAGGTACATGTTTTTATATATTTTGCTCATGGTTACTAAGTACAATTTTAGATTTCCATTAAAATTCTTAAAAACTTATCACTGTTATTCTTTCCATTTGCATTTAATTACTTAAAACAGCAAATTTATACATGAAAAAAATTTACAATACGTTGTTACGCATGCCATGTCTGCTGAAATACAGAGTATTTCATATTGTGCATAAATTATGCAAATTAGCTAATTGATATGCATCCAGTGTTTTAAATACTAACAGTTGTAAAGTGAAGATGTGTGCATTCAGCACATACAATTACATGGCACAATCATACAGCTTTTGATGTGGTTTGACTCTGGGAATACGATGAGGAACTTTACATCGCTACAACAACCGTACTGGTTTGGGACTAAATGAATATTCATGAGATGATTGAAACTTGAAACTCCATGCACCTGGATACATTGGCATGTTCTCTACTGATATCATGCCTCTGAAACCCAATTCCTGTGATTTTTTTTTTGTTTTTTCATTTCATGCACATAGATATAAATGGCCAAATTATATGCAGAGCAATTCATCTTGTGTAATTTTCACACATATCTCTATGCCACTTTAAAGCCTGTGCTTTAACACAATGTCTTCACAAACTACTTATGTATAACAATAAATTATATTTATTACAGTATCAGAATGTATATAACATGAAGGACTAGCCAGCATGAATCTATAAGAGAAACTTATCATTACATACTACTTGAAACCCACAGATAATCCTCATACAAAAACACAACAGAGAGACAGCAAACATACACAAAAATATGCACATGGGACTGAGTTCACACTCCATGTGGTCATCACTGCATGGCAAAATATATTGATCAATGTTTTTCAACACCTTGTACATGTGGTATCTGAATATTAGGGTTGACTGATAAAGTTGTCCTATCTTTTTCCCCTGATCAGCTCCTTGAGCCAGAGGCTGTAGTCTTGAGGCACAGACCAAGTTGTACATGACACTGCCTCACAACATGTCTGTCTGGAATGCATAAGACTAAACTGCACTGTAACTCAAACTTGTTTTGCTCATAAGACTGATGAATGAACAAGCTTATGGTCATATCTAGTCTCTAGAATCAGACTTGGTGACTTATAATAGTTTGCACAATTTTATGACGACAAGTACAAATTTAGTCTACTCATTCAGACCCAATTTCCCACGAGGCTTTGTATGTAACTGTACAAACTCGCACTTACCTAGCTGCCATCTCTATAGTTTGTTGCATATCACTCTGCCAATATAGTCTCCTAATTCAGACTCAATAACGCTTCACAAAGACCTGGTATCAAACTGTACAAACTCACACTTACCTGCCATCAATGAAGTTGCACATCGCTCTGCCACTATATTCTCCGAATTCAGACCCAATAACGCTCCATGAAGACCTTGCATCAAACTGTACAAACTCACACTTACCTGCCATTACAGAAGAAATCACTGAAGAGTATTCTTCACAGCTCTGGCAATAGTCTCTTAATTAAGACCCAACAATACTTCAAAACGACCGTGTATCTAACTGTACAAATTCACACTTACCTGCCATTACAGTAGAAATCACTGAAGTTTGTCGCACACAGCTCTGGCATCCCAAAATCGCAGCCTTGCCCCTTGCCCCAGGGAAAGTCCTCTGCATAATCAAAGTTGACTTTGTACCACCCAGAGTCTTCAAAGACTGCCAGTGTTAGGTTATCTAAGAATGTGGAATGTGGCTGGAATGACAAATAAAATCTCCAGTGAATAAAATGTGGGTAACTTTTGTTTGTATTTCTTCACCCATAAGCAATTGCATATAATTTGATGTTAAACTTTAAACACTCAGCATCATAAGCTCATTCTTAAACCTGGTACCTGCCTCTATACTGTAAATTCACCATTCATTTCCTTTCATGAGAAATTTGGGAACATACATTAAACATAACATATATATGCATCATGGAAACATAAAGACAACATTTCATCTAACTTTATGAATGAATGTGATGAATATAATTACACACATGAATGAATGACTAAATTTGCATAATTTATGCAGATTGTAGGCCCATTACCTGTAGAATGAGGGGAGCCATGATGGAGCCATACATAAGTCTCATCTCCCAGTGTGACGATGCACCATCTGAACCCTGCACAAGGAGATAACAAGAGATATACATTAATAAAGCCCACTATGAGGATGGTTTTCACCCCTGTAGCAATAGAGAGAGGATTAGTACTAAAAAACAGCACCAGGGTAAAATAACGCTTAAACCTGCATATGTGAGCCACACAGTTATGCCACTGGCAGAAGAAAACAAGTTTAAATATGACATGAAATATTTACGAACACCTTCTTTCACATTTCGTGACATAACTGAAACTATAGAAAGCATTTGAATATTAATTCAATATGCACTGTGGAAATCCTTTACAAGGATGGTATTGTTAATGTTCAACAAAACTGAAACTCCCAATAGGCCTCTTAAAATTGATAAATTTCAATAGGAATTAGCATATTCAGGCGTGAAAGAAAACAAATGTAAGAACAAATCTTACCAGATTTTCCAGAGGAACTCCCCTGCCTTCATCGTAGCAGCCAAAGTGGAGTTGAGCAGCAGCCGAGACAGCAGGGGACTGGAGACTCGCACCCCCACTGGAGTCCTCCATCACCACATCCTCTCTCTGCTCACACTCTAGACCATCCACTGTGCATGGTAATGAGAGGTGCGCATTGTTACATTATCAACCTTGATTTGTGACTGCCAAATACAGAAAACAGCTGGTCTGATGTGCTGTTTTAAAATTATCACCCAAGGTGCTATGGCACACTTATGCACTCACACATGTATTAAATCTTTTGTGTGCCATGTGTGATTTTTGTACAAATCATACACACAGATCCCATAGTGCAGCAGTTTATACGACACGCAAAGGTTTAAAAGCTTTGAATTCCAATATAAATACTTTGGAGCAAGACAAGATTAAGATTCCATGACCCCACCACCTTCTCCCTCACCCTCCACCTTTGTATGTGCATCCCTGGTTATGTGAGGTATGTATCATCTATGGGTCTTCTTAGACTGTCAAACCACACATACCAATAATCCACATTGCAAGCTTAATAAGAACATTACTGAAGAAATATATTTAAATTCTGTTTTGCCATATTTTCATTAAGGTATAACATGATCGAGAACATGTATGTACATGCATGAACATTTACAAGATTAAAAAAAACTGTAAAAAATAATACCCAAGAGGAAACACAACTTCACATTGTTATATCCATGGGAAATTAACTGATTCTAATTTGTCAAATACTTACGGCATGGGGTACATTCTTGAAAGTGATCAAAAAGGCTTTGTGAGAACCCGAGGACATGAAATGTCTCGTGCAAGGCCAGCTGGAAACAGAAAAAAAAATGATGTGAAACAACCTGAAAGGACTGACATGAAACAGCACCACTGCACTGGACATGAAAGCTTATCTCAAACATCTCTAGCATCACAAACATATCAATACAAGATTCTAAATGAACATTTTTGTTCTACTTAAATAGTTCAATAGAAGTAGAAATGTCATTTTTATCACCATATTTCCTACCACAGTGAACTTTTCTTGGAGATACTCAAGCAAATTTCAGGTTAAAATTCACAGCAAGTATTTTGTTTTATGGATATCAATAGATTCACAAATATGTCAATACTACTCAAGACTATTTATAAAACACTTTATATTTTTTTTTCTCATTTAAATGATAACATAAGAGCAGAAATGTCAGTTTTATTGTCAGATTTCCTACCACAGTGAACTTTTCTTGGTCGTACTGGTCACTGAGCAGGGGATCAGGGCAGAAGTTGATAACTCCAGCGATAGGGCGGCTGTACTGATCCTGCTTACAGTACGATGCATAAGCCAACACGTCCTGCAAAGCAAAAGTTGAATAAGAAAGTTTCAAAGAGGAATTCTCCACACCGTTTGTTTAAAGGCTAAGTCATCCCTTGATGCAGGATACGGCCACAGTCGGATTTTGTTTGCAGTCATGGCCGCATTCAGTCTAGTGTACAAGAGTTTGTGACAGGAAGTGGACACGATTGCAAACAAATTTTGGATGTTGCTGCACAGTGCCTGAAGGGACAACACTTCCCTAAATGCAGTATGGGGAATAGTCCATTACAAGAGCAATCCATTCTGAATCACAGTTTGAGTAAAGCTAAAAATTAATGAATTTAGATTAAAAGTGTTTATTTTTTGAAGTTACAAATTTTGTGAAAGTGATTAAAATGGATCAACAGGCACTTAATAATTTCAACAGACTTGTATGATCTTTGTGAAAAATTATGTTGAAAGCACACACTAGGGTGCTTATAACATCATGGTATTCTCTTTAACTCAATCTTTCAGAATTTTTCACAAAGAACATGCAGTCAGTGCAAATGATTAAGTGGCTATTAATCTATCCAAGAGAAACACAACAAATTTACTTCAAGTTAAAGGGAAAAAATCAAGAAGAGTATTCTTTACATGCTTTGCACTCTAAATGTTCCCAAAACTCTTTTTTTTTTTGGGGGGGGGGGGGGGGGACGGTCCACCTAATACAAGCTGTTTTCTTTCAAAACAAATGGAACTCTTTCTGCAAGAATGTAGAAAAAATGGTTTGTTACTTTGACTTACTAGCCTAATGGAGGTACATGTATAGTTCATACAATTTGAATATAGTATGTTCTACATCTTGTCTATTGAATTGAGGCAATGGAGGGCTGTGCATATCTGACCGACTCACCCCTGAGTTACATTGATCCGTGTGTTCAGCCTTGACATACAGCACAGTGTCTGTGTCTGGAATGCCCGCTCCTACTGGGAACTCTGTGATAGGCTCTGGATCGGTGGAATCCCAGGTCCACAGCCCACCAAGATGGTCATCTGGAATCTACAATGGAAATTATCATCAATTACTCTCTAATTTATTCTAGGCAGGGACCTCAGAAGAGTAATAACAATCACTATTTTGGCACAGCCCACCTCAATGATCATCTAGGATGAACAATGCAAAATATCAATTACTCTCTAACTTATTAAAGATCACATCCTTTCAAGAGTGCAAAGAATCACTATTCTTGGCATTTTGCAAAAAAAAACCACAAAAATTTAGATTTGGTCACGAAAATAAGAAAAGATAAAAAAAAATAATAATAAATAAATAGAACCAAACCGCTACGAACAGCTGCAAGAACACAGATTAAAACCAAAGGAGTACAATTTTTTACAAAAATTATGCAAAAAGTACAAATTTGAACTTACAACAAAATCATCCAGGCACTCCTCCTGATATGTTGGTGAAATTGTTGCACACCTGAAAAAAACAGAGCAATAAAATGTTTTGCATTGTGGATTATGGCACTGTATGGTTTGGTTCATGATAAAAAAAAAAGGAAAGGAAAGAAAATGACATTCCATGATCTTTTTGTAACACAATAATTGCTAAATACATGTAGTGTCATTCTTTTGACAATTTGTAATTTTGTGTATCTTTTCATAATCCTTTCAGGACTAAACATATTTCTACAACTGTTCACTTGATTTCATGTACACTGTCATGGCATTTACTCACTTTCCACTATTTGGGCCAAGAAGGTGAAACTGCCGGCATGCTGTTTCAGATCGTTCCATAACAAGATTTCCTGCAACAGGATACACTAGACGGAGCAAAGAAAAACACACGAGTACATCAATGATTTGTCTAAATACAGAAGCAGCCCAAGGACAACTATCACTGACACTGGAAATGACATCCATCATTCATATGATTAAAAGTACTACTCTCAGTCATATAGGTCACACAAACCAGTTAACATGTGACATGTATACATGTACAGCCAACTACCTCTTATTCTAAAAGCACTGAACTGTCAATCAGGAAGATAAAACAGGGGTTAGTGGAGGAGGGCAAGAAGACACGGCAAAGAGAGAAAATTGAGGAGAAGAGATGGAATTGAGGAGAACAAAAATAAAGAAACAACACAGAATATTAAGAACATGGGAAAGAAAATTGAGGGAATCTTAGGAATCTCACCCAACTAGCCTGGCTTCACTAAGGTTCTATTTTTTCCCTCAACATTTAGATGTAGCCATTCAAAATTATTGTATATATTTACATTAATTGACTTTCTATAAAAGAAAATTATTCATTTGTATTGTAATTAATGTCGTATTGTATCATTGCATCTCTGCATTATTTGTATCAAGTAGAAAAATCAAACAATTCCATTTTCAATTCAATGATGGACAACTGAGACAATGATGCCAATCACATTTTTGTTCGGCCTAAAATCAGTTAGGTACATTATGAACTTATAGAACACCTGGGGCCATCACTAATTGTACAAAGGCTAGTTGCTTGCTAAAGTTCATTCAGTATGCATTTTTGGTAACTTAGCAAACTAGTATATGAATATGGCCCCTGGAATAAAGGGGATAATAATAATCCAAAAGGAGATGGATTCAGGATTTTTCCTGAAAATGTCCATCCCTGCAGATCAAAACTTAAGGAATGAGCATAAGGGAGAGAGAAAGCAAGGAATTAAACAAAGGCAAAGAATCACCTGCAAACACCTTCCGGACGATGGAGACGGCCCCGGCCATGATGTCATTCAGCCTGCTAACCTGCACTGCATCCATGAGGTGCTCGTCATCCTGCACTAAGACTGTGATTCTGATTGGTTCGTACGGATTTTCACTTGACCTCTTTTCCCTTTCCAAGGCACCTGGATAAAAGATAAAACATTTGAAATTGTCACAAATGTGAGGCAACAAGTGACAAAGGGAGCTCAAATTTTCAGAGGGGGCAGAAATTATTTGGTTATTCAACACTTATACATGCATGGTAATTTGGCAATGATGCATAACAAATTTATTGCCGAGAATAGGAGAAAAGGACTTGTTTACAATCAAAAGGCAATTTTTTATTTGTTTTAATGAATGCATACAAATACTAAATAAGTTCACTATCAGATATAATAACACAATCAATGAATAAGGGAAAAATCATAAGAGTATGAGTATTCACATCCGATTAGTGATGTAGCATTACGATTTTTTTTTATTATCATTTTTAGTTTCTTCTTCACTTTTTTTTAAGTTTATTGACGAAAAAGGTTATTTGTTAAATAAGTTTACCCGAGATTGAACGAGATCCATAATTAACATGGGTCTTGGCAATTCCTCCTTTCTTTTGGATGTCATCAAAAATACAATTACAACGGTGATCAGCAGCAGCAATATGACAACGGCATTCCAATAAAACAATGAAAGTTATTAGCATCGCCGCACTAAAAAGTGGCAATGACTGCGTGTATCTAGCTTTTAGAACATTCACTGGATACTTGATAACATTGTTTTCAGTCCTTGAATTTCCCATTGTAACTTTGTGTTTGCGTTGGTGGCAGTGACCGGTGTAGCTTGGTTTTTCAGCTCCTAAACCGTGGCTCTCCCCTTTCGACGATCATGGCGTTTTAAAGTCAGTCATGCATCCCATTTAACAACTTGGTGATCACTGTGATGTGAGCCGAGAGAAGAGAGCATCATGTCAAACTGAATAAAAGACTGAATCAGTGACTGTCAGTGACAGTGAATGAAGCATTTTCCACTGGCACAAATTTATTGGGACATCAGCGTCTCATTTAGTGCTCACTTCTTCGGCGCACGGCGGCTGGTTAGGGATAGTCTAACACATAACACTCTCTCTCTCTCTGGCACTGGAATTGGATCAGCTAGTGATTGTTCATCACGATTGTTTTGTAAACCAATCAGTAGAATCACATCGATTTTACACTTCAGCTTCTCGAGCAGACATTTTTATTCTGGTCGGTCCAACACAGCAGGATTGCGATCAGTAGAACGATTTCCTCCAAAACGCCCAGACATCTTCATGAGATCCCCAGACTCTTAAAGATAAATCGCATAGACATTATAGTCAATCCGACCTAAACTAGGAAAGTCCCAAGGTGGTCTGAGTTCAGTCGTTGTGGTATATTTTTAGTAGGTGGATTAAATATAAATACGCTTTAGATATAAAATTTATTTGTTTTACAAGCCAAATCATATTATTGCAATAATTTAAGTGTAATTACACTCGAATATAGAAGATAGTGGGTCTTTGTAAAGTTATATGATTACGTTAAAGATGAACACTGACTGAAGATAGACTAACATACGGAGTATTCAAGCTTAATTTCATTTTCTACTATAACTTCTGGTTTGTAGCGAAACGCACTCTCTTACCGACCCAACGCGCAGTTGTGAGCCGACGAGCACAGCCTGTGGTATGTATGCAACCTTGTGTGTACAAAAAAAGTGCAATCTGTCGAGTTGAGGTTGGCTGCTGGAAAGTCTTGTGAGATAATATCATCAAAATGCCTCTTTTTGAGGGTCTCAGCACTGGGGTTGAGAAAACTGCTACTGTATTTGACATTGGGGCAGCATATACGAAGTGAGATGCTTAAAGTTATTTTGAGAGTTGAAATATTAATAAATCTGAATTATGGATCTGGATTGTGTTGTGTGTACACTGTAGACGTAGTGTAGTAAATATGGACTAGTCTATGGCATATGCAAGTAACTTTAATTAGACCTAGTCACTCCCATGGCCGCTAGAATCATGCTGTCGGGCATGTGCACCAAAGTCAATGCGTGAGTTGGCCCCAAGTGACGTGTTCTTGCATATTTTGAGTGGTTAATGTAGTTTAATGTATGTGCAAAAATTCAGGGACTTTTATGTGTAATTGTGAACACTAAAATGCCGCCCACCGTACCGCAAACCAATGTTTCTGCTCCGTGAAGAGAATAATTACCGGTAAACGCAAGTTGTGGGAGCAGCAACGATGGCCAAATGAGGCAGGAATGAATTTGTAAATTGTAGACATATAAGATTAGTGTATATTTAGAAGGTGGATATTTCCCTCAAATATTGGGAATAGATTTCTACTAGACCTCTTTTTGTAAAATATGTTTGAATGGTATTTTGATTAAAAATAAAGTAACTAAAAGTAAAAGTCTCATAAGCCTACTTGGAATTGGATGTTTTTACACCCCTCGTTATTTAGCAGACTGTTTAGCAGACTAGATCAATGTCAAGAATTACAGACAAATTAAAATGGAAAATTTGTCGACTCTTCTGTGGAAGTTTTGATCCAATGTTTTTCTGATTCAGCAAAAGACAGAAAATTATGAAACTCCTTTACCCGGCCTAGATTATAAATCAGTGTTTTCAATTTGCATTGTTCCCAGAATACATTGAAGGGATTTTAAATTGAGAAAGGCAAATACTAAGTGTCTGAAAATCAGTATCAATTTCCTATTTAATATCTGATATTCTCACACAATGTTATATTTTATGTTCCTGAAATGCATGATATCAGTGATTTACATTGTACCATGGCATGCACTCAGTCAATACTGTTGCTAACTTTCACAGAAGAAAATTATGTTCACATTGTCTACACTATACATATTGTATACTCTCCATGCCATAAGCTCATGCATTCCTTTTGCCATTTTCTTCCACATTTCCTTTCAAATGTTCAATCTTTCTCTTTTTTAAGCAGTAGACTGCAATTGTACTACTAATGGGTAAGTTCAAGTAGTACATTAAACATTGCAGTAGACTTTAGGACCGAAGTAGTTTGTTAATGTTATCAGACTATTTTGACAGATACTTTTATTTCACATTCTAATGTGCTCCCATTCAATTTTTTGTTTTGTTTGTTTTTAGAGTGGGGTTTGCAGGTGAAACAAGTCCAAGAGCAACAATACCAAGCAAGATCAAGTTGTCTAAAACTGGCAAGGTTCTCCACATCTGGGATTATACAAACACAGACGAGCTCTATGATGGCCTAGTTGAATTTCTACATCACATATATTTTAGGTAATGTAGTGCAGTGAATCTCTATATAAGTATTAACCTATCTTAAATCATGTTGATTACCTTTTTTCCTCTTCCTTGTTTGATATCCAAAATATGTGAGCTCTATTTCCAGGTATTTCTTTCAAGACTTTTCAAACAAAATTTGTGTTGAAAAACATGTTCATAATGAGTGATTGTGACTGTTTTGTTGATGCTTCAACTTACTTGTTTCATGCTATTGTATACTGGTTAAGTTCTTTTTTGTTAGGAGCATAGCTAAGATGTTTAAAAATAAGATGTCTGATCTCATTCAGAGCTATGAGTGCAAGGAGTAAAGTGTAAATGATCAATTGTAAATGTATATCTATGAATGTGGCTCATTCAAATTCTTGCTATTTCTTCAGACACTTACTGGTGAATCCCAGGGATAGACGAGTGGTAGTGTGCGAATCCATTCTGTGTCCAACTCAGTTCAGGCAAACCCTGGCCAAAGTCTTCTTTAAGCGATATGAGGTAGAGTATGACTGTTTGACTGTGTCATTTGTATCCATCACATAAATTATTAGCACACATAATGCAGGTATGCATTTTCATGCTGTATATAAACTGACAGAGTTCTACAGAGCTGATTGTTTCTCAAAGGATTGGCATTAAATTGTTAGCAGTGATCCAAGTACCACACCTTGTTGAACATATACATGTAGCTCTTATACAAGAAGGGTGGATATGTTTTTCTGACCTACTTACACTTTTGTGATGTTTTATATTAATTGATATGTTTATCTAAGTATTGAGTTGTGTATTTGATACTGTGATGCCTCCTGATTTGTACTTCACAACATAAGATAGATTTGTAAAAATGCAGACTGAGACACTTGTAGTAGGGTAATGTTTATGTATGAAAACATCACTTTATGTGGTGGGGAAGAATTATATTGGGGGTTTTATAATGGCATAATAGTGTATATACCAAGATATTACATACAGGTTATTTGTCATAGCATGGTATTGTACACAGGTTCTTTGTAATGTCATGATATTGTAAACAATGATCTTTGAAATAATATTATATTGTACTACTTATGGTCTTTGCACTGGCAGGCAAGTGAATCCTATTTTTGTGTTGTATTTGCAGGTACCATCTGTCTTGTTTGCTCCATCACATCTCACAACCCTTTTCACCCTGGGCCTCAACACAGCACTAGTCCTGGATGCAGGCTTTAACGAGACCATTGTTCTTCCAATATCCTTTTCCACCCTTAATATGTCACTTGTGGATTACTCCACCTTGAATACACACACATCCCGTAGAGCAGCATTTTTCTGGCATACAAATGGTTAACTTTAGTGAACAATTTGCCTGAAGTGGTAAGTTGGAAGCTTTTTACTGCATTTTCAACAATGGACAGGATACAATGACAAAGAAAATGGCAATCAATTAGGCTTCTTTCTGAGAGTAGAGATTAGACCATGCAAAGACAAACTAAGACAGGATTGGGGCTAAGGGCAGCATGAACGTATGTTATTATGGATTGTACAGGCTAATCTTCTTGTAAGAAATGTGCTTTGTGCACTTCTACAACTCGGTTGCGATCTGTAAAGAAGCTACAATAGTATTATAGAATATAGTTTTTGATTTAATTTGATTCAAGGTGAGGCTTTGGATGCCCTAAGACATGTCCTTGATACCAATTTATACGATCAAATATCCAAGGACAAATTATGAGTGCTCATTTGTCTTTTGACATTGGTGCCCTTATCTGCATACCATAGTAATAATCTTTTGTCACCCTTTCAAAATTGTTACGGATGCCGGAACTGGGTCAAAGCCTCTCCCTCTTAGCTTAAAATTTAATTTGCTACCTCTATTTAATTGAACTCTTTCTCATGCGCTCCTTGACCCTTTGTTCACGTCTATGAAGGATACCCAATAATCAAGGCCGTAGAATCACTGCCTCTTGGGGGACGGGCAATACAGGCGTAAGTATTGTATAACACTTTGGAGAAGCGTCACTTGCCATACTGCTAACATTCATTGCTGTGTAATCCTGGTGACAATATGATATGAAAAAAAGACAGAAATAGTTCAAGAAGTGCATGGATGAAAGATTAAGTAAATAGGACAAGTATGAATAGCATGATGCATTTTTGAGAATTTATTACATTTAGGAGAATTATTCACATCTATATTGTAAGAGTTGTAATTCTGAGCAACTTTGTCATATGCAGAGCTGCCAACCGTTACGAAAAAAATCATATTTGTTACGAAAATCGGAAGAGAATACGAAAGTACGAAAGCGCATCAGAAAAGTACGATTTCACCGCTAAATAAAAGAACTCACAAAAAAGGACAAAAGTTGCCTCTTTACGAGCGATAATGTGGCATGACATAACCATTATAACCATGAAGGAAACCAATTGTATAATAATATATTTGTAAAGTAAAATGTTATGGTTAGCATTAATAAACTACCCCTAAGCATCATAGAATAATTCAGCCAATCACGTAGCTCTTTCTGTAACACCTGATTGCCGACTGCATTCACGACACTCATTCCATTGGCAATACATTCAGCACACACTAGTTTGTCCCTCACAACATAGATCCTTGTACCCTTATAAAATAATGAACCAGGCCAGACTTTCCAGGCTAAAAGGTGGAGAAATTCACTTCAAATTACTGCAAGATAGGAAGAAACTGAAACCTGGAATATATGTGTATATCACTAGAATAACATTTATAGTCCATTAAAATTGTAGCCAGGTTGTTTTAATAACCTTTTCATAACATTTGGAAAAAGAAAAAAAGCCCAGAAAATTTATGATTTTTGAACCCCTACCGCGAGCCGAGTTCCCCCAGAACTCTGGGGAGGCAAGCTCCCAAGCTATGCTTATGTTCAAATTCAGCACACCTGTCCCTCACAACACAGATATTAGCACCCTTTTGAAATAATGAACTAGGCCAGGCTAAAGATGAAGAGCTGAAAAAATTGCGAAATCTGCCTAAAATCACTGCAAGATAGGAAGAATGTAAGTGTTGGACACAAGAATATCGTTTATGGTGCGTTTTAATGATATATTCAGGTTGTTTTAAGAACATTTTCATATCATTTGGAAAAAAAAAGATCGAAAATTTACGATTTTGTAACCCCTACCACTAGCTAAGTTTTCCCCCTAAACTCTGGGGAAGGAAAGGTGGTGCACTGTACTAGCAGTAGTGCTACACACTGCTAGCTAGCTGCCGATCAGCTGTCAGTGGCAGTTGACCAGTGAGTAGAACTAAACGGATAATACAGTGTATTTGTTTAGTCACAGGCTTAGACTTACTACCTTCATCATTAAAAATACGAATTTTGATGGCAAAATACGAATTTTGGAGGTGCAGAATATGAATTTTGACTTTCAAAGGTTGGCAGCCCTGCATATGTTAATGTTCAGAAGAAAAAGAAATGTCATATTTCTTCAAATATGTATTAGGTGTGAATTTTCAAAGATTTAAATAGGACACCATATGTTGTTCACTGCACAAGCCTTAGAACTCTATATTTGAAAGATTATCTGATCACAGAAGGGAAATGCCATTTAGACAGATGTCTCTTCGTTGAAATAATGATCATTTTGTATCTATATATCCTGAAAAATGTTACATTAGTTCATACTCTTAAAAATTGCTCCTTTTGTCTTGGAAGAAGTTCAGTGTTAAAGATATGTATGTTCTATATACATGTATGTGTTGGTAGAAATCTTGAGAAAGAACTGAAGGAGAGAGGGATGATAAAGGAGGAAGGTGCAGATGAGAAGCCGCTAGCCTCAGCTATGGATACAGTCCCACCTGATGTTCTGGAAGATATCAAAGGTACTTCACATCTTAAACCCTCCAAAAAGCTGAGAAAGGTTGAATGATTGAGTTTGTGTTTTTTTGTTTGTGTATTTGTTGTAGCTTATGCTCCTGATTCACAAAGTTACTACAGTTCATTACTGGGGGTATTGTTTCATTTGTAATTATTAAGAATACTCACTTTGAACACTGAAAATATGATTTTTGAGGTATTTATGTGACCACATTTGTGATAACTCTATTCCCCCACCCCCCCTTTTCTGTCTCTATCTCTGTCTCTATGTTTCTCTATATGTCCCTCCCTCTCTCTCTCTCTCCCACTCTTCTGTTTTTCTCATGTGCTCCTGTCATCTTCTCTTGTTCATTCCTTGCCTTTCTCTCATTCCTTCTTCTTTAATTTTTGCAGTGAGAACATGTTTTGTGACCAGCATGGACAGAGCTACTGCCATACAGGAAAGCATACTTCAAGAGGATGAAAGCAAGGTATGCCAACTATTTCACAAATTTAAACGAGATCTAAGAATCATATCATTCATATATGTGTATGGTTTGTTTGCATGCTGCTGTTAGAGTCAACAAATAATGCTTTAATGTTTAAAAAAGAAGTTCAGAAAAATGCTGGAGAAAATGTTCAATTTCTAAAAAAAATTTGTTAAGTTGTTAAGTGGGAAGGAGCTTGAGGCATACTAAGTTTGATAGATATCTCTGTTTACTTGTTTGTTTATTTGTGTACCATAGTGGCCCAGCCCTGCTGCATCTGTAGCCTACCCCCTGGATGGAGGCAGGACCCTCACCATCAGTGGCAAGTCTCGGGAGGCAACCTGTGAGGTCCTATTTGAACAGGATAATGATGAACAATCCATCGCAACTCTCATCCTGGACTCCATACTAAAGGTATACCAGCTCTTTCAGTTCCCTTTAACTCTCTTTGAGCCATTGATGCATTCCTGCACAAGTAATACCCACCATTCCTATAGAGAAGCATTCTGTCTGGTACATAAAAGGTTAAAGAACGTTATTGGTAGACAGAATTTCAGAGTTATCCCGGATTGTACATCGGTTTGGGAAGTGTGCACAAAATTGTTGAGTCTGGCATCCTCTTGAGGGTACCATCTTCTAAAATGAGATATTCAGTTTCATGTATATAACTTTTTACATTGCCAGGCAACATTAAGTGTATAAACAGCCATTGAATTTTTTGTACTGTGTTGATCATCATTATAATGTTGTTTATTGGTGAGCAGGGAGAAGGTTGACTGAATTTGCAATCAAATTCTAATGGGTGCCTATTGTTATGTCACTCCTTTTCATTCTCTGTAATCAAATTCCAATGGGTGACCTATGTTATATCAGGCAACAGCTGGTGCAAAAACAACCATTGATATATGTACCATGTTGATAAGTTTTTATTTCATTTCATTATGTGAATCTGCAATCAAATTCTAATGGGTGACTTACTGTGTCATTTCCCCTCATTATTTGTAATCAAATGCTAATGGGTGACCTTCTGTGTTTCTCTCCCTCAGTGTCCCATCGATATGCGCAAGCCCCTGGCCGATAATCTGGTCTTCATCGGTGGCACGTGTCAGCTTCCTGGCTTCTCTCACCGACTCCTAGCAGAGCTGAAGCTGCTCCTGACCAAGCCCAAGTACAAGGACTGTCTCGCCATCACCACCTTCAAAGTGCACTCACCCCCATCACAGGCCTTCTACACGGCGTGGCTGGGAGGTATGTTCATGACGATATGATTACATATATCCTACTGTTCTACCCAACACTTCTTCATACAGCATATGAGGAAAAGTCATCCCATGATGTATCACGCAGCCACGATCAGAATTTGTTTGCAGTGATGTCGGCTTTTGGTCAGGTGTACTAGTGAATGAGTCCAGAAGCGGATATGACTGGAAAAACAATCCCAACGCTGCTGCGTGATGCATTATGGGACGACTTTCTCGTATATACAGTATGGAGAATTTATTTTTGTAAGTGTGTGGTGTAATGTAGTGTTCATTGTGTTCAGTGCTAATACCACAGTCCATCTGATAAAAACATGACAATTGAAGTAAAAACAAGTTACGGCAGAGCAAATCAATGTCACAACCTGAAAAAAACCTGCAAAACGTGTATGTATTGTGTAGAACTGAGTTTACACTTGTATTCATAGCTTACTAATGACAAAACATACAAATGTTGACAATTTAATAATTTATATTTGTTATCCTGTAATCACTTTTCAACAATTCACTTTTCAACAAACAAGTCATAATCTTGAACAAAGCGCATTGAACTCTCCTCCAACACCAGGAGCCATCTTTGGAGCCCTGGAGGTGCTGAGCTATCGGTCCCTGTCCCGTGATGCATTCCTCCAGTCCGAGACGGTCCCTGACTGGTGCTCCCTTGCACCCCCGGTCACCGAAGTGGAGCAGTCGATGGCCAAGGACAAGACGCCCCTCAAAGGATTCAGCCTACGCAAACCATCGGCTGATCCAAAGGGCACACCGGAGAAGTGAAATGATGTATTCTGACTTATAACATTTTTTTTAATAGACACTTGCTGTTATGAGCTTTGATTACTGGTACTCTCTATTTAGATGCACACATGTCCTACTGTGGACTCATGAATATTCATGAGCAAGAGAAAATGAATTCTAAAAAAAGTGATCAAGTGGTAATGTCACTGGCCGTCATTTTCCCTTGTTTATCTTACAGATTGATCAAACTATCTTATCGATCCAGAGAGTGCCAGTTAAACAAATGTAAACATACATAACAATTATGTATTTATTACTTATTTATACGTTTAAAGGACCTTGCCATAATGGTAATCCTATCCAAGCAGTGAACTTAATGGGCTAATATATATAAGTTTCTACATCTCACAAACCTAGAGATGTGCCAAGGCAGAAAAACACTAATAGCCTCACAAAGGAAGTAAAACTATGTGTCAATGTAAATGCACCATTTCTTTTTTTGTGCCATTGACCCTTTTTTGTGCAAAATGACAATGCAAAACCCATGGAGCTTCAGCTTATCTCACATGAGTTAAATGGTGACATAGGCTTTTGCAATGTCATATTCATGCCTGTGTACTCTGACACTATGGCCCCAATTCACAAAGGGTTTAGACCATGGTTTAAGCAGATTTTGTGGCACATAGGTGTGCTCGATTTAGCGTATGCAATAGTCAATGCAGGCAATTGGTGTAAGGTGCTAAATTCATGCTAGTTACCATGTTTACACCACAGTTTAATCAAATTGATTTAAGTAATCTGTGGTGTAAACCATAGCAACTTGCGTGAATTCAGCACTCTTTGTGAAATGTTCGCATTCATTATTGGACCTTTTTTGAAGTGTACATGCTAAATCAAGCATATTTTGTTGCTTATAAGCCACAAAGTTTGCTGAAAGGGTGGTCTAAATCTATAACTCCTTACTGAATTTGGGCCTATGTTCTTGGAGCATTGTGAAGATGCAATTTGCACTGAAAATTTCTTTAAAACTATTAACGTGTGACAGTGGACAAAGCTGTCGCAAGAAACAAAACAATATATATTGAAAAGGAATGTGTTTTAATGTGAAAGTAGCAAAAGGCTGAAAATCAAAATTTGTTTGCAGTTTATTAGTTCTAAATGATATAAATATAAAACATTCCAAGTAGTATAATCTCCATGTCATGATGTGTGAGTCAGTAGCACCCCTTCTCATGTTTCTTTTTGGCTAGTGCACACACAATCATGACGTCTGAATAATGCATACATGTGTTATTGTGTGAAGAAACTTTGCAAACATGTATTTCTTATCTAATGCCTTTCCTTTGTGCTCATTGCTCAGAGTAAAATTGTAGTTGTTGCGAACACATTGTAAAACTGTGAACCATGAGCGCAGATTAAAGTCAGATTTCTTATTAAATATATAAAAATGCATTACTATGTTGGACTTGTATGTTTTCATGGAAACCACATGCATAAAATACTACATGGTAAATTAAAAACAGCAGGCCTTTTGAATCTTTAGGGACAAAGTCTCATGTGAAGTCTCATAACAAGTGCAATATTATGTTATAGAATGTAATCAATTATCAGGCTTCCACATGTGTCACCATCATAATTGATAACATGACCCTCTTGCCAATGAAGGAAAAAGCATATCTGGCCCCCACTCAATGAGCCTAGCCCTACAAACATGTAGGGTGTGACTCTCATATATACACTTTTCTTCCATTTAATATCCTTTCTGAGAGATGATTAAAGACAGGGTAGCCCATTTTTAAAAGTTTTGAAATTAGACAGGAATCACAAGTTTACCCTTACAATATTGTTTATAAAATCTCACAAACCTTATCAGAAAAAGTGGGAAATCATCCATTTACTTTTGAAATGCCCCATTTCATAGTGACCATAGCCAACATTCATGTACAATATTGTGCCACGCAGTGTGCCGTTAATGGCTCGGTGGTGCGCCCCTTGCCCCAGCACCCTCCGGTCTCCGGTCTCTAGGCTACATGAACTGCCTGCCCAAAAGTGCTACCCTGTCTTCAAAAGTCGGTTTCCTTCCTATGCATTATGTTCAGAAATTCACAGCCCTTTTCATTAATCCATAAGAAATATGATAATGAATATCAGTTAATTAGCAGTATCATGCAATGTTATTAAAAAAATTGCTCTTTTGTAATTTTATTATGCTTTTTAATCCGTGTTTTTTCAATACTTTTTTTCTGCTGTGAGGGTGTACTCCACAATTATTCCAATCTACCTAAGTAACACCAAAATCATTAAAGAAAATTAAATTCTGTGAAAGGTAGCAACAAACTTCCATGCAAAGCTTTTGTGATCATCCATATGCATAAACTCTCTGTGTGCCAGGTGTGCATTTTTGCACAAGTGATACATGCAAATCCCATTGGGCAGTGGTTGATCTGGCACACAAAGGGTCAAATAATACTTGCATTGAATGTTCTCTATTAGCCATGAGACTACTTTTGTGATATTTGACAGTATGATAGTAATCTTGCTTGACTGATATTTGTATTGTTCAATGCATGTACAAATCAGCAGGTGAGAAAGGATGTAAAATTGTCATTGATTGCTCAAAAATGACGCTTCCCCAAGCCTGTTTTACAGAGGTTTTTCTAGTTACGACCTCTGTACATTTTGTGATGCCATTATGTGTTTACATATGCAGTAAAATGTATATGGAGCATTTATTGAACCAATACATATCATTCTGATGGTCACAATGTTTCATAAAGTTGTCAGCAGGTCCTACCCATGCTATGTGATACGGAAAATACAAATACATGTACATGGACAAGAAATACTGACAAGTATGATGTTGTGATAACTTAAGCATTTTAATTATGGCATGCATTTCAATTCAGTATCTAAGAAGCTGTGTTGATTATCAGCTTATCATATACATTTGTATATATACAACATAATAAAATATTGATTGTACTTGCATACACTCCACATCAGTGACAACTGTTGATTTGTATTTAAACCAGTCAGTAGAAATTAAATCCTTAGAGAGTATTGTTCTGTAGTAAATTAAATAATGATTAATGTGTGCTTGCATAATCATGAGCAGGTAGCATTTACACATGTATACCATACATTCATGGGGCAGAGAGAAGGAGTGAGAGAGAAGGGGGGTGAGGTTAGAGTTGGGTGAGAGAGGGAGGGCGTGTGAAGGGGAGAGAGAGGGAAAGCAATTAAGGTTTGGGTGGGTGGGAGGGAGAGGGAGTGGAGAAATAAGATTGGTTATTGGATGGGAGAGTGAGAAAGAGAAAATAGAGATTGTGGTTGGATAGGAGAGGGAGAGGGAATGTGTGAGGGAGCAGAGAAGGGTGGGGGAAATAGAAATTGGGGTTGGATGGGAGAGGGGGAAGAGAGGGAGGAGATAAAAAGATATTGGGGCTGGATGGGAGAGGGGAAAGATTGGAAGGGGAGAAAATGTGGTTGGATGGGAGAGGAAGAAAATTAGAAGGGGAGAAATTTTGATTGAGGTCGGATGGAAGAGGGAAAAATGGAGGAGGGGGAGAAATAGAGATTGTGGATCGATGGGAGAGGGAGAAAAGGAGGAGGGTGAAATAGAAATTGGGGTTGGATGGGAGAGGAAGAGAGGGTGGGGGTAAATGGAGAAAGTGGAGTTGGGATTGGGAGAGAGGGGAGGAAAGATGGAGATGAGGAGAGAAAGAATTAGATGTGGGGGGCGGTCATGTGGAATACTGTACCTTCCATCGAAACTAACAATATTATAAAGTGGCAGATATCAATAATTTCCCAACAACATGACCAATGAGCAGTTGCTTTATTGTAATAATCGTGTGCGAGCGTACGTACTTCACATTTTGATCTGCGGGAACTTTGATCGATGACGCCCCTACCACACGGCACTATATACTCCCGAGCTCATATTCGAGCTTTCAGTAGCTCACTGTTGATTATGTTGCGCGAAATTTTTGGCCCTTTGATCTGCACCAACACACACAAGTGATGATAATGATGGACTTTGCCCACAATACATTTGCCGCCTTGATATTACGGTATTGAGATCACTTGACCCGAGTGATGGACAATCCAATCGTGATGAACTACGCATACCTATTTTTCTCTCACATCAAATGTTCAGTCAGCAAAAGGGGCTACATGTAATATCACTATACTTAAGATTGCGATGTGTAGGCCAAATCTTACACATATAGATCTAAGTAAAAGACATTTGCAGTGTTGAGAAATGATAGGCATACCCATGATTATGTTCCATGATTTTTTTTTTTGTCAAAAGTGACAAGGACGTGTGTCTTTCAAAGGTCACCCGTCTCGGCGGCACAATCCTTGTCACATCAGTGAATGAACGCCCCCCCCCCCCCCCACCCCAACATAATCTTCTATTCTAATTTCGTGTCCTGATAGAGTTTTGCGGGCTTCTGTTCGCCTAGCTGCCTTCCCACCCCTGGCGTGTTGACTGGATGGAGGTTGGCGCCTTAAATATGACACACAAAAAGAACAGGGAGCTGAATTGGGATTTCTTATTGACCAAGTTATGTAACGTACCCTCTCGGGGGTCTAAGACACCCCCTGTCAATATTTGCCTACTTTACATGTTAACGTGTTCTTCTTCTCTGTCTATGCAAAGAGAACTGATAGGGAAGGGTTTTAAGTCTTGGCGTGTGTGGCAAATTAAACACTATTCTTGAGAATGTTGTTTATCATCCCCTAGCGACAGGGGTACAGCGTTTATTGTTGCTGAGATGCAATTAATATCAAAGGGAAGATATAGGTAATTATATTTAGTTCCATAAAGATTGAATTTGTGTTTATATGACTGCGTCTTGTTCCTTTACTTTGTATACAAGACAAGAAAGACCATGCATAGGCCTTGTGATACGTCGTCTTCTTCCTAGACAGGTGGTATAATGACAAGATTTTTTTTCAATCTTCTTACGATCGATGCATGCACAAAATAGAAACAGTGTGGGGCATCCTTTTCTATCGTCACAGCTTTAATGTAGGATTAGTCCCGGAGAAAGTGAATACAGAAGACAACAATCGGTAGATCCGGATTGAAATTTGTGAGAACTGTAAACACTTCGCCATATCTCCTGAATAGAAACTTGCCAAAGCGTGTCAATCTTTAAGGTGAACCATTGAAGCCGTTCACGTTGTTGCTACGCGATAAGCGAGCACGTCACGCAATGCGAGTGTAATCAATAAACCGCGCATGCGCACTGGGCCCCAACGTAACGCAGTATTTGCTTTGATGGTAACAACGTGATGATATGCAACAAGTGCGCTCTCCAGTCAAAGCAAAGCTGAAACATAACGTTGCATCGCCCGGCACACCGGCTACCAGCCCCCCTTCTCACCGGTAATCATTGTAACAGCAACTTATTCCAACGAGTAATACTATTTACATGTATATATAAAAGAATCACATAAAGAAAGCTAAAGGCCCAACTCGTTTGGGCACTTCTGAAGGAGCAGAAACTTGGAAAGATATTTATTTCATCGGTGCGATACAACGGGATTTACAACTACTTTGCAGCCATGACTTCGAGTCCGGACCTAGTTGCCCAGAGGAGGGACCAGTTGTACGGGGCAAACAGGACAAGTGCTTTAACTGCCCTCAAGCAATCTCTCACTCAGGATCATATCAAGATGATTGCCAAGGAATCCATGAGAACAACATCACCGATCCTTCAGGGTACGACCAGAGACACTTTCAAGGTATGTCTCATATTATATTCGTTTTTCGTTCGTTTTGGAATTTAAATGTCTATGTCAATTATCCTCGGTTATCATAAATTTGTAAATGGTTATTTAATAAAAAAAAAAAATAGATAAATATAATTCCTAATCGCGTGTCTGCATGCGTAGGCCTATAATCACGGAGGGGTACGAGATCGATAAACTAAGTTTATCGATCTGAGTAGTAAGTTACGTTAATATTTTACAAATGATATGGTCCATATCATATGTGCTCAATTTCACACCTCTATAACGTGTTGTGAATGGAACAAACCATTATTATGTTATATTCATGGAAAACATGGGTTTATTTCCAATTGAATAAAATGTGTTTTACTATTATCATTCAAGTAAAATCGTGCATATTCCATTCAATGAAATGCCATGCGATGAAGTTCATATTCTACTCGAGGGTCAGAATCCGTAACATAATCATGACCAATATCATAAAGATATTTGATATTTTGACCTGCTTAGGGAATGGTTATGGCTATGAAAGGAGGTACATGTATATTTCAATGATTCCGAGTTCAATTTTTTTTTACTTGTTTAGAAACACGACAGGCATACGCGTATAAAGATTGCAAATCCATGTTGGTCATATGTTTTCAAGATCTGTTCATTGAAAATCGACATATACCTTTCATTCCCCAATAACGTGGTGAATGTAACATATTCTTTATAATATAATCAATCTGTCAAATAAAATTTGTTATTATTTTTTCCAAATATTATACCAATGTTTTGTTTCTATTTCATCACTCTCTTGAAAAACAAGGGGTTTTACCTTGTCACAATAAAGATTTTACCCAATTCACTAAAAATAAAAGAACAATAAAAGGTATAAATGCGTGAGAAAAAACTTAGAGTAAACATCACAAATACCATTTACAATCCATATGGACGGTGTCAAACACAATTATATGTGTGACACACGAGGTGAACTCGAGAACATTCCCACACCAACCTCATAAACAAACATGCGCATGACATTGACAATGTTGTTGACTGTCTATCAACAGACGATAAATCTTCAAGCAAGCGAGACACAGCGCCGCGTGGGTCTTCAAGTTGCAAAGTCTATGACCATGGTAACGGGTGGCCCGCTGGGGGCGACCTATTACCCTTGCGAAAGTTTTCGTAGGTAATTGGTGTAAGCCTCGAAATTTCCGGGAGTTATATCTAGTTTCCAACATTCGAGAACATGGGGTAATCTACAATAACATGACTCGAGAACATGAATAATATATCTTCACATGGTGGCTCACCTCAACGATCTTCTTCGCTGAATACAACCGCAAGTCACGGGAGGGGGTGGGGGGGGGGGGGTGCGTCGAGACGAGAACTGTGCCTGATCTGTTTCTAATGTACAAGGCAGTTGAAGGAATAGTGCCACGTACATTATTTTCTTTGAGAAGATTGCTTTTCCATATTACAAATATATGTACTGTAATATCTACCCGATTTAGTAAAGTTAAAATCGGAAAATGATCACGCTGAACATTATCCTCTTTCCAAAGCAAGCACTTTCATTAAAATTCAATCCACTTTCAATACGCGTATATTAAGAATCATAATAATCATAGAGGCTTAGCATCATATTTGGTTTAGCGCTTAAACTATACACACAAAAGGCTAAGAGGCCACATATCTGATGAAATGGTGGACAATATTATGTATTGCCTATATGTAGTACGCTAGTTTCGACACATTACTATTTGATTAGCTGCAGGAAAGATCCTTCACTACATCGTCCATACTGCAGGCGCCCGATTACATCATTACACGTAGCGGAAAGGAGAGAAAATTATACCGTACAAGAACACAAAATCAATATCTGACTTTGGCCCTCATTGTGAAGCATAGACAAAAAAAGAATCGATAATCTCGCTCGTCGTCCCGCTAAATACACCTGCGTGGCCTTCCTGTTCGTTTTTTCCTCGGTCGTCCTGATGAAATTCCATCATAGATTTTGATTTTCGCTTGTTCAATCGATGATTAAAATCTCTGATCATGTCAGCGGGGGCAACTACACGAGCAAAACACATATTCTGTATAGGTTACCGGTAATCAATCTTTCAGACACAAGTCTTTTCACAAATAAAAAAAATCGATGGAATGTTAATTTATTCTGATGGTTATACATGTATCTGTGGCTGTGCTTAATTATAATGGCAGGCACATAAACGTGCCAAATTAGCTTTGTATACGTATAATATTTATGCTGTTTCCTCTCATTGTTATTACTGTAATATATTTAATCAAATCATCATGGATTATCAATCCATTAACTCGGATACATTCGTCTTCTTTCCAGGGTTCACAACCAGATCGCAGTGTCGGTGTGCAGTGGGATTCCGGTCTCCAGGTAAATAATAAAAAAGTCTACAGTTGGTAATTCGTTTTTATTTGAAGGCTATGAATATGCGTTTAAATTAGTACTTAATGATTCTCTTTGATTATGATAAACGTATGATTAATCGTTTATATCGTTTACACGACGTCCTTCTGGATATAAATACTCTAGATATATTTCAGTGCAAATATAATTCTTCTATCCTAGCAAGTCATCACTGATATGAGTATTTTATTCATTTTGCCTTGCATTTATTTATGCCCTACCTATATACAATCTATACGACACGTCTCTAATTGCCATTTTTGTGTTAATTTCCCTTCCACCCCTTTTCAAACAAACGCAGAAAATCATCCAGGTAATTTAAATGTTCTCACTACCTAGAAGTGTTTTGAAATGCTAACCCCTTCCAAATTATTTAACTCTCTCATCTAGTCTTTTCTGTTTTGTGGTATTCATGGATGTTTTCACTTGCTTTTCTTCACAACAAATTTGTGTATTTTAGTCTCACTTTGATATTTTACTTTATTTCCTATAATGTTTTCCTTGTGCTTATGTGCGCCATCATTTCTATGCTGTAACTTACAAACATGATACAGTGTAATTCTATCACTGTTGTTTTCTTCTCTTAATTTTCTGTGTATATACACTAAATATATTCAGTCAAAATATATATCTTAACTCTCCTTCTCTCTCTCTCTTCCTCGTGTGATTTATATGTGTGCTTGCTTTAAAACTCAAGATGATAAAAATGTGGTAATAATATGCATTGTCACATAGTTAAATGTAACTTAACCCTAAAACGGCCGGGGGGGGGGGGGGGGTTGAATCAACCCCCCCCCCCCTCGACGTTTCATGCAATAATGCCGCAACGCAAGAACGACTCATCGCGACACTTCTTGACTTTTTTCTTTCAAGTCTTGCGCATCTTTTGAGACCAAATTCGCGACATCCACGCATACCATTACGGAGCCACGCCCGTTTTCGTAACGCATGTCATCCCAAAACGTGCACAATTTTGCAATTTTGTGTGCGTTTCCTATGGACAACAGTGCTCGTTCATAAAACTCATAAAAGCCTAATTATTTTTCCATTTGATAACTTTGATTGAGTAATTTGATGCTAATCATGGCTGAAAAGTGGTCAGTGACAATTTTCAATAAAAAAAAAAACAAGAAAAACAAAAGTAAAAAAAACAAAGAAATACATAAGAAATTCCAAAAACAATAAAATACATAAGAAATAAAGTGAATTTTCAAAGTTTTTTTGATGACCAATTGTTAAACATATTATAACAGATATACAAACCAAATATTAGACTCTAAATGTTTTTATTTAGTGTTTTATATAATTGTGGGCTAAATTTGCATAATTAATTAATTAAAATTAACAATTAACAATTTTGAAAAATATAACAACATAATCTTGTAGATTATGACACAGGTATCGTGCGTGCCAAATTTTGTCGCAATCGCGTGACCGATGGCCGAGATCTCAAGGGGGGGTTGAATCAACCCCCCCTTGGCCACAGAACAGTCCAAAAAGCCCGGCCTGATTAGGGTTAAAGGGTGATTTGAAACATGCTGCACGAAAATTGTTGGCTTCCTGTGACTGGGTTATCATTCTTATTTATATTATTTACTATTTTGATACGGCAGTGAGGGCGATGGGAGCTTGAAGATGCTGGAAAAAACATGTCTAAATCACAAAATGAAAATAACCTTATTTCCCCACTCATTTTCTTCTAGAATCGTTCAAACTTTGAATTTCGCGGAGACGGATCTCCAGTTGATGACAAGATATATAAAGCGTCCCTAACAACGGCAGACTACTCCAACCGGAAAACAGACAGGGTAAGAATATATATATCAAGGTGATCATTATAAACACAATCATATCAGTGGTTTATCTAACGAGGCTTTGCATATTGAGAGATATACAAGAATAGGCTAACTATTCCTGACCTTATGAGTGATGATACTGAAATCGAAGGAACATTCAAAGGGACGATGCAGAGATGTTTAAGGTGTTGACACGTGCAGATAATATGAATTGATCGAGTTGAGATTTTAATTTGTATGTGTTCTATTTCCCGTCTGTTTTTATTGCAGTTGCCACCTGTCAAGCACGATGACAAGATCAACCTTCCCGTAAGTATAGACCCACGACCAATACACGCATACATGCATGTATCAAGATACAAGGAAAGAGAAGAGAGAGAGAGAGAGAGAAAGAGACAAACAGAGAGACAGAGAGAGAGAGACAGAGAGATAGAAACAGAGAGAGGGGGTATATGGGGGGGGGGGGGGGGAGAAGGAGATGGTACTCTGTACCTACTCCGATCAACTTCAGACTCTATCTCCCAATGCGGTTTGAAGTTCAAATATTGATCATCACTTGATTACCTATTAATATGCATAGCGGGATGATTATAGGCATATCTGTGCGTACACAGTCAAAAGGTGATGATTAGTTTTAGACTAATATCAACAATATGAATATATCAACGGTATTGTACGACATCAATATACAATCACAATTATATGTTTTGATAAAGAACGGAATAAATATACGACTTAGATTATTTCATACCTCATTAGTATATCTGTTTTGTAAAAGGACATATTGCACCGTACACAGATGCTAATAGACATGAACAGTCTACTTTCAATAGTATTAGGAATCAAACATAATGTGTGACAATGACTTCTATGAATGCATGTTGGCTCAACTTATCACTCCATTCATTATTTCAAATAGGATATGAACCCGAGATACTGGAGGGATGGAGCGTTTGGACGATCCTTATACGATTCTGATTTCGTCGGAGGAAACGTGAGTATATACTTCTTCCTTTATTTTCCCCCATGGACAGGTGTCCGCCGATCACCTTCATATCAGCTATTGATAATGTTGAATATATTCCGTTTGTTTAGCCCAGCGTTGATTTATAACGTCCGCTTCGAACACCTTTCAAGGGTTGTTTGCGTCGTTGCTAAGGAACGTCTAAGTTATTACGGTGAAGGTTACTGATCGAAGTAGCGCACGCCAGCAAACTGGACGATGATGAATGTCGTGTCGGTCTTCGTGAATCAACATCAAACTAACACGATTTTTCAACCTTGATGAGTGATCGAAGAGGAAAATACAACGGGGTCTTCCACCACCTCCCCCTTTTCCCTCACATATATCTCACCCTAAAACAAAAAAACGTCATGTTGACGTCCCATGACAACAAGGGAAACCATGGCCTCATGTTTGATGTTTAGATTAAGTGTTTGAAAATATAGAATATACTGCAATAAACATGATAAAAAGCATGACGTATAGATGTAGTTGATTATAGTTTCGTATCAATAGTGTGCCACTTTAAATAGTATGTCTGCTATAATCTAAATTATTTCTTAATGATTATTCCCCTCAGACGATTCACGACCTTGATAACAATCCCGTCATCTCTCAATCTCGACATGACATGAGGAGAAGAAACGTCAAAGATCTCAGAACCACACACTTCAAGTTCGGCAACGATAGTCAGCAGTGAGTAGACATACTACACCCATTATGTAATACATGTTTGTATCAAGCTTATAGTCATTTGACTGTAATGTTCTCAGCAAAATCGCTACGAAAGAAAACAGGAAATTTTGATATGAAAGGACGGGATGCGGTGACATGCTCAAACGGTATCTTTATACAAAATTTAGATTTTTGTCTTTAAGTCTAAAAAAAAAAGACTCTTTGGTCATAACCGTCTTATCCAATAATTACAATTCCAGACAACTTTGGCATTACAAGAAATAATGAAATGGAAAATAGGAAAATGTTTATATTGCAATCAACAATGCCCTGTATAAAGGTGCCTCCTAACTTGGAGAAAACCGTCATCTTCTGATTTCATTTCAATTTCGTAAATTGTATATGTTGTATGTGTTACCTTGACAAAAATAAACTTGAATTTGCACTATATGTTAAGACGTCATCCCAATTTTATTTCCGATTACAGTTACGATTCCGAGACCGTGGACTCGTTCCACAAGAACCTGTCGATGACGGGGGCTCGACTGGCCCCCATCGAGGGAGCAGTGGCCCAGGGAGGGGACAAGAACCAGGAGAGCCCCGCGGACGTCGCGAGGAAGATGATCGAAGATGAACGAGAATCGGCTGTCTTTAGGCATGGAGATTACAACGTCACACGTAAGAAAATTTGCTTTGTTTAGTTGTTAAAACCCACAATTTACCAGCGTAATACTCCATATTTTGGCAATTCCCAAGTGAGGTAAAATACTCTAAATAAGCCATATGTTACTTCGGATCTTAATAACCTGTGAAAAAAAACACGAGATTTTAAATCCGAATGTAATGCACAATATTCTCAACTAACTTGATTATCTGTTTATCTCGTTGAAAGATAAATTATAATTATAATGAGCTGTTCGCTAGAACTATGCTTATGCACAATTAAAGACATGTGGTAAAGAGATATGTCCCGGTATTGTATATAAATGTGCATTTCATGTTTAAAAAAATGTTCACGTGTATTTATTGTTCGTCTCATCTTGATAATCCAGGGCCAAGAGCAGGAAGGACGACCTTTTCTCACGACTTTGACGCTCGCTTGAAGCCCGACAAATCGGCTGCCTTCGTTGAGCCGACCCGGATACAGAAGGGCCGCTTCCTGCAAGATGACCCCACTCTCAGGTACAAAACTTTTATGACGTCATAAGACAATGGTAGCTTAGTTCATATTTTCACCGCTAATCAAAACCGGAGAATGTTAGCAACAACATTTAGTACTCCTGGCATTGTGATGATAATTACAATATGGCCATCAATTTACATTTGTAGTCGTTATCAATTACACCACTTAAGAGGCAGAATCAAGGGTTTAAAATATATATACATGTCTATATACCAACGTGAAGAAAACACGTGACGTGAAAATATATTTTAAAACTGTATATTAAAGTTCCAAGCTGATATAAAAGAATAGATCTAGATAGCGTTTTCTGATTGTCTTATCGGCTCACGTAAGGCTCCGACATATTTTGGTAATGAGATATAGAAATACGCGGTGCATCATTTTATGCGCCATATGTCTAGAGCAGCAATTTGTCTGGTATGTATATTTGTTTGTCGGCGGTCACATAATAATTCTCATTGATGTGGTTATTCATTGACTAGGTCTCAGTTAGAAGAGGAAGGTGTGTCTCTCTTGCCTCCCATCCCACGTGATGAAGACGCCATTGCCAAGGTTGAAGCAACCAGCTCCACTCTCAAGCAGCTCTTCCTTCAGTACGATCCTTCCAGGTATATGATTCATTCTCCTCAAAGAATTAACCCTTACATTACCAGGCTTTAGGAACTCCATTGATGCATTACATATATCTATGACAATGTTAAAGGGAGGGTTAAGACAAAATCCGATGCCACACGTTAGATGTTTGTAGTTGCTCATCTACATACATGTAGCTTCTTTTACCTATTTTGCATTGTTTATCAAGAGAAGCAATTATAATAACTTTTTATTTTTTTATTCTTTAATGCAGAAAGGGATTATCAAAAGAGATGGTTCTTTCCTTATTTTGACGATATAACTTGAAATTAAGAAGAGCTTCTCAAAATCACCAGTATCCTTTAATGCAGACATGTAGAATAAATGCAGAGATGCATGATCGTATAGCTAATTGGCGTTTTGAATCAGAGGCGGGGGTCAACAATAATGACCGGTATCCTTCAATGCAGACATGTAAAAATATAATCATCCTTCATGGTATCCCTTGTTAAATATAGCTTTGATTACGTTTCATTAACTCTGTGGTTTCTCTTTGTAGGACCGGCTGCGTGAGTAAAGACGTGCTAAGGCGAGTCACTGACTGTCTCCTTGACCCCATCCTCGACGTCGAGCTGGATCGACTCATCACTAAGACCCACCATGGCAAGGATGGCACCGTCGACTACGAGGACTTTGTCAACAACTATGCAGGTAAGCATCATTTCATGTGAGTTAGTTTCTTATCACAATGGTGAGACAAGTACGTCTTAATGCGATCATCGTTCATTATCCAAGAATACATCCACATTATAAAACCATGATACATGTATTATGTCTATCGCTTTCACTGGTGTATCTGTCGATATACATGTATCTATAACCTAAACACGTATGTATCTATCTATGAGAGGGAGAGAGAGAGAGAGAGAGAGAGGGGGGGGGGGAGAGAAAACATAGATACAATATACATGTACATGTCTTTTGATGTATTCATCCATCTTTATTTTCAACAGTAATATTCAAAGGCAAACAACAAAGGCATGCAGTTACAAGACTTAGCAATACTTATTTCACAACCTTAGAAATATATTTACAGCGCAAATTCATCGCGATACTCATTCATCAATTTAAACATTATTATTGTTCCATAGCTTCGAAAATGGGACTCGAAGAACGAAGCCGAGAAGAGGACATGCAAGTAGAGTCCAACCTCGTTCCCATCACCCCCGGAGTGCTGTCCCGGGGATCAAGGAAGAGTGCCGCTAGCGCAGAAGCCGGCCCGGTGCTGGATAGCGCGTCCTTGGGCAAAGATTACCAGACATCAGTCCATTTCAAGTTTGGTACCGATCATGACCCAGCCGGCTCCATCTACAGTAAGGACTTCATCAAGGAGCGGCCAGCTGTTGTCAAGCCTCTTAAGGAGGAACCGCCCAAGCCTTCAGAGGTGAGCAAACCACTCATCTTTCCCACCATTATCAACGTCTTCGGCTTGAGCACTGAATTTCATCAAATCAACCTAAATTCCCCCAAAAGTGATCATCTTCGGTCAATGCCGGTATGATACCATATACGGCATAATGCAAGTACACATTTCCTTGTAGCCATCGCTATTAAACGCTCTAAGATATTTTTAATCACGTGCACCCTACTGAATCATTGGTTATCATCGTAAAACTGCTAGCAAATGCCCGATGATATTCTTTGTTATTGATGTTACCGTTAAATGTTGTAGCAGAAATACTTTAACGTGGTCTCAATCATTACCAATTGTTATCTCTTTTTTTTTCTTACGACAGGTGATGCACAAGATTCCTGGAGTGGGTTTCGAGAAGAGCACCAAGCAGAGCGACTACTCGGACTTCAAAGGCGTGAAGTCTGATACGCATGTCGAGATGGTAAGAAGGATTTCCATCTGGTTATCCTCCAGAACGAATCAAATAAGCGATATGTAAATGACGTTTTATTTATAACTTGAGGAATGTGGTTCACTTTCCAGGGTGCATCGAGCAAGAGAACAACGACTTTCAGAAAGGGATTTCAGTAGTTACACATTTTCTATCCATTCGGTACATATTCAAGTAGGTCCTCATCATACAAACATCTAATGATGATTGTTAATTCGGATTGCTATGATTGTTTTAATGCAGATGGACGTTCAGAAGAACGAGAGTCTTCGAAACAAGCGCCGCCATGACGTGAACAACGTGATCCTCACATGCGACCGAGAAAGGGATGCCGCCGACAGACTAAACTCATGTAAGTACATTTCCCTCAAGCTTTTCAGATAAATGATAACAAGATACCAACCCATAAGTGCACATCCGTTTTTATGTTACTGTATAGGTTATTGTTATGTAAATCTCAACTTAAGTTTGTCATTAGGCGCGTATACAATGTTTCGTCACCCTAACTAGATGTCATCAAAGTTAAGAATCTGTGAAGTGATATGATACTTTCGATAAGAACTGCGTTCGACACAATCGTTCACTGATGTCATAATCACGTCATCTTTTGCATCTTTCCACCACTGACATAATAGTATCCCACGCGAGCTACGTCAAACACCCGACGGACGGCCGCAGCAAGGTCAGCTACGAGATCCCGCAGTCCAAGTACCGTTACCTCGACACCGTGGGCTGCCTGCCGTACCAGGCCAACATCCCCATGGCGTCGGAGACAGGTGAAGCCTATGACGCCCGCAGCAACATGATCAACACGGCCGAAGCCCAGGGCAGCCTCCGCAGCGTCAAGGCGGAGAAGAAAGAGCGGGTGGCGGACGCAAGGAGGGTGCATTTTAAGTTCGGCAACGATGGGCTCAGTCATGAGAGCGAGGCCATGGGCAATTTTACCGAACAGAATTACAATGGACTCAAGGTGCCCGCCGCGGGGAAGAAGAACAATGAGGATCCCAACTACAAACACACACAAATCAGGTAATTTCATAATCGTCTTTGCCAATTTTTTATGTTCCATGCGAGAAATATATATCAAAATCTACTCATAGCCTACAATAAAACTGAAAGGATACTTCAGAGGTTTAAATATTTAATCAAGACTCGTCATTAAAAGGATTAATCATTTTTCAGAGCAATATATATTTTCATACAATAATCAGTTGAGGTATGCAAATTTAAGGTAGCTAAATGTGTCATTTATTCTATTTCCCTCCGCAGTGAAAACACGCAAGACCTAAAACTGGATCCCATGCGGCCTTCCAACTTTGAGCAGATCAGAATGGCCAAGAAGTCATACTACAACAAGTAAGTACACCATCACACATTTATTGTTGAAATATCATGCTCAACAGGGATGTCTCACCTATTTGGTTCGGGTTTTTTTTTTGCAGTACAGTACATGTCTAGTGTTTTCTGTTCAGTTACTTTTGTTTGTGCGCTTGTTCATCTCGTCACCCCTCTTGTGTTTTTGTGTTAACAAGATTGAATTGTATGAAAATGGCACTACAGTTTTCCAGTTGTGTCATGTTTTTATCAATATATAGGTCTATCGTGTCAATATTCTAAAACGAACTTAAGTTTTGACTTTAGTCCACTACGATCCATAACTAGTGACTGGTCAATATTGGTGCAGGTTTTTACTTAAAGAATACCACCTCACTCAGCTAAGGCAGTTTTGGATGTAGGTTCTTTCAGAATGCCACCCCGGGTTAAAACACTCGTAGAAACTCTTTACGGTGACCTTTAATCTAACGGCTCTTGTCTGTGTCTGTCCGTCCATCCGTCTTTCAGCACCCCGAACCCACGAGACCCACTGCACATGAAGCTACGCAACTCCCTGATGGCTGCAGATCCCGAGAGGACGGGCCATCTCTCTAAGGCTCAGATGAAGGATGTCTGCAGTGAGTTCCAGATCGCCATCAGCCAGAAGGCCATGAACAAACTAATGCAGCGGTAAATATTCTCATTCTGTTTTTTTAGTTTTGCTTTTTGGTTTTATGTGTGTTAAAGGAGACAACATATCTTCACCACTACTCGATTGCAAGTGACCTCCTACTGCATAGGAAAATATTCTCGTTCTGTTTACTTTAGTTCGCTATGTACTTTTATTTGTGTTTGTGTTAGAGGAGAAAACATATCTTTGCCGCCAGATTGTGCGTGATCCACTTCACTCACTAAATTTAGTTGAAGGAAAGGGGGAACAATACATTTTAGGCATAACTTAATAAGACGATGCCATAAGAGGAAAGGACGGAGGAAGTAGAATGAAAGACATCAGTGAACGAGAAGACAGTGAATGACAAAGGAAATCATGATAAAAAGTTATCAACGCCTCAACAAATGTCACATTCGGATAATTCATGCACACCGAATTAAGTAAGATATCGACATCGATGTTTCAACCTCGGTCAGAATGATAATAATAATAACTCCGTATTTATATGGCGCTTCATAAACAAGGTTTCAAATTAAAAGAAATTCCAGACACTAATTCAATTCATCAATTAGGTAAATCATTATACACGCATTTAACAGGACGATGTATGCTCACATATCTGCTAAAATACTGATATGTTCAGTTACAAATAAACAAGAATCGCACTATTGCTCTTGTGTGTGAATACAAATATTATAATGTCTTTTCTTTATCTTCCAGATGTGACCATGGGGACGGGTCGGTCAACTACCACCAGTTCGTGCGGGACCTGACTCTTGAGCAGGTGCCCCAAGACTTGTCTGCGGCCCACAGTATGTCCACCATGAGCCATGACTACAAGCCCTTGTACCAAAGAAGGTAAGAACATAATTTTTGTCTGTCTTTGCACGTGCTCGGAATGTACTGAAATCTTCTGGGCCCCGTCTTGCACATGTATATAAAGTGTTGCGATCGGTCTGAATCGATGACGAATCCGATCCCCTATCTCTGTCATATCTCTGTACTCACAAATCCGTATAAGTCAAAGCTCTGGATCAATGAAGCCTTTGCATGGATTATCGTAACTACTCTTTCCCCCTGCGATATTGGGTTTGAACGTTGGATTCAAATTTAAAGCAACTGACCTGTGACTGAGTTTAACTTCAAACACACCATAATTTTTTTTTTAGATGGGTTCGTTGCACTCTTAGACGTGCTCTATCTACCATTATGGTAAACACAAATACATTGCTAAGGATGATGTTAAAGTGTTTGAGCAATAAATTACTCATGTATGTGTGCACGTGTGTGTGTGTGTGTGTGATTTGTTTTCAGCTCTCCTTTACACGCCGCATGTAAACCAATTCACAAGGTTTACCAACAGTTTTCATCGCGTTGCATTTTATCTGGCACTGAAAGAGTTAACATAATCATCCTCATGTTGTGTAATTTTCTTGCAGCCATACCGACGCGCAGCTTTTAACCATTCAGCACATGCAGAAGAAACCCGTCATTCCCGCCCAGTCTCACTTCTTCCACGCTGATCCCTTATTTGGTAAGTTAAATTAGTCGATATAAGAGAGGGGGAGAGAGACAGAGAGAAAGACAGACAGAAAGACAAACAGAGAGAAAGACGAACAGAGAGAGAGACAGAAAGAGGGAAGGGGGGGGGGCAAAGATGCTGCATGATAGAATGTGTTTTTATTATAAGATGATGCAGACAATATTGCTTTGGGAAACATTTTTAAAGTACATCTTTAAAGAAATCCCTAAATGATTAATATATTTTTTAAATATGCGTTTTCTCTTTTATGAATCCCACTAGCGCAAAGATTATACCAATTCTTCGATAAAGAGTGCTTATTTCATTATTAGATCACGAATGAAAATGGAATTATTATGACTCAATAGTTTCTCTCTAAGGAAACAACACATTACATGTGAATTATTGTTCAAAATGAGCCCAATATTGAAGTATGTACATGATCTATTCTTATGTACTGTTCACTCTGAATCTATATACAGCAGATATTTTACTGGTATTTTCTGTTCTTCTATTTAATCACAGATTCACCATTTGCCTCCGTGACCAATCGCGACTTCTGCAAGCCAGAGTTACAAAGCTGATGACCCAATCCGTGCTCCAGTCCCATTCGGCAACAAGAGTAACTTGCCTCCGTCCATCCGTTACCTACCTTCTTCCATTGGATAGTCAGTGACGTCATCCTCTCCAGTCGGGGAGGTATCAGAAACATATTCCTTCTGACAAAATAATGTGCAATTCTCCAGTAAGGCTATAAAGTGAAACATCATTTTGCAATTGTGAATAATAAAACATTGTATCATAGTTCAGTGAAGGCATCCGGATTGTGATTGTCTGTTGCTTTATTCAAAAGTATGACTTTATTTGGTCTTATTGCATCGGGTGTTGCCATGTTTGTGCTTTAGTTACTATAATTGATGTTATTATGCATATATATGTGTATATGTATATATATGAAATCATGATTATCATCATTATTAATACTACATGTATTGTTTTCAAGTCAAATTGCAAATTTATGTTTGCAAATCATTGATGTTTTCACAGTTTAGATCTTCCTCGAATGTAATAGAATATTAGATTCTTTCAGAACAATTTTTTTCACGACTATTTGGATGTTGCATTTTGGTTTAGAAAAAGGTACATTTGGAAACCTGAGTTTGAAGCTGTACCTCAACAATAATGTTAAAGACATACTTTAACTTATACAGTAGTGTAAACTATATAATTGATCATGTATACCTCATGGTGATCTACCGTACAAATTCTTTCAAAGTACACTACCTTGTTTATGAAGTTTCTCCAACTATATGTAGCTATATATAATCCAATGTAATCCAATTATTATTAGTTCAATTAACTCAAATTATTGTAAGCCACACTTGAGTACATGTGTATGAATCACACAGTTGGTAAAATGTATATCCATATATTGTATGTATTGCGCTTATGAATTGAAGGTGCATGTGTTTTGTGTGAAAGTGATGTGCATTATTATTTTTTAACATGCAATGTATTTTGAGCTAGATTTGAAGATTCCGTCCAGTTCTTCTCTTTTAAGACCTATGCAATATGAAAAGCATTTGTACATGTACATTTATTACTTTGATACTTGAAATGTGTAATATATATGCAAATAATAAAATGCCATATATCTAAAGCGAAAAAAAATCAGTGTTGTGACTGCTCTGTTCACATGTTTGTGTATTTGTATGTATGTGTGAATGTATGTATGTGTGGATGTATGCGTAAGGTTAGGTTTATCAGTAAAAAATATTTCAGCAGAGAACAAGAATGTACAAAATAACTGCAGATACTACAATACTAACAGGACATTTTGGTCATACCGTACATATTCCATCTATCGAAATATACATAACATGGCTATTTCTGGAAGTAGTTAGAGAGACGGAGAGAGAAACAGAATGACAGATGTGAGGGAAGATGGGGGGAAATTGTGGGAAGAAAGGTATGAAAGGCACAGTGAGATAGAGTGTGTGTGTGTGTGTGTACTTATCACATGTGACAAGTGTAAGTCGTCCATGAGTAGCTATATGTGTGTGTGTGTGTGTGTGTGTAACGCTGAACACCTACAAATAATCAAGTGCTGAACCAAAATAATAACATCTCTATTCCCTAGTGTTTATTTCTATCATTCACTTCTTGTGATTGATTTCATGAAGGTTAGGCATACTGGTGGCAAACATTACGCAATTATCATAGATCCAATTCGTTTGATCTCAGGATCAAAATGAAGGAACCATCTCTAAATGAAGTAAAATGAGATCAGGCCTGTGATGATTACAGAAATATTATGCCATGATTACAGTTCCTGTTGAAGAAACATACAACAAAGACAAGTGTGTACATGTATATAAAACTACATTTTAATGTCAAATAGCTTTCACATCCAGCTTCCAATATCAACACCATTGTAACATTATGGCCCTTTCACACTGGCGCTTAAACCGTGTGTTGGTATATTCCACATCAAACAGTTTGTGATTTTGTAATACACGTATCAATATGGATCACCAGATGTCAAAATGCATTTTGATGTCATACCTTTTAACCCATTCATTGCTTATGGTTATATTTTCTGGCGTTATGATCATGAATCCCGGTCCAGTAAGGATGCCAAAACTTGCCATGGAATTGCAGTACACAAAAGGGTGTGGCTTAATTCTACCCAGTAAGGAATCTCAAGTTCATTCATAGTCTGTCATACACATGTATATTATCCTTAAATAGCAAATTATGTGAGAAAAAAAAATCCAGCCCGCAAAATATGCAGGCTCAGTAATTAACGGGTTAAGCTCCTAGCCTAGCTTTGTGTTCTCTCCCAGTATAAATGACTTAAGTCTGGCTCAGGCCCAGGCACTGGGTCGTCATAGGGAATCTGACAGTATTAAAATGTACATGTGTAATCACTCAAATGACAGTTGATATGCAGTGGTTTAACAATCGGGTGTTTGGAAAACAAAGACCGAAGACCGGGGACTCATCGCGCTCGTGTGAACGTGTTCATGTGGTCATGTGCACAAGGGAGGGAGCGCGCAAGCAGGACGTACACTTGTTCATAACAGCTGGCATTTGCACTTTTACTCCCATTGACAATACGCAGGTCTTCGATCTTCGTTTTCCAAACCTGTTGTTAGGTGCATGGAAAACGAAGACCGAAGACCGTGGATGGCAATAATTGGGAAATCCCTCGAATTACATTATACACTCAGCTCATATATTCAAGAATATTCTGTTCTTGAATACGTAATCAAACACACCTCACTAATATCCCTCTCCTTAATGATGAGTGTGTTTGTATGTAATGTTTGTGTGTGTGTGTGTGTGTGTGTGCTCTTACCAGAGCTACATTATGGGGCGAAATGTTGGTAGAACATTACATTGTGGGGAGGTTTTGACATTGTGGGGTTAACCCCACATTGTGTATTGTTTAAAATATGTTAAATGACGGAGAGGGCGCAAATCATTATTTAAAAATGTTTGATGTATTTTATGTGTACCCGGTATGTATTATGATGTAAGTACTATGTTTTGTAATCATGCTCTTCGTTTTACCCACAGTCCTGTACAATGTTCCCATAGAAACATGTAACCTGGACCTTTTACGTTTGTTTCCCTTGGTTTGAAATCAATTAAGGTGATTATGAAAAAAAAACATGTATTTATGCACATCTACATTAGCTGATCACATATATTTTCTTGTGCAAATTGGATGCAATACAGGGTTTGAATTACATCATTCCTTTGTATACATCACACTGTTCTTTTTTTATGTTTTCATTCAGGCCAGCAAGAAACTCATTCAAGAGAGAATGCAGAGCAAAACTGAGAAGGTCATTGTGCTTCGAGATTTAACAAACATTGCTGCTAAGGTGAAGTGTAGAGAACAAGATGCAGCCACCATTGTGTGGACGCTCCGTGAAAAATATGATTAGTAACTTGCCTTTCTGTCAGCATCTACTGGTGGGGGTCGAGGTGAAAAAGAAATAAGGAAAGGAATAGCCACTTTCTTCCAAGGTAGAAAAACCAGTTAAAACCACAACTGGAATCAACTGGTACCAGTGCAAGTTGCCTTTCTGGTCCTCAATTGTTTTTGTTTTTTGTTTTTTTTACCTGGGTTCCTTTCTTCCTTTCTCTCTTTCTCTCTCTCTCTTCTTTTTCTGTTTCTTTTCTTTCTTCGATATGAGGAAGGAATGGCAATTTAGCATCACCAAAATCCTTTTATTGTTATATTACAGGTGCGACAACAGAAGTCCTGAAAGACAAGAGCAATCAACTCACTGGCCTATTCTTTCAAGATACGGATATGCATCGAATCTATCAGGCCTATCCGGAACTTATCTGCGTAAATGCAACATACAAAGTAAACAACCTCAGGATGCCTCTCTACCTGATTCTTGTGGAAGATGGTAAAGGTAAAAGTGAAATAGCAGCGACAGCAATTCTTGCGAGTGAAAACAGAAAGAGCTTGAAATGGCTGTTTGAAAGTTTCAAGAAACACAATGAACACTGGCCCCAAACAGTTAACATCATGAGTGACAAAGATATGAATGAACGAGGGGCAATAGGAGATGCCTTCCTTCAAGCAAGCATGCATGTTTGCTTGTTCCACACACTGCGGACCTTCCGTTGAGAGGTAACAGAAGGGAAGATGGGTATTACCAGTGGACAGAGAATGACGGCTCTGAGGATACTTCAGAAAATAGCATACAGTCAGAATGAAGAAGAGTACAAGAAAAATCTAACACTTCTTGAGGAGTCATGTCCATCTGCAGTCATGCAGTATGTGAAGGCAAACTGGGATCCCATCTGAGAAGAATGGGTCCTTGGCATGAAGAACACTGACATACAACGTGTGCACGCACGAAGTGAAATTAACAGGCCAGATCGAACCAACGCAGAGAGCTAGCTCTCTATACAACTCGTACTGACTACTGTATCATTTCTATTTTTGTTGTCATGTGCGTGCATGTGATGATTGTGTTGACAGTTATAAAAGTTGCACACGAAGTAGCGAGATCTCACACGAGAGAGTTACAAATAAGCACCAGCAAGGAATTGATGACAATTAATCAGTATTGTTACTTTTTTGGTTTTTATTCTTCTTCAAAGTTTACAGGAGGGTGAAGTCATAAAACATGTAGTTATAAACCTGACATTGGTAAATTGGCTGTTGGCCTGGCGGTGCTTCTAGCCTAGCACTAGCAGCCTGTGTTTCGATGTAAACCGTGAAACTATGTACTCACGTGTATGTCGAATTTTCTTTGACTTACGCATTTCATGCAGTCCTATGAAAATCGAAGTACGCGGAGTTGACTATTTATTTGTCATTTCACATGCACTTCTTCATTACATGAGCAAGTTATATTTGTAACCTCATAGTGCCAAGATGATCAAAATTAGTCCTGCCATACCTCCTGTATTAATATTTTAAGTATGTTTTCTTCATTTCACAGGGACTTGATGTTAGCCCACAACAACAGAAGTGGATAGTAGATCACCTCGGCCACACCTTGGACGTGCATAACATCTATTACAGGGCTACTTCAGACATCTTGGAAAGGACTGACATATCCAAGATATTGCTCATGATGGACACAGGAAGGATATCAGAATTTAAAGGACGGAAGATTCAAGACATACAACTTGATGCTGAGGCAATAGCATTTACATGTATTACATATTTAGCTCTATTTTATCTCCCTTTTATCATCAGTTATATATAAAGTGTTCCTGTTCTGCCATGGATAGTCGTGAGTGATCAAGGTCTTCAAAGAGCTAGCGTAGAACAAAAATCTTAATTTGTTTTTATGTATAGGTCAACTTGAAAAGTTTGAAGAGTGACACATCACCTTGAAGCCTGTTCAAAAGTCCACCCTCTTAAAAACATGAAACAGAGTGAATAACGATTTCCCTGTCTAAGATTGTACTGTAAAATAAAAAATTTACTTGATATTCCTATGGACACTTCTGCAAAGAATTTCAAACAAGTGGAGCTGATTGAGAAGGCTGTAGGGGGGAGTATTTTAATGGGACACAGATCATTATACTAAGCCATTTAATTCTAAATAGATTTTACTTGACTCTTAATTCTAGAGTTGATGATTGATGAAGCAACATCTGAAGTTGGTGACCTTGAGGAGAGAGCAGATGAACATAACAGCCAGGGCTTCTTGGAAGATGTGTCTGAAGATGGTGATGAAGATAAGTACATACCAGATCTCCTTGAACAAGAAGATGGAGATTACGATGAGCCCATCTGTAAGTAACTTAATGAATCTGGTGTGTCAAAAACGTCCACAGAAAAGAATGTGTATCAAATATACAAACTATGATATCTGGACTATGGCTTCCAACTAGATTTTCATTCACCAGAAGCCAAAGTACTGATTGCAATATGGAACATTGTCCTGTTGAGATAAAACATTTTTGGAAAACATTCCATGCCTCTTCTTAAACAGTTCAAAACCCTGTAAAATAAGGATAAAAATTGTTAGTACCTAGAATATTTCTCCTTGCAATAATGATACACTCTCATCTCACGTCAGTAATACTGTACGTACCTGTAATTTCCATCTTAAGAATCTGTGGCGCATTAGAAGATTTATCAATGAAAAAACTTGCCATCATGCAGTTAGGGCACTTGTACTTTCTCGACTTGACTATTGTAACAGTCTCTTTTCAGTTCTTTGTGTTAAAGATCAGAAAAAACTTCAGAGTGTTCAGAATCGTGCCGCACGTTTAGTGTTTTCAGTTGGTCGCAATATACATACGTCTCCTTTGATTAGGGAACTCCATTGGCTCCCTTTTTCTCAACGTGTCAAGTTCAAACTTTGTCTGTACATTTATAAATTGATTAACAGTACTGGTCCTTCATATCTTGTAAACACAATTGCTCATTACACACCTGCTCGTAATCTACGTTCCCTAAATGATACCACCAAACTTGTTATTCCGAGAACAAACCTCTCCATAGCAGAAAAACGTTTTAGTATAGCTGGATCTAGAGTTTGGAATACACTCCCCTCTTCCATCCGAACAACACCGACCATATCATCTTTCAAACGACAACTCAAGTCATATCTTTTTCCAAATATCTAGTTTTATATTTTCATTTATTTAATGTGTATTTGTTTTGATGATTTTTGCTATCACTATTTGGTTTGACTTGGCTAACCCATCTGGGGCCTGGTGGCCTCAAGTGTTATACTAGAGCTTCTGTGAATAATGTGCTGACCGGGCTTGTCCCTTAAATTGTTGGTGAACGAAGCAGCAAGCAAGAGGCCACCAGGCCTCATCTGGCACAGTTGAGAACTCCAATGGTTGATGCAATTTAATGTATATATTTATATTTTATATCTGATTGTAAGCGCTGTGATACTTTTTGTGTATAGCGCAGATAAATAACCATTATTATTATTATTAACCAGACGTGTAAATGTAGCATTATAATAACCCCACTTTTACGTATGCTCTCACTGTAGGTAATGCATGAATGAAGTGATTTTCCTACCTGTAATCTGCGTCTAAAGCAATATTCTGTGTAAGATTCTAATGTTGTGATATGCGCCGCGCGGGTTCTTTCTCACTTTTCTTCTTCTCTTCAATCTCAGTTTATCGATCACTCGTCCTCACGCATATCAAAAACAAAATGAAAATGAGAGATTCAACTTGTGTTTTATGCCTTGTTGCTTTTATTGCAGCACAAGTTTCCAAAATCAGGTACAATGTACATTCCACAACACTAACATTGTGAACAAGATACTCTGGGCTGAAAGCTATCTATCCCATGTCTGTCCTCTCCGAACTCCAGGTTCAGACTCCCCTTTCCTCTGAGAAAGCTAGCCCATAACAACTCTAAACAAAAGATACTACAGACAAAGTTCATTCCCCTAAGGTTAATCCCCACTATATACAGACCTACTTACATTGAGGGTGGCCATTCAATTTCAAACAATGTAACCCCAACCTGTGCACATAAAAACGAAAAAAGAGCTGTAGATCCCTCTTAAACACATCTATACAAAAGCTACTTAATTCCTCTGTGAACACATCTTTATGGCCTACCCTGACAAATCCAAGGTACTGTAAGCTGGTGGTGCATCTTGAAATATCAACATCCTTATTACAGTATGGTAATCTGGGAAAAACATTACAAACAGCTATGATCATTCATGAAATATGTAGTTGTCACTATCAACGTAGTAAAATGGACTTCTGTTATCCCTAGGTATAGTAAAAAACAAACAAACAAAAACCCACACAAATATAAACGGTGGCATCGAGTTATTGATAATCTCTCTAGACAAGGCAGTTGAACCAGGAGAGCAGAGGAGGCATCTGTCCAAGATCTACCCCTTCACTTTTTTTCATAAATCAAAAGAGTTTTTTGTGCTAAAAGTGTAAATGCATTACATACATAAATAGGGTGCCCCTTTTGAATGAAAAGGAGTCCCCCTTGCCTGATTTTCCCCTCCACTTTGAGCATCACTTCCTGTCCCTAGAAGTACGAGAATGACAGTCCATTTGGGGGATTATTTTTCATTGTATGATATTTCATGTAAAAAAAAGTTCATGAATTTCTAAATTTCTTCAGTCAAATTATGTATCCAAAACGTGCTGTACGTACATCACTAATACAACAGCACCCAAGCATAAGCTCGGGGGGGGGGGGGGGGGGGGGGAGATCTTCCACTTAGACCCGTACAACGGCAAGCATCTGCGATAGTAAAAAAATGAGGAAAGGGTATACAATTTAGGATCGGGCGACATTCTCGAGTATCTAATTTAGGAGGTCAAAGACGGGAAAATATTGTACTGAAAAAAAAGGGTATAAAAACCACACTTCTCTTAAATACGAGGAAAAAGAATTAAAAAAATCTTTAACTGAAATTGGGCCGGAGTCTGCAGATTCAAAATAAGTTTAAATCCTTAAGTTTAGAACGCTGTACAGTCCAAATGGCAGATTCCCCCCTCCCCCCCCCCCCCCCAGCCATACTATGAATACCCCTTAATGGTGTCTATAATAACCCACTGTGTCACACAGTCACCCCATTCTGTGTATTTCTTACTTACACAAAACGTGGTACCCTCAACGTGTCGTTGTACTTACATTGCCAATCCCACAACGCACATACACAAAACACTCCTTAATGTAGATCTGGTATGTGTTTGTGTGTGTGTGTGTGTGTGTTTGTGTGTGTGTGTATATATATGAAGTGGCATATAGTACATGTACATTATAGGCTATGGGAATCTAAGCACTAAAATCTGCTCATTATTCCGTAGCAACAATGCAGACAGTATGCAGGTGGTATGGGGTGGGCCAGGAATGATTGGGCCCTTCCCCTTAGCACCCTTCTGACTGGTAAAGCACAGGAGGTGAATGCCTAGTACAGAGGCCAATGATTATGATGGGCTAAAGGGAGCCCTCCTGCACAGATATGAGCTAACAGAGGAGGGATTCTAAGGGAAATTCTGGGGGTCTCGCCCAGAAGAGGGCAAGACATACAGCCAGTTCGTGGAACGGCTAAAAAGGTACCCGAGTAGATGGGTACAGATGTCGGGGATAGAGTCCACTTTTGATCAGGTGTGTGAGCTGTTCATTATTGAGCAGCTCTACAATGTGTGTTCCAGGGACATGAAGGTGTTCTTGAAGGAAAGAAAGCCAGTTGGCCTAGCGGCCCTGGTGTGTTTGGCGGAGCAGTACGAGGAGGCTCACCCCAAAGTCAAACCAGATATGAATCGGAACACACACATGGCACAAGAGAACTCTAGTCCCATACAGAACCAGGCTCCCATTCCAAGCCGTAGTGCTGGGAAGAATAGTACAGGGAGCAAGTGCTACACGTGTGGCAAGTTAGGGCATCTGGCTAGGGATTGTCGGGGGCGGGTCAATTATGGGCCCAAAGTAAATCGGGCTGCGGGTCTACACACGCAGGACCCTCAAGCCGACACAGAAACCGAGGATGCAGATGCGGAATGTGTAGAGTCGGGAACATACTATGTTCAAGGTGCAATTGTCAAGGACGACGTAGCACGAAGTCCAGGCACATATGTGACACTGGCATCAGGTGAGGAGCTGCCTGTAATAAATGCAGCTACCACGAATGCAAATGTAGTGGGGGACATGCCATTAGCCAGAGGGCTCATCGCAGGACAAATAGTCTCAGTGCTACGAGACAGTGGGTGTAGCACCGTAGTGGTAAAAAGGAGTCTAGTGGCTGAGAGCCAGATGCTGGGCAAGATACAAAGGTGCGTACTGTTAGACGGGACTTTGCGTGAGGCGCCAGTCACGCAGATTTATACTGTAGATACCCCCTAGTAGACGCGCTTGTGATGCACGAGCCATTGTTTGATCTCACGCTGGGGAACATCAGTGGGGTAAGGGGCCCAGGGGACCCCGATACAAGTTGGGAGATGCCCAATAAGGATAGGGAGGATGCCCAGAAAACAGGGGCAGTCCAAACTAAGGGACAGAAAGCAAAACAAGAGGGGCCCTTAAAGCCCCTTTCTGTCTCAGAAGGCATGCAGTTGGCAGCCAGTAAAGAAGATTTCAGTAGGGCGCAAAGAGACGATGAAAGCCTACAGAAAGTGTGGGAAGATGCTCGGCAGGGGCGTGGTAAGACTACGAACAATGGGAGTGAAATACGCTATATAATAGTGAGAGGGTCGCTATATGGGGAGTACCAGGCTCCAAGAATTGAGCGAGGGAAAATTGATAGGCAGATAGTGGTGCCTCAAAAGTATCGCACCAGGTTGATGGCCCTAGCCCATGAAGGGATCATGGCAGGGCACCTGAAAACCCAGAAAACCGACAGGTTACAAGCTAGTTTCCATTGGCCGGGTACGATGGGAGAGATCAGGTGATTTTGCATATCATGCAATATTGGTCGCGTCCAATAGAGACAGGGTGCGTGAGGCGTGTCGTAAGAATTATACATGTACTCGCTTACTGACACCCCATTCAAGCGCAGCGATCAATTTGATAGAGCCCCTCGATCCCAGAACGGATAGGGGGTCTATATACCCAGCACAGCCAGAGCAGCAGAATAGTTCAGGAAAGTGTGAGAGTAGTGCAGATAGTGCAACCAATATAGTAGGTTAGAGAAAAGAAGAGAGAGCAACACCAGTGATTACATTGTGCTGTGATTTGGAAGTTCAAGTCATCATTAAAGACTCCATGAACGGTAATTATTTTGACAACTCTTTGCAAGTTTGATTCATTCTGGTGATGATCAAATGTGTGTGCTTGTGAAGTCATGAGTTACCATGCTATATATGCGCTACCCATGTGTGATGATGAGTAGGCTGAGGTGTTGCTCGTGGAAACAAACGAGAGGGTGGTAACAGACCCGAAAATTGTTACAATATCTACACACATAGTTTTTGGTGATGCTGCCCTCAGTGTTCCGTCTTTTCTTTTAATAGGTCTACGGTCTTGTGTTTGTTGCTATAGTGTGTGAACTCTAGCTAGCAGGTGCATTTCCTGACACATTTTGTTCAAATTTTGTATGAAGATGCATCTTGGTACAATATTTGTTATCGTTAGCATATACGGCACATTCCTGTCATGTTTAAGCCGAATACCGGTATCTATATTTGTCATATCTATACAAACTTATCCTTTCGCAGGAATCATTAACTTTTATTTTCACATGCGTTCCTTTTTCTTTGTTTCTCACACTACGCATGTTACATCTCACACAGACCGAAAAGTAGAATGGCTGGACATTGCCATGTCCCCAAGCAGATGATGGGCTCAGGATCACAAAGGGACGGGACAATTCAAGGTCATGTGACACACATTTTAAGCCAATCATATTCTGCCAAGACCACTCCACAAGACCACCCTCTCTCATCTATATGTCTCAAGGAACATCAGAAACCGTGTTCACTTCGTAACATTGCAGATGTAATCATGGAGTTGAGCAAAGAATTGCAGAAGAGAACGGAGAACATCAAACAAGCGAAGGGGAAATTATGCAACTTCGATGCCGAAGTGGATAAATGCAAAACCCATGCAGAAGGCCACATGAATTGCAGATGTAATCATTGAGTTAACTTTTATTTTCACATGCGTTCCTTGTTCTTTGTTTCTCACACTACGCAGGTTACATCTCACACAGACCGAAACTAGAATGGCTGGACATTGCCATGTCCCCATCACAGCAGATGATGGGCTCAGGATCACAAAGGGACGTGACAATTCAAGGTCATGTGACACACATTTTAAGCCAATCATATTCTGCCAAGATCACTCCACAAGACCACCCTCTCTCATCTATATGTCTCAAGGAACATCAGAAACCGTGTTCACTTCGTAACATTGCAGATGTAATCATGGAGTTGAACAAAGAATTGCAGAAGAGAACGGAGAACATCAAACAAGCGAAGGGGAAATTATGCAACTTCGATGCTGAAGTGGATAAATGCAAAACCCATGCAGAAGGCCCCATGAATTGCAGATGTAATCATTGAGTTGAAGAAAGAACTGCAGAAGAGAATGGAGAACATCAAACAAGCGAAGGGGAAATTACGCAACTTCGAAGCCAAAGTGGATGAATGCAAAACCCATGCAGAAGACCACATGAATGCTGTTAAAACATCTGTACACACAAATTTCGACGATAAGATGAAAGCCATCGATGATAAGCAGCAAGTGAAGATGGGTGCCATCAACAAAAAGAGGAGGTGGAATCCGCAATGCATCATTGACAAGATGACAGGAGTGCTGTACGTCACGCACTATGACGCCGCGGTTTGTGTCCACAGAGTGAAGGCGTCATCACTGGAAGGGGGTGCGAGATTGTCACCGCCTTTTAAATCTAAGATTTGTTTGCCTATGTAGTGCCAGAGGCATTCGATGAAAACCATCGATGATAAGCAGCGTGTGAAGATAGGTGCCATCAACAAAAAGAGGAGGTGCAATCCGCAATGCATCATTGACAAGATGACAGGAGTGCTGTACGTCACGCACTATGATGCCGCGGTTGGTGTCCACAGAGTGAAGGCGTCATCACTGGAAGGGGGTGCGAGATTGTCACCGCCTTTTAAATCTAAGATTTGTTTGCCTATGTAGTGCCAGAGGCATTCGATGAAAACCATCGATGATAAGCAGCGTGTGAAGATGGGTGCCATCAACAAAAAGAGGAGGTGGAATCCGCAATGCATCATTGACAAGATGACAGGAGTGCTGTACGTCACGCACTATGACGCCGCGGTTGGTGTCCACAGAGTGAAGGCGTCATCACTGGAAGGGGGTGCGAGATTGTCATCGCCTTTTAAATCTAAGATTTGTTTGCCTATGTAGTGCCAGAGGCATTCTGTTGTTTGTGTTGTTCGTCCCCCAGCCAAGCAATTCTTGAAACCAATGAATGTAACTTTTTTTTTTCAATCTGGGTCATTGATATTTGCCATAAAATAGTCAAGTTGATAATTTTTGCATTAAATAGAAGTTCAGTGAATCAAGTTTCAATAGAATGTGATGCAAAAATGGAAAAGCATGTGAAATTGCAGGGAGAGAAGATGCTACACTTTCGCATTGCTTGCTTCAAAAATGTCTGAAATGTGTTCCTGACATGAGCTAGACACGTAAAAGACCCCAAAACCTTGTACTTGATAAAACGTAATGAAAAATATGAAAATTTTCATTTTAATATAAATTTGCTTCATTAAAGAGATATTTGATTTTTCCCATCTCTTTTCATCTGTCGTCCGTTGTGCATTGTCCACAAATTGTTTACATTTTCATCTTAAAAATTCATGATCGGATTTTATCCAAACTTGTTACAGTGGAGGATCATCCTTAGGGGTAGAGGATTGAGAGTTGTTCAAATGGTACACGTGACTCCGATAGAGGCCCAAGAGGAGGGGCCCCAAGGTCCAAATCTGTGTAAATTTTAAACATCTTCTTCAGATCCTAAACTAGTACAGTCAAGTTACATTGTGTGTAGATACCTTTACATGTGAAGAATAAGTCACATTGTCATATACTTCTTCAAGGTTCATTATCTGATTTCAACCAAACTTGGTAGGAATGGCCCTTATGGGTAGGGGATTCATAAGTGTTGAAATGGTACCTGTGGCACCAATGGGGGCCCAGAGGACGGCCCCAAGGGCCAAAATGTCACATTTTCATAATCTTCACAAACCGTGGTCGGAATTTAACCCAAATTTGGTAGGAATCATCCTTATGGTAGGGGATGCAAAGTTGTTTAAATGGAACATGTGGCCCCAAAGGGAAACAGGAAGGAAAGGGGGGGGGGGGGGGGGGGCTAAAAACTATAATTTCAAAACATCTTCACCAGATCCATAGTACTGTCAAGTTACGTTGTGTGTAGATATACCTTTGTACACTTATTCAAACTTCACATTTGTTCATAACAATGCAACTAGGACTTTGTTTCCAGAGCTGCCTTTCTCAAACAATTCCTGCATGCTATTTACTTTAACTACATAACATCATATGTATTCAGTGTCAAGTGCTGTACATGAGAGCTTTAAGCCTTCAAATTTTATGAGGATATTCATCTTGACATGTTTACATATGATTGCAATTTTTCATGATTTTGAGCCCCCCTTCCCCACCGGCTGTAAGACAGACAAATCACCCTTTATGGATATCATTTTTTTAAAGGTCTCAGATACTGGAGGGAGCTCCATCACTTGTTCTGGTATGCAGGATCCTGTTAGTGAGATTGAGGGTGATAGTGGTGATATTCACCAGTCACGTGCCTGTAGGGTGACCGCATTACGTAGTAACAGGAAGACGCCAGGCTATCGCGCTAGCGCTGCTCGTCGCGTACAGTATACAGTACAATACATGCAGTAAATGTAGTCTCTGTTAGCTTAGACCTATACTAGCTGCTGGCTTCAGATTTAGCCTGTAACAATTTCAGATCAGTCACAGTGGAGTAATTTTTCTCGGGAAAATTTGCCAAATTATGCCGAGAAGGTGTGTTGTTGGTGGGTGCAGCAAAGGCACCAGAGATGGGGTTACTTTGCACTCCTTCCCAAAAGATGCCGCGACAAGAAGAACCTGGATTTCTAGAGTCAAGCTCACGCAAGCACAGTGGGATGGCCCTTCTTCCCACAGCCTTGTCTGCAGTGACCATTTCAGGGAGGAGGACTTCGAGGCACTGGGACTTTATGCCCAGCTAGGGTTCAAGCCTAGGAAGGAAACGCTGCTGCCGACTGCTATTCCAGTTTATCAGACTTGTAACTGCTAGCCAGACTTGGCCTGAAAAGCTGAAAGTGAAAGACAACCATGGTCTGCTGTTCTAAAGTTGGAGAAAAGAAGGGTAATGTTATTTGTATGTAGATTGGTTAATATGAACATTGAATGATTGATTGTGTTCAGCTTACATGAAGTTTAAAAAAAATCTGAGCTGCATGTTCTTACATTAGAGTCTACTATCAGAATATCTGTTGGGATGTAAAAATTAACCCATGAAACATATGCTTCATAGTAATCATTTATGAAAAAAGACTGAAAAACCTTAACTTAAGTATAAAATGTCACCCCCTGGCTGTGCCATAGACTACTGTACTACTACCACTAACTTTTCTGCTACAACTTTATTGTAGCTGATAATAATTAAAATTCTCATTATACTTTTTGATAATGAATTGCGCCATTCATTATTTTATATTCTTAGTTGTTTTTTTTAATCCATCTGAACATCAATATTAGACAGGTCATGCAGCTCAATTTAAGAATTTTTCAAATTGATCAACCACAATGTTAACAAAGGCCTTAAGTTAATCCTCGAATGATCCCACGGTAGGGCTCTGCCGCTCTGGTCTGAAAATAAAAATCTTCTGCATCAATTGAGATCGTGCCCTCTTTTGACAATAGACAGTACAATAATCAGTTTTCTGTGCTTCTTCTGTGTGAAAAGTATTGCCTGACAATCGATCAGAATCCTTCAAAATCCTGCCTTGGAATTGACCATCAAGTAGAAATCTACATACGGGATCCTAAAATGGGGAGGAGAAAGAAGTCTTATCGTGGTTTTAGGGGCATTCAGTACCAACGAATGAGGAAAAATGAGAGAAATTTTGAGCCTCATACATCGGAAGATGTAGGCACTGATTGCAGTGATACTGCATCTACAAGCACAAGTTCAAATCAACCAAGCACCTCTGGATTTTCAGCTGAGAGGCCAGTCACTCCAGTTTCTCTTCAGAAACTTTCTATAAGTAGACTGCTACGGGAAAAAGACAAAGAAACCAGCGATTTGCAATCACTTTCTGAGCCTGAAGGCTATAGATTTGTTGATGTGAAGCTGTTAGACAAGGCACTGCTTGAAGCTCATGTTTGTAATGGTGGTAAGTTTGCATCAAAATCTTTTATTTCTTGCCTTTTCTTTTTATTTTTAATAATATGGTGGTAATAATGGGATATTTAGATATATTTTGATTGAGTACTTTGGCATTGGGCTGCAACAGTTCCATTAAAATCTCTTCTGAACTACAGAGAAGTGGTATTTGTTGCTGTGCCCACATAAAATATCATATGTGGGACTGTAGGCCCACATACTAGCATCTGCGTAACCTACCAGCCCCAAAGCCAACTAATGGTACTTTTCATCTAAAACATGATCTTTTACGGGCTAAACTTGCCTTACCTAAGCAATAAATGGTTGTGATTAAGATATATTGTATGAAAATGTCTGTTATAAAAAAGAAAAAAAAAAAGGAATTTGAGACCTGAAAAGGTAAATATTTGTGTATTTATTGTCATATTCTAGGCCATCTTTCTGTCGTCGAGAGGGCTGATTTCCGTGCTGGGGCCAATTGCCAGTGGACATTAGTGTGCTCATTATGCCATAGGGAATCATCTTTTACAACATCCCAGCGAGAATCCCGTACAACAAGCAGTGACATCAACAAGCATCTGGCACTTGCATCAGTTGAAGTGGGCCTGGGGGAAGAAGAGGGATTGCTGATATCTGTGCCATCCTAAACATGCCCCCACCATTGACTGAAAGGGCCTTTTCTCGGCAAATGAAGGCCGTTTCTTCCTCAGCAGAAATTGTGGCACATGAGGAAATGGCAGAGTCTGCTTCAAATCTCAGGCAACTAATGATGGAAGAGGATTCATCCATCACTGCAGACACCATCATTGACGTTGCAGTGATTGATGATGGAACATGGATGACGCGTGGCCATCGTTCATACATTGGTGTTGGATTAGTTATTTCTGCGGACACCGGCAAGGTACTGGATCGCCATGTTCTCTCACGAGTATGTGAGGAGTGCAAGCAGCACAAGGGCAAAATGAAGAAGGAAGAATATGAACTATGGCATGAGACTCATGTGCCAGAAGGAAGGTGTCAGAGAAATCCTGATGGTTCCAGCAACTCGATGGACACTGCTGCAGCAGTTGTGTTGTGGAACAAGTCAGTAGACACTCACAAACTAAGATATAAGTGGGTGATATGTGATGGGGACAGCTCTGCATATAAAGCAGTTCGAACTGTGTATGGGGACAATGATGATGTAGAAGTGGAGAAATTATATTGCATTGGACATGTTGGTAAGTGCATGTATAAATGCTTGGATAAGATTCGAACCTCCACAAAAGGAAAGTTGGCAGATGGCAAAGCAGTTGGGGGATGGTGCTGGTCGGCTCACACTGAAAATGTGCAAACGACTTGGTGAGCTGTACCGTAATGCCATCAGGCAAAATACAACTCAGACAAAAAAAGAAGATGAAAGAAATGCATGCCTTATCAAGATGTCTAATGCAGTCTGGGCTACTCTTTTATCATGAGGTCAAGCTCGAGGATAATAATGCGAGACACAAATTCTGCCCTTCCGATAGTTGGTGCACTTACAAGAGAGAAGAGAAGATGGAAAATCAGAGGCATCACCCGGACTCTATCTTTCTCGATTTGCTGACACCTCTATATGTTACGCTTTCTGACATAAATCTACTTGAGAGATGCCTTCCTGGATTCTCTCAAAATCAAAATGAATCATTGGACTAATTTGGAATAGGGCCCCAAAACATAGATGGAGGGGTCCAGTTGGTGCTACGGCTGCTGTTGACCTAGCAATTTTACACTTCAATGTGGGAGGGGAAGGGAGAGATAGAGTAATGAAAGACATGGAAATCCCAGGGGGCTATTTCACAACCAGAGATTCAGATCTCAATGACATAAAGAGAGTGTATGACGCCATAAAAAAATCAAGTGAAGTAGAAAAAAAAAAGGGAAGCAGCCCAAAAACGGAAGCGTCAACTAGAGGATAGGAGGGTGAGATATACGAATCTGGTAACTTTGGAGAAGAAAATGTCACAAACACACATACACACACACACACACACATGAATGTACATAAAACACACTCATCATTAAGGAGAGGGATATTAGTGAGATGTGTTTGATTACGTATGCAAGAACAGAATATTCTTGAATATATGAGCTGAGTGTATAATGTAATTTGAGGGATTTCCCAATTATTGCAATCCTCGGTCTTTGGTCTTTGTTTTCCAGACACCCAACAACAGGTCTGGAAAATGAAGACCGAAGATCGAAGACCTGCGTATTGTCAATGGGAGTAAAAGTGCAAATGCCAGCTGTTATGAACAAGCGTACGTCCTGCTCGCGCACTCCCTCCTAGCGCACATGTTTTGTAGTTGGGGTGAGAACGCGTTCACACGAGTGCGATGAGTCCCCGGTCTTCGGTCTTCGCTTTCCAAACACCCTTTAATAATCTCAAGATCTTAAACTTTTTATCCAAATGCATGATTCACATGCAGAAAAAAATAAATTGCCTCATAATTTTTACCCTAATGATGCATTAGGATAAATTACCTAATCATTCTTACTTCAATTATACATTTAGATCATAATGTAATCAAGAGATGGTCTTCAATTACAAATGTCCCACTTGCTAGTCTTGTCTGGTTCATCAACAATGTGATAATCTCCAAGACTGTCAACCAATACTTCTACATTTCTTAAGAAATAGAAGACATTTAGTATCACTCCGATTCTATAAAAATGCTGTCTAACCACAAAAAATAAACCTTATGTTTCATGATATTGAAAATAAAAACAGAAAAAAGGGTGAGACTGGAATTTTGTTATGAAATGCAATGGAATTACACATACATGCACTGTGTACAAGAATCTGCATTGTGGAAGTATTCAAAGTAAATGTTCTTGAAAGCCCTGCGATAATTAAATCATTTCACAATGAGGATATTGTGCAACGAAACAGATACTTTAAACTCTGCAGTTAATAACATTCCTTTCAAGATTTGCTTATCTCTTTACAGTTTGCAGATATACAGTCCCACAACTAACCAGTACAGTTCATGAAAGTGCACCACTCCAAACCTTTAACTCTGCACATGACAAATTAGTGCTTTACTAGAGTCTTCTACAATAGAAGAAATTAACCAAAACCCCGACCTTTGTTGTAGTTTTTTTTTTCTATTAATCAACGCAGAATCTGTGTCATGAGATTGCTCAAAACAGTCGTAAGTCCAGAAATGACTGCAACACTGATTTATAGATGTCCATAAAATGTATACTACATGTATTATTTTTCCTGTTACAGCTGCATGAATATTGAGCATCAAGTGAAAAAGAACTGATCAGAAAAGCATATTTGAATATTCATGGAACCTGTTTACTAAAAAGATAAAATATGAAGTTTAAAAAATAACATTGGGAATAAAAATGTGAAAACACAATTTCCAGCAGTTCAAAAGACATGTATATCAGTAGTTTAATTGGACATACTGTCGTTTCATCAGTTGGTTTCCCAGAATATTATTAAACAAACTTAAAAGTTAGTTTACAATAGTAACTGGGATAAATAAATCCGAGAGCCATATTCATGAAACCTTACTATGCCTAATGTCATTAGCTAGAATGTATTTAAGTCACTCGCTAGGCTTGTGAAGGTTTCATAAATATGGCCCAGGTTTCTCCCTCGCTTCTCCTGGAAATCTTCTAAGTGTGGCTCAAGCAGATGGAATGTAGCTTTGGGTACAAACTATCGTATTATGCCTCAAAAGTAGCAATGAGATTAAGACTAAATTCAACAGGAAGTGCAATAAATTAATGTGTGACTCACAATCACTGTCTGGACCAGACACATAGTGTTTTGCACCCGCGACCATCCTGCAACCAAGTCACATCACTTGTAATGACCTCAATCAAATGATGACATCACCCTCCAGAACTCCAGGGTCTGACCCTGGTGCCATCTCACTGCCAAGGTGATGGTGTCCTGGAAACGGGGAGTGTAACTTCAAGTCCTACGACTTGGCCGTCTCTCACTGCACGAGCTGCCCTTCTCTCCCGACATCTTCAGACACTCCTTTTCTCTCGAGCGATTTTCATCAACATGTCTCCGAGAAAAGCATCTTCCCTCAATCTGAGTCTGATGACAGACCACTGTCACCGTCATCTTCTTCTTCGTCGTCATCATCGGCTTCTTTGTCCCAGTCCTTCATCTCGGCGCCTAGCATGAAGTCGTCCCTCAGGACCCCCCATGAGGGCTGCTCACTCGGGGCAGGCTTCTGAAAGATGGAAAGGATGAATGCAAGAAATTGTTTTACTCTCTCACTACCATCTATTCAAAGTTCCATATCAATTACAACAGAGTATATTGCCTATGGAATTGAGAGAGTAGAAAGGGTGAGGGGGCAGTCAGGGTGCAACGACCCCTTAGTCTATTACAGTAAGCGATACACTAGCAGCTCATAACAAAGTTCATGACTGACACTTTATTATTACATCCAATAAATACTATAGACTTAGGACATTTTCTACTAGTCTCATTTGGCCAGTCATACCAGTCAAACATTTAGAAGTAAAAGATGACAGCACTTTACAACCCCTTTTTTCAAAACAAAGTTTGTCTTCACATCCCATCACATTACACTCCATTATGCAGAGATGCCAGATTAAAATTTATCCAGGGCCTGATAAAAATCACATACAGTGAGGCAAGAAACCGATGTCGTATGGGTGAAATATTACATCCTGAAATTTGAGTCCAGGTTTTAAAACTGGCATCCCTTTTCTAATATCCCATGTAGATAAACCAAGCATAATAAATTTGAGCTCTCAAAACAGTCACCTTTGCTGCGAGGATACCACTAGGAGACTTGGTAGGAGCAGGGGTGCCCTTGAGGAGGTCTAGGAAGTTGCCCTTGGTGAGGGAGGCCTCCACCTTGGCCCTCTTCCGCTGCGAGCCGCCCACCTCCTTCAGCTTGTCCTCTCTCGTCTTCTGCTGCTTCTTCACTGCGTTGAACAGCTGGACAACTCCTCTGAGAAGTCAATTATGTGAGAGGAAAATTTAAAGGGGTAACTTAATTTCTGTTATGTATGTCATATATGATTTATCTACATGTATGTAAATGATTGTATTTTATTTGTAAACTGAATATCATTAGTCTCAAGACTTTCTTTTTTCAGTATGTTTTTATCAATAAACCAAAATTGAATTGAATTGAATTGAATTGAAAGCTGTATCTTAATGCTCTTCATACAATATCCAACAACGCCAAGGGCGGTAAAATGTTGGGAGACTCAAAACAACGTACGTAAAGGGCACATCACATGCACAAAGTTCACTGAGCCAGGGCCCACATTAAGTCTCTGAAAGCTCTAGGGTTTCAGATGATTTCTTGTTAAATCTGAGCCTATTATTCACCTACAGTTCAACCAAATCTTATCAGTAATTTTGGTATTTTTTTCAGACATATGTTCGGAAAATAATGACATAAAACAATGAGAGAATGTGAATTTAAGAGGATAAATAATGCATGTAGCAGCATGATACATTTGATCCTCTTTCCACAACCATAACCGTAATCAATCAGGCAATTATTTCAAAATTGATTAATCACAAAGATCCAAATACATGTACTCAAAATCCTGTACTTTTCCAACCTCCTCATGAACAGCTATGCAACTTACTTGGTTGCTATTCTCTGCAGTGTCCTTTCATATTCTCTGTCTGTGACCTTGGGCATAGCTTTGGCCATATTCTCCCACTTCTTCTTGCTCTGTCTCTGTATAATCAGGGATGTGTTATGGAAGGATAGGAAGCAACTTTCTTTCTTTGAACCCATGTGCCAAGCCGCTGAAAAGTTATGGTGTTCTCAACAGGTGCTGGTCAGGTGTTTGAACAATTATGAACATGATTGTGTGGCAACGGTTTCTCAGAGAGAACAAAAGAAATGTACAGTCTAATTTCGCTTGTCCCGTTCTGTTAATGACATTAATACTTCCATGAGCACAACAGGTATCAGCAAAGACAAATAAACAAGTTTTTCAAGTAAAATATCTCTGCTTCACGCAAACACACACAAACGCCGTTAATGATAACACACAGCTTAATATATCATTTTGAGGGTGGTTGAATCTCCCAAATGCACAAGTTGTCAGAAAGTGAAGAAATTGGTCAATTTTGTAATTAATACAAATAGCTTATATGTCCGATTTTTAATGATTCCTCAATACTTTTGGAAACAAAAGCAGAGTATTAGGATCTGTCATTATCTGCCGTTAACTTCCTTATAGTTTGCAAACGAATTTGTCAAAAATAAAACGTCTACAGACAAATGGGAAATTAAAGAAATTTCTTTTCAGGTTGTTATCAGCTAAATGTCGGCTCGGCACATGGAACATCAAAGCATTGTCATGATTATGGATTCTTTTGACATTCATGAGCACGCTTTAGAACCCATACAAATGTTTGAATGTATTATGCTCGAGTTTCTACTCCTTCCTATAACACTTCCCTGGTATAATAAAGATAACATCACATGTAAAATATTCTTTAGATTCCACAAATTGATAAGGAGATGAAGCTGTAAGAAGAGAATTTAAAAACTTATTTAAGTCTATGTGTGAGATCACAACTTCATGACCATGTTGCGAATTTGACTCCAAAAAAATGTAAATGTTTGTATCATTGAAACATTTATTCTTATTCGCTTACTAGTTGTCAGATTTTCTTTAATTCTTTGGCTCGACTTTAGTAACACATTGTTGGACCAGAACTCCCCTTTCACAAGAAAAATTAAAATACAACATGAAAAATTTGTAGTTTGTCTCCCATGCTTAGTTCCCTTTTCAAATACAACCATCTATTTTGCTACTATCAACATAAACATACAAAAGCTGACAAAAAATTCCCTCATAACATCATTGGTTGGACAGAATAGCTTAAATTCAAATGTCTAAAATCATTTTGTCAGTTCAAGGGTCTCTAAATGCTAGATGTCTATAAAACATTTTTAGTTTTAATTTTGTTGAACCATACACAAAATTAATATGAAATGTGAAAGTCAAAATTAAGCCATTTAGAATTCACTGGAGTCCCTGAATTCTCATGGAACAGGATTTTCCCCTAGATGTGATGTGGTAATCTAGGTTTAAAGACTGCAACAAAAAAAAGGATACACCATGTGTCATGGTGCACCCAAGCTCTGGCTTACTTCTTTCACTCTCTCCATGAATTCTTTGTTCTCCTCCTCCTTGGCCTTGGCGTAGTCCTTTGACTTGGCCAAGACAGCAGAGCCTTCTGCTGGCGCCTCTTTCCTGAGGATGCTCGCCATGGCATCTGCCCATCCTCCTCCTCCTCCCCCTCCCTCTTCTCCACCTCCTTCTTCATCCCCACTGTCACTTTCTCCTTTTTCTTCCCCATTGCTGTCTTCATCCATCTCATCATCAACTTCTTCATGTCTCTTGGTTGGTTGTTTGGGGACTTTGACAGAGAACTTTTTCGAAGGGCTTCCTGAAATTAAAAAAATTAAGTAACAATATGTAATATGTAGCCTTTAGAACTATGATCATAAATGTTCTTATTTCCATTTATAGTGCATTTCCTAATTACAAATCACACTGCTAAATCAAATTTTGGATGCATGCACTGATTACAAATCATTGAAATTGGCATTTTACATGTAATTTTGGACACCTCTACTTTATAGTCTTACTCATTTATCAGAATATGTATTTCAAACAGTTCAAGTTCAAGTTTATTTGTCTTTCTTCAGATACAATTTTACAGATTAACGAGTGACAGTGTACATAAAGAAATAGTAGCATGGAACAAGTTAAAATGTTGAATCAGAGAGAAGATAGAAAGACGAGGAGACCTTATGAAAGCATAGCTTGTTAAAGTCAGGTCCCTCATGGCAATAACATATTAAAAACGACCAGTCTGATTTAATGCATGTAGTACAAACATGAATACAATAAATATCTTTTTAGGTAGAACACAAAGACACTTAAGTACTAAAACAAATAACGTAACAACTTTAGATATTAACATGGTTAACTAAATCAATGAAAAGGTTGGGGAGAAGAGGCTTATTTACAAAAGGTGGGAAAAGTGGGAAAAAAACAACATACATGAAGATATAAAAGGGTATAGAGCTGGGTGGGAGAGAGAAAGCGAGGATTATTAAAAGCTGGTAAATGACAGAAAAAGAGAGGAAGAAGAAAAGGTGATTTGGCAGGTCCCACATGTATGTACAACGTACATGTGGATCGTGAAATGTGAAAAAGTAGAAAATTGCATTGCCATTGGCCTTGTCAACATGAACGGGCATAGAGGGTCTAAATCATGTTTATACTTCATATAGTAACATAACTTCCGACTTTCCAGCTCCAGCCGAGTGAGCTGAGCTAAGCTGAGTAGTGACCAGTGCATGGCTGGGCAGCCGCAGCTTGTTGCAGCTGCTATCGTGTGCACCGCGGCCGGTGCGTTCGGGCCCGTGTTCCACATCTACAGTACAGCTCTCGAACAAAAGGGTCACTGGCACTGCAGTGCTAGCTGCTTGATTCATGAATCATGGGATTTGACGTGAGTGAAAGGCGTAAATATACTTACTTAGTTGTACTTCCTCGTCACTATCTACATCTGCATCACTACCAGAGTCATATGACACCTGTACGCTGGCTAATTTTCTTTTACCTATCTTTGAAGTAGACATATTTGTAAGAATTTGCGAGCGTTGCCCACCGAGCTCCACGTCAAGATAGATTACGAACATGCGGCCGGTGTCATCTGGCCGCATCCGGTGACACCGCGTACCGGCGCGGTATACGGCGTAGAATCGCTAGTCTTTGTTTTAAATGTTTGAACATATTTTTTGGTATTCACATACATGTTTTCTTTGTTGTGTGAACTAATTTTCGACAAAATTCCACTGCTCAAAAATTCTCTAGTTATAAGTATACTAATAATACTATCAAAAGAATTATTTCTATGATTTAACTATTTTACCAAATAAAGATCAAGATAAAACAATTTTAGAGGCTTGAACACAGACTACCGTATTTTCTCACCCCAGCTATGATACGATTTTGAACCGAGATAATTTATGATTCCTTTCTAATAATATAGGTTTTCATATCTTCATCTCTGTGATCAAGAAATTATCTCCAACTTGCAAATCTACATTCAATGATTTACCATCTCTGGCAAATATAGGACAAGAACGACGGGAAATAAGACTTGTAAGCGCGCTGATTGGTGAAAAGTTTTAGTAAAATCGAACGTCGTACAACATACATGTGTGCATATGATTGATTACTAGTATGAGAATTTGCAAGTCAGATAGGCCTACGCCATATTCGCGAGTCTGGTTGTTCGAGAATCAGGAGTTCTCGTCAATTTCGCGAGTGGCTAAAATTCGCAATTATGAAGTACTTTTAGTAGTATACTGTGCTCATGCATGTCGTATTCATAGTTTCGCGTGTTGTTAATTTCGCGAATAGCATCAAACTCACGAAATTCGCGAACATAAAAACCTCTCGAAATATATATGGCGCATACAGTATACGAATATGGCTGAGCACGGCCGGATTTACTATGTTAGACCAGGGAGGTGGGAGTTGACACCTGCCTGGTCAGACCGAAAATCAGTCTCTGTAAGACGTTGGATCCGCTGAGATTGCATCTGGTTCCTCTGAGCGCCCCACCTATTCAGGGTAGGCCTATGTCCAAAAATTTAATTCCATTATGCCCCGAATGAGACGGTTATTCTTGTCTAGACCTACGTCTTCTTCTTCTTCTTCTTCTTCTTCTTCTTCTTCTTCTTCTTCTTCTTCTTCTTCTTCTTCTTCTTCTTCTTCTTCTTCTTCTTCTTCTTCTTCTTCTTCTTCTTCTTCTTCTTCTTCTTCTTCTTCTTCTTCTTCTTCTTCTTCTTCTTCTTCTTCTTCTTCTTCTTCTTCTTCTTCTTCTTCTTCTTCTTCTTCTTAATCTGCTACTTCTTCTTCTTCTTCTTCTTCTTCTTCTTCTTCTTCTTCTTCTTCTTCTTCTTAGTTCTTCTTCTTCTTCTGGATGTGTTTTTTCCTTTTCAAATGAGATCGCTTTGTTTAGTAATTTGAAAACTGTGATTGAACGAAGACAGACAGAAAATGAGGCATATGTACATTTTAAAAAGACAACAGAGATATAAAATAACAAATAACAACATGCAAGCCTTTTCGTGTAAAAATGACGAATTTCCGACTCCGCCAACTGAAAGCCCGTTTCTACGAAAGATGTTTTGTTTATGTCCGTAGATGGCGGTATTAACCATTTCTGAGAAGCTGACCCAAGAAATCGGTGCAATCGCGCAGTAGCAGCATGGTAGCTTTGAAAATTAAATATATTTTCCTTCGAAGGGCTCAAATGTTAATGACACGGGTAATATAAATTTCCCTAAAAATGTCGGCCCTGAAAAAGGATTTATATAAAATCTCAGATGGATATTGGCAGGTCGTCTCAAAATATAGCTTAGCATTTGCAGTATCTATTACACATCCGATAATTTGTTGAATATCACTACATGTATATTCAAGCAACTTATTTTTTCTGTAAAAGGGATGTACTATGTGATTATGTTGAGCCTTCACTATTTAAGGGTGCATGGTGAAGGTATATCATCTTCTGCCAGGTCCATGTTGAAATTACTTCTTGTTTCAAAGACAGATGTATTTTCGGATGCACTCGGTGATGAGAGTAGTTATTCAATGTGAAAGTTCATCCTGGGATTTATTTGGTTTTCATGAAATCAAAAACATGCCGAGGAAGCAAATTGAAAATCTGCCAAAGAATAACGAAGTAATGAATTTTCATTTTTTTTGTGACGTCACTTTTAATTGCAAGATACCCTGCCCTAATTTGTGTATCTTTCTTTTTTTAATTTTCTCAAAGGATATATCCTATTTTCCTTGTGCGCATTTGATAAATCATTAGACACATTTTTACACTCATAACTGGAATTATAAAGTACATGGCAGAGCATCTCGCACGTTACGTGGAAATATTTTATGAATGTTCGGAATAATCCTTACAAGTTAGATAGGGCAGCCGTTTCATAAAAGTCATGAAACTCGGCTCTGATGAATAGGCCTATAGACCTACCTACCTACCGATATCATGCATAGTTAAAGGGGAAGGCCTGAAATTATTTTGGTTTCAATAAAAAGAGACAAATGAAAGAAACATATGAGTGAAGGTTTGACGAAAATCGGTCAAAGGAAAAGAAAGTTATTTGATTTTAAAGTTTTGATTTTGTGACGTCACGTGCGAGGTGCCCTTCCATATGTTGTGTACAAAATAAGTCGATAAATTGCTTTTTTTCTGTTTTTGACAACGGAATGATTTTTTTGTCGTACAGGTATGTGTGTAAAAACGTATTTCTAATAATGTATCAAACGCACAAGTAAAAGGATGCATATCTTTGTGAGAAAATGCACATTTTCGAAAAAAAATTGTACACAACATATGGGAGAGCAACTCGCATGTGACGTCACAAAATAAAAATTGTTATTGAAACCAAAATAATTTCAGGGTGAACTTCCCCTTTAAAGCATTGTGAACCCTTCAAAGGAAAAGCGAAAAAAAAAACTATCCTTGTTTACATTTAATTTGAACATCTTGTTTCATAGCAACCACAGCCTACATTCATAGACTGTTTTGCACCTGTGAGTGCGGTATGCTTGGGTCAGCATTGACTTATGCACTGCGAGCGGACAGTCACTAGTCTACATTATGTTATTTCAGACATCCTGCAGGCTACAATACCCTACTTTTAAACCCACTGAGTGGAGTTTGAGGATACCATAATAGGCGCCATTCAAGGTTCGCCACCGCCGTACAAGCGCTTGCTTCAGTTTTCTCATCCCGCTATTAATAGAATTTCATTGTCTCATAATACAGTTAGCTAGGAGTACGTATTCCATCACTGCACAGTATCTTTCGTCGCAACAATCTCAAATGACTGTGGGATTTGTCTGTCTCCTGTCTCTGTTTTCGGTTTATCACACTGTCACAACTGGTTAGGAAAGGCGGTTGATGATTTGGCAATGGGTGTCATAGAAATATGATGTTTCATCTAATCCATTTCAAACGTTTAATTGTGCCGAGTCGACAAGGTCATCTCCACGGCACGACATGCACGATGTCTGCCTAACTTCGTCAAATTTGTGTTCCGTGTTGTCCAATCCAACCCGTGTGTTGTGGATGTGTTTGCTGGAAAAGTGGAGAAGTCAAATCTGAAAGAATCTTCATCGACATCGGCGTCGCTGATCACTGATATCCGTCATCACGTCAGTGTGTTATTCGATAAACAACTTGATATCGATCAAAGCTAAAGCGGAATGTCGAATTCAAGGTATGATCATTTTGGATTTTTAGAGCTAACTTTGTATTTATTAAATGTAATGTTTGTTCGATCTTCTAACTTGTTGTTGTGTCAGAATACGTACCTTTACGGTTCTTGTATCGCAAGGCATTATGGGACAGAATTCTAGTACGCGAGCGTTCAGTGATTGCTGCGGTTATTGACTACAATGCCATTTTCATGTTACAGATTTGTTACGTGGATCGGTTCCGACGTGATAATTTTCAATAAATCTGAATTGTATTTTTACCATGAGAACTCATGATTCGTATTATTGTATCTAAATAATGATATATAAAGGGTTTGTTGAGGAAATAAAAAGCAAAGAGAGGGACCTTCGAGACGTCGTCGAGACTCTGGCGGTTATTCCCATATGTGCAAAGATGTGTGTGTTTTGATGTGATGTGTGAAATTAATTAAATAGATAAAAAGTACAATAAAAAGAATCAAAGTTCTTATCGTAAAAATAAGATTCAGATTTACTGAAACTAATCGCGTCAGAACTGATCCACATAACAAATCTGTAACATGAATATAATAATATTAAACTTCGCGCTCGCCGCGGCTAGCGTCATAAGCGTTGTAAACAATATGATCGCAGTGATCGCTGAACGCTAAACCTACGTGTCGCGTACTAGAATTCTGTCCCATCATGCATTGCGATGCAAGAACCGTAAAGGCACGTATTAGTGCAACTTTCATGTCTCATGTCATGACACTATAAGTATAGTGTCATGACATGAGACATGAAAGTTGAAACAAGTCAAATATTGTGTAGTCTACTCGGTAAAACTCTAAGAGTAGACAACTCTTTGCTAATTATCTGGCAATACTAATAGTTAGCATTGAATCCGAGCTGAGACATGATGAGATTCTCAAAGCAAAGACACCTCTATTACCTTGGTTCTTAATCAAATGTTATGTCATGTATGTGCTGTCATTAACTCATCACGTGTGTGTTAACTTCTTTAATTCAATTTCTGTACAACAGTTTGATGAAATATCTTTCCATGATTTGATTCAATTTACTGAAATGATCAGTGAAACTCTCAACAAAATGCCGAGTTCAGTGGTCTTTCTGTTTATGCGTACACATGCAATGATATGCTTGTCCGATGAAGTATATATTCCCCAAAGATCAAATTAGTTTTATTGAAATGTGTGATTTGTTGAATGTCAACTCTGTCTGTTTTCTACCTACACTGCAAATGCATGTGTTTTTTTTGTCACAAAAGGTAAAATGTTTGGGAGAGAATTGTGTGTTTTATACAGCGGCATAATACTTTCTAGCCTAATATATTTAAAGTACAACACCATTGATTTTAAATAGCCAATATTTTGGTAACATATGAAAATGGATAGTATAGGGTACCCAAATATTGACTTTTCCAACCTCGCTGATCTAACAGAACGGAGTAACCCTGCATCAAAAATTACAATTTTACTTCGTCGTAATTCTTCATTATCGACTCTCCGGAATGCTGTCAGCACGATGACGTCATTCTTTGAACAAGATCTGCAACCAAGCTAGCTAGCTACCGATACATACACGTTCACGCATAGCGTTTGAACGCAATTACAACCAGTGATTGACTCCGAACTTGCTCCAAAGTAAAGCCAACATGTTGGGAAACACACTAGGCCTTGACATCGACATTGGAGAGAATGATTCAGATGAACGTTCTTTCAATAGTGATATTTATGATGGGGGGGGGGGGAGGGGGAATGGAGACGGAAGGGGAAGGAAAGAAAGTAATGACGATAACGTCCGACGGCCATACACACAGAGTCAGAGACGGAGGAGAAGGCGCAGCGGCTGTGCTACCTCAGGCGCGTTATTAGTACAGCATGAGAGTTAGTCCAGATTCAGGACGTTGTTTGTGAACACACGATAGCGTGCATCATCGGTATATGCCTTGATTTGCCTCAACGCTAAGCTGCATACTGTGCGCATCATTTTCTACGCCTCCAAACAACTGCAGATGGGCACGGTGGTTGTTCTGCGCTGTAACTATGTAGTATGAGCAGGGAGGTGGGAGTTGCATAGCAGGCCGTACGGGTAACGGACTACATTCGAGTACGTGCGTACGTGCATGTCTGGCTGGCTCGTAGAGCACTGATCCCAATGTAGCGATCGGTGATACAGCTGAATGATTAGTATAATTCAGGCCAGCACAGCCGCCAGCAAGCTTGCCAGCTAGCTAGCCTTGCTCCGGCAGCGCTGAGATAAGACGTACGTGCGTAAGAGTAATAGACGGCCGAGGCTGCAGGGATGTCAATTTCAGGATCGGAGCTAGCGTTTGTTAGCTGTGCACAAAACCAAGTACATGTACTGCGCTCGCGGGAAGCGTACGAACGGGAGTATGTGTACTATGTTGCAATGGTCAAGTTGCGCGGCGCGCGCCCAATGCCTATAGCTAGATGCAATAAAAAGATCGGCATATTTCACGACAGAATGACTAATTTTCAATGAAAATGTTCAAAAGACAAATGTGTGTGTATCACTATAAGGAAATACTCAATTAATATAAATCATACAACAATAGGTATGAATCAACATTTGCACAAGGGATGCTCTTGAATGATGACGAATTTTGTGTACAATGCGTATGGCGAGTGTGCCTGAGTGTGTGATCTGTTCATTTAATGACGTTTCAAAAAAGGGGGTCTGCCACTCACAGTTTTGCAATAGATGCGGAGATCATGCACGGGTGATTAGAATCGTTAATTTTGATATTCACATATCAGTGAGAGGCTGGAAATTGATATTTTCGTGATCTCTACATAACCAGCTTTCCATAGATGTAAAAATTTACTATATTTAGAATTTTCAATAGAGTTCTACTTTAAGCTATTTCTAATACCCTTCTTAAATTTGTCAGAATTATCATGTATTTGTTTGAACCTGGCTCAAGAAATCCATGATCTTCACATTTAAAATCATTAGCCCCAGACTTTCTTGGTAGCTGATTAATATTTATGAGTGTACATCTTGCAGATGTGCTCGTTACTACTCAGTTGAATGCATCAATGTCACTCGCCTGATGTGCATAGCTTATCTCTGACTGGTCACTGCAGTTCTGAGCTTAGCACTGCTCTTCCTTAGCCTCATTCTTTTTTGTTTGTTTGTTTCTGTTTACACAGGACTTCTTAGCCCTGGATCTTATGGCTTGGAATCAAAATTTCATGTTTACTCCTGCTTTTTTGCAGGGCCAAATATTCCTGTACTATTAGTGGGGCTAACCCACTTGGGTAAAAACCAATGTGAACAGAAAGTGGTCCAAGCTTATATGTGTACTATAGGTACTATAGTATGGGGATAAGGACAGATTTTGCCAATGTAAAAAGGGAGGGGATACCCCCCCCCCACTGTATGTGATCTCTCCGTCCCTTTCATATCCATTCCCAATGAATTATCTTCCTACTGCTCTTGCTGTCTTTCTACATGTCTCCCTAGATAATTTTTCTTTGTATTTCTTTTATTCTATTTTTTTCTCTCTCTCTCTCCCTCTCACACACACACACACACACACTCTATCTTTCTCTCTCAATTGTCAAACATTGTGAAATCTAAATATGGTGAATCCTGTATTATACAACCTTTGTATCGTCACAACCACTCCAGCCCGGAGTCTTCTACAGCCAAGAAGACTTACGGCATCACCTCAGCAATCAGCGTAGCTGGACCACGCCCTGAAGACAACAGACAGTCCAAGGAGCTTGTGGAAGCCCTCAAGCCTCATGGAGTCTTTGAGAATGAAGAGGAACTCAACCACAGGTAACTATATTTTGTATAACATGCTGAGCAAAAGCCTTCATTTAGACTAGTATATTCTCTTTTGCCCATATTTCAAACTTTTTCATAAAGAAAGTTTCAAGTTTGCCATAGCACTGTTTTTTGGGGGGAGGGGGGGGGGGGTTGGCAGGGGGACTTAATAGCAGTGTGCCAAAAAATGTGTGATACGTGTTTACATTGAAATGTTAATGAATATATTGCGATATCCATATTTATGTGCATTACAGTAGTAAACATTTCTTTTGATGTCAAGCAACCTATGTGATTCCCAGGCCTTGCAGTCTGAGGATCAAGTATGAAAAGTCTGGATTTAAGGCCTTTCCATTGAATATTTTCTTGTATGTCCATTAGAAGTTTCTTGTACTCAATAATGAGTACTAGATAAGTACTTCCTGTGTGCATTTCCCAAGTTCCCAATTTATACTTGGGGGCTTTGAAATACAAGGAAAATTTACATTGCTGAATGGTACAAGGATATCTGTAAATGTATGTCCATGTACAGAAAATATTCAAGGGAAAGGCCTTAAATATTCAAGCGTAAAAAAAAAATCCAGACTTTTCATACTTGATCCTCCGACTCGGACTGCAAGGCCTGGGAATCACGTAGGTTCCTTAACATTAAAAGTACTGTTTACTTCTGTTAATGCATATAAATATGGGCATCGCAATATATTCATTAACTTTTCAATGTAAACATGTATCACACATTTTTTGGCACACTGCTATAAGAGGTACATGTTTTGTGTAGTTAATTAATGGGCTTTAAATAGTTTGGTTCCAAGAAGGCTAAGTTGCTTGAATCCCTCTCCTCATTGTCCAGGCTGGTTGTGCTGGGAAAGTTAGACCAGATTGTCAAGGACTGGATCCGACAGGTAGCAGAGGACAAAAACATTCCACCCAACATTGCAGACACGGTCGGGGGCAAGATCTACACCTTTGGCTCCTACCGACTTGGAGTACACACTAAAGGTTGGCTCCTCCTCACACACATCATTTTTTTTTTTTCATTTAGAGTTTACCAATGTAATAATGGTGAGAGTTTCATGTGATATGAGATCCTATTTTGTTGTTGGTGATATAATCTTTGTTGTGCTATTTCTCTCTGTCGTACAACTGATTGATAAATCTGATCGAAAATAAGCAGAATACAAGAGGGCCATGCAGGGCTGGAATCTGCTCCTCGGGCTGATCGACCAGGTGAACCACTTGGCTTATGCATGATAGTGACACAATTTTTGCATGTGTTTTTGAGGGTGTTTCGTTCAGCATTAAAACAGTTGTTTTTGAATGAGATGTACAGAAAATGCTTCACAGAGTTTTTACTATTGTTTTTTGTAAAATAAAATTTACACTGCTAATGGAATGTACTGTTAAGGTGAGTCGGGAGAAAGCTTAACAGAATACTACATTATCAACAAATAGCATTCAATGATTTTGTCTCTGAATGCTTTGCTTTACAGGTGCTGATATAGACACATTGTGTGTTGCCCCTCTTCATGTGGATAGGAATGACTTCTTCAAGTCTTTCCATGACATCATCATAGGGATGCCAGAGACCAAAGACTGCAGGGTAAGAAGGAAGAGAAAGAGAGAGAGAGAGAGAGAGAGAGAGAGAGAGAGAGAGAGAGAGAGAGAGAGAGAGAGAGAGAGAGTGGGAGGGGGGTAGAAGGTGAGAAAAAAAAATCTTTAAGAAGTTGTTGCTTACCATAAATTAGACCGTGCCCACACAAGAAAGATTTCTTTTCTTTTCTTTTCTTTTTTGGCTGATACTTGGATTGGAATGATAAGCACAGTGACCAGGAAAGAAAGTCTTTCAACTTGTGCTGTCTTTGGACATCACATAAAATGTATGTTTTTAAGCACACATGTATTATTCTTTCTACACTTTCTGGCACTTTGATTGTAAAAGGAACAAAAATGTAAAAGGAAACCATTTTGAAGCTGATGATTACATGATATGCCATGCACATGCAAGGTTTATTTATGTTCAATGACTTTATATCACAAGAGCTTTTCTGTTCTGCTTTTATTTCTAGGCCGTGGAGGAGGCATTCGTTCCAGTCATCAAGCTAGTCTTTGATGGAATAGAGGTAAGTTTTCCGAGAAGAAGTGTAAATTATGGAGAGGAAGAGGGGGGGGGGGGGGGGAAGGGAAGAGGTGAAGTGTGAAAAGGTAACAAATCATACTTAGCTCCATGAAATAAATGTGTGGGTCATGCTTGTATGTTAGTCATAGACATCTACATACCCTGATAGATTTTATTCTTCAGAGAGCATGAGGCTCTATATTTGTAATCAAAGTTAATATTAACAACACAAGCACATGAATCCATGTGTACATTTAGCACATATCTTCATAGTTGTATATTTGTCTGTATTGAGAACAGCACAAATAGAATGTATCAGATAAATGTCATGATTTGCATGAAGTTCATCCATTTGTTGTGTGTATATCATCCATTAGCTCGTATTTCTGTGCCTGTTTCCTGTCTCACAAGAACATAGTAAATCGGGCTGACTCTTGAAGAAGAGGTTCTAAGTGTTGTTGGGTTTCTTGTGGTTGACAGATGGACATACTGTTTGCCCGTCTGGCCCTGCGAGTCGTGCCTGAAACCCTGGACCTCACCGATGACTCCCTCCTTAAGAACCTTGACCCCAAGTGTGTGCGCAGCTTGAACGGTAAGAATAAGTGTCGTCATCTAGAGCAAGGAACCTCATCTAAACCGCCATTTATCATTTTGAGACAAGTCCCTTCTGGCATTTATTTTAAAATTAAACTACAATGGTATCCATGTTCATGCCAGATTTGCACACTATTAATTATGGGGCCATAGTCTTACACATTTCTACCCCTTTCCTTTTATTTGCCTTCATTCTCTCTTTCATTCCATCCCTTCTTTTTGACGTAGGTTGCCGTGTGACTGATGAGATTCTGAATGTCGTTCCAAACAGAGACACATTCAGATTAACATTGAGGGCAATCAAACTCTGGGCCAAAAGTAAGTATCAGTATTGTACATCATGAACTATGAAATACTAGTTTCAGTTTTACTAGAGAGAAGAGTGTGTTTTAGTAGTTTTAGTTAGTATGAAAATGGTTGTGTCCTCCCATATATAAACCTATCACTATGTCCTCTGTGCATTTATTTGTTGTGCTATGGAGTCTGCATTGTATTTTAATGATATGTTGGAATGGTTTTAGTATGTCATCCGTCAAGTTGATCCAACATTTGATTACATTCAAACCTCTGCCCAAAGGAGAGTTTGTCAAGACCGGTTAATCTTAATCTTAACTTCACCAAGTTCCATCTCAAGTTCTGCCGATATATATTAAGTCTAGTAGGCAGAGCCTTATCTGCCTAAAACTCTACAAAAGTAACTCTGCCAGGCTCTCTGCTCAAGGGTGACAAGAAATGTGGTCTTGATGTACAGGTTACCTTAGTACAGGTTTCAATGAACAATTTACCTCGGGGAAACAACACATGTGGTCTTTCTATACATGTAGTCGCTAATCTGGTCAAATCTGGTCAAATACTTCTGATATCATTGCTCCTTATGACTATTCATGAATGCCTTTGATCCTTTGTTCTTGTAGAGAAAGGTATGTATTCCTGTATTGAGTGTATTCCAATGCCCTCATGTTCATCCAGTGGGTCTAGTGGGCCATACTTGTTTCAATTCAAGTCACATACATTCATTCAACACAGTAAGAGCTATATCTACTCAAACACTTCTGCTATTATTGCTCCCCATGAATATTCATGAATGCCTTTCATCCCATGCTCCTGCAGAAAAAGGTGTGTATTCCAATGCCCTTGGGTTCCTCGGGGGTGTCTCGTGGGCCATGCTTGTGGCGAGGACCTGTCAGCTCTACCCCAATGCTGCTGCCTCCACCCTTGTCAACAAGTTCTTCCTCGTCTTCACAAAGTGGTCAGTAAGGATTGCCTTAATACCGCTTTCTAGCCCACACAAAGTGTTGCTCAATTAGACTGATTGGTATTATTAGTGTTAAAATGTGACAATGGCACTGAAAGACTTAAAAGGAATAGTCCACCCTGAAATTAAGTTGGTTTCAATAAATGGAGACACATGAAAGAAACATATTAGTGAAGGTTTGACGAAAATCCATCATAGGATAAGAGGAGTTGTGCTCTTTTAAAGTTTTGATTTTGTGACGTTACATGCGATGTGCTCTCCCATATGTTGTGTACAATTTCTTTCGAAAATGTTCATTTCCTCAAAAAGATATGCACCCTTTTACCCGTGCATTTCATACATCATTAGAAATACATTCTTACATACCTGGAGGGAACAAAAGCATTCCATTTGCACAAAAAAGGAAAAGATCAATCTATACCACTTCCATTCCTTACCTTTTAAAAGGTTGCTTTTAGTGATTTTTCATGCCCTAGAAACAGATGTATATGATGGTATAGTTTGTATAAAATGGTAAATTGACTGTCATTGTTCTTTCAGGGCATGGCCCCAGCCAGTGTTATTGAAGCCGCCCAATACATCGACAGACCTGGGCTTTGCAGAGTGGGACCCAAGGGTAAGACACATGGACGTTTGATCTTCCTCATTTGCAATATGTCTTTTTTTTTTCCTTCTTCTTCATAACCAGTAGAGAGCAACCCACCAAACACACTACATACTTTTGCACTACCAATTATAGTATTCATGAAAAAGGTGTAGATGTATTCAAGTTTGTGACCTAAGAAATCTGTCTCTACTGAACACATGAAAAGAAAATTTGACCAAATTCCTGCTGCTGCTTTGCTGTGGAAGCATTTTTTAAATATCCCCCTACATGTTACAGTGGCTCAGTGCATGATTGTGATTTGTTGCTGTACTCGTTTCACTAAAACTCAAATAGATTGAAAGGACTGATTCAAAACAATATACGCATATTATGTTTCATAGCCAACTGCATATTATATTGAATGGTCACAATTAACAAAAAAAGAAATGTTTTATTTGGTGTTGGTTGTGCATTTTATTCTTGAACTGTCAGGTTATTATGCCTGAAAACAACATTATGGAAATCAGCTTGCTGATTATTATCCTCCTCCCACCCCATCCCCTTTCCTCTCTCTCTCTCTCTCTCTCTCTCTCTCTCTCTTTCCCACTCTTTTGCTTTCTACTTATTCTTTTCTAATTTCAAGGAAGCCAGTGCTTGAAAGAACCTAATATGTATGTTTCAAAACTTTAGGAGACATCTAACAATCAGCTTTCTACAATATTGCCTGTTCCTGTATCATAGGTGAATGTGGGCGACCGATTCCACCTAATGCCCATCATCACCCCGGCCTACCCCCAGCAGAACTCCACCTACAATGTCTCCCTCTCCACCAAGACCGTCATCGAGCAAGAACTCCAAGGAGGTAATGCCACCACCTAATTCATGGGGGGGGGGGGGGATTATAGTTTAATACAGTGAAACCTCTATATTCAAAGAATGCTCATGGGAGTCAAAAATGTGGTCTTCATACAGCTGCTTTTTATATACATGCTATCTTAATATAAGTTTCCTTGAAAAACAAACAAGGGAAAAGAATGTAGTCATGTTAGACAGATGGTCTTTCTACACAAGTGTTTGTTGAATAACTTTTCACTGTAATCATAGTGTACATAACATATATAATGCATCATATCTATCAACCATGCACAGGTCTTGCAGTCACCCAGGAGATCATGCAGGGCAAGGCAACCTGGGACAAGCTGTTTGAACCTTCAAACTTCTTTCAGAAGTACAAGTAAGACCCTTTCCATTCCCTCATATCTCTACTCCAAAAGTGTGTCTTTAACTTACTTTTATGCAATGTTCATCAAGTACTTGAGCAATAATGTAATAGTGTACTTATTTATGTGTTTGTTTGTTAGAAGCTTATGAGATAGAATATGGTGTTTGTGCAGGCTGTGAAAAGAATACAACTGTCTACCTACGTTAAGATTTGAATGAGTAACGTATCTAACAACAGTGGCTCTGTAACAAACTTGTTTGGGTGAAGTAGTTACTTGATATCAAAGAGTTTATGACATGGCACAGTGCTAATTATGTAACACTGATGATGAAGATCTAGTTTCAAAAGCAGAATGTTGTGTTATTGATGTGAGTCGGGTGGGTCTTTTTATGATGCCAACCTTGCCCCTTTAGGGTTGCTGCACAATTAACCTGTTGCTCACTGTTAGATTTTAGGGCATTGTGAACCCTGGTCCAGTAAGGATGTCAAAATTTGCAGTGTAACTGCAGTAATAAAAGTGGTGTGGCTTAATTGCGCCCTAACATTAATTTGAAACTGTCATAGTCATTGTCATAGCCTGTCGTCTATTCTTCTTTCAGCTGTTTAATGGGAGTTGCGCTGCTCAGGATCTGAGTGGAAAAAAGCCAGCCCACAAATGCGTGGACCCAGTAAAATAAGGGTTGGAACAAACATTGTGGATGTTTCACTAAACAGTCATTAAAGGGGAATGTTCTGGTAACATGTTCACTTTAATCACTTTCTTTCTCAAATAATTGTTGTTTTTCCTGCAGGCACTACATTGTCCTGATAGCAAGTGCTGGGAATGAGGACCACCATCTGAAGTGGTGAGTCAGGAAATACTACATCATGGCCCCGTTGCATAAAACTTACCATTAGTGGTAACTCTGCCATCAATGGTTACTACCATGGTAACATCGCTTAACAGCCAATTAATTTCAAGGTTTCCATTTAAGTTGCCACTGGTAGAAAAGTTCTCATCAATGATAAGTTTTACGCCACAGGACCCAGGGGTGGTATTACAGAAGTTATCCTAAGTTTTCTCCTAAGTTTTCTCCTAAGTCCCTGAGTTAGGAGGTGCCTAAGAGAGCAAGAAATTGGTATTACAGAAGGTCCTCTTAGGACTCTCTTAATGCAAATTAGGGAGGGTTTGACCCCACCCAGTGCGCATTTATTAGCCAATGGAGGAAAGTGTTTCATTATTAACAGCCAATCACAATCACAGCATCTCATCAGGCCCTCCCCCTAGGATTGATCCTAACTTTGTGGTCGCGCAACTATGTGCGCGTACATCAATCATGTACGCGCACTTGCGCAAATAAATGCTGCTCTTTTTTATTGCGTGTGTTATGAATGGCTAAGACAGGGGGGGAGGCTCTCCTAAGTTTTCTCCTAAATCCTCTCTTACGCACATTCTGTTATACCAATCCTCCTAACTTTACGATTTGCATAAATTTGCATAAAGATAGGAGAAAACTTAGGAGAAATCTTAGGAGCGGAGTTAGGAGAAAAGTTAAGATCGTTCTGGAATACCACTGAGGAGAATCCTAGACTTAGGATAAGATTTCTCCTAAGTTATCGTTCTGTAATACCACCCCAGATCCCTGGACGGATGTCTCATGATTTACCCTGTTATTATTACCATAGGCACATCCTCTGTACTATTATACATATAGTGCATGTTCAATATACCATATTATGAGTGTCCATAGATTTCAAATTTCTTGCATGCGTTTATATTTCAACAAGGCCGCAGGCAGCGTTGAAATATAAACGTACAAGAGAAATTTGAAATCTATGTACATACAAATGATATTGTATATTGAATGACAATTAGCATGTACTATGTGTTATATAAGATAAGACTACAAAAATGCAGCGCAAATGCACGTAAGTACCACGGGCCAGCTGTGTAGCAAACTTGCATTGACTTTGCATGTAGGTTGAATGGCCTTTGCAACTATTTCTTTAACACGCAAATCCCATAGGGTACTTGCTGCAGAAGCTTTGGTCGTGGCAACTGCCTTTTTGAGCCAAGCAGGTGATGTCATTTACAAGTTCCCGGATGGTTCAATATGCAAATATATTTTGTACACAAGCTACCGTACAGAAATAGCTTGTAAAATGCACGATCGTGGCGATATACCGCATTATGTTATTGCAATAAGAGGGCAATTGACCAATCAGAAGCCTTCTCTCATATAACCCATCTTATATAAGTCAATGGTTCATTCAGAACATGGTACTGAAAGGTTTACTGTGATATTTATTGTGAATGTTACAGTGGCCTTAGTTAATATCACATCTGTTGAGTTGATTGATCTTTTACATGTAACATATTAGGTTGAGGATTGTTTGCTTGATTCGGTTATTATTTCTTAGGTACATTGATGTTCATAAATCAATCTCTCTCTTTGCCAGGATTGGGCTAGTGTATGATTTGTGGTCGCCACATGCATTACACTTAATCAAACAGTGTTTACGTTTATTGTCACGCACTGAATTAAAGAGCAAATTTGTGAGTGTAGATTCTTCTTTGTGCTAGGATTGAGTTGATGTAGTCCACAAAAGACTACTTGTTTTGATATCTGGTGTTTATTAATAAATATCACACTAAATTAAAGCAAGAATTTCTGATTGTTTCTTCTTCTGTGTGGTAGGGTCGGGCTCGTGGAATCAAAGATCCGAGTCTTAGTTGGGAATCTGGAGAGGAACCAGCACATCAAGCTGGCCCATGTCTACCCGAAGTCCATCTCACCCAAGCCTGCAGAGGGCTCAGAGGAAGAGAAGTAAGTCTGCTGCCCTCGTTGTCACCTTGGACCCATTCTGTGCTAGACCAAATGCTACTCCATAGGATTTGTATGCATTAGGTGTGCACAAATATGACAGTGGCAGATTAAAAGTTGGGGGGGGGGGGGTAATAAATGTGCAGAGACAAGTGGGTTATATATTTTTTATGGACGAATCAGAGACACTGTTTGATGAATGTTGAAGGAAGACAAGACTTATAATGAGAAATACAAGATGCTTTAACACATAATGAATAGTCCTGAAATTGCATTTGGCCTTGAAACGGATTTGCCAAAGTTAAAAGTATCAAATGTAAGGCTGTGTAGTTAAATGTTCTGTTTGTAGATTTATGTACTTGAATGTAATGATTTGTTTAACTTTGTTTGCAGCATTTACCAAGTTCTTACTACTGTTGTGTGTTCTCCATTGCATTTTTCTCATCATTTTGTACAGTGCCTACAAATCTGATGTAATGCACTGGATCCTAATATATTTGAATTTACTTACTTCATTGTCTAAGCACTAGTACATCCCCCCATCACCCTTCCCTAGGTCTGATGACTTCTCGACTCTGTGGTTCATCGGTCTGGAGTTCCAACCCCTGGGATCAGCAACCAACGTCAACCTGACTCTGGACATCCAGTTCTTTGTGAACACGGTGCACCGGCACTCTGTGACCAGCAAGCTCCTGCAGGAGGGTATGAAGATTGAGGCCAAGCATGTCAAGAGGTGAGTGTGTAGTGTCCACATATTATGTATTTATTGATGCATTGAAGATTGTACCATTTCATACCATTTTCCTCCATTGCTATACCAGCTCTCTCTCTCTCTCTCTCTCTCTCTCTATCTATCTATCTATCCCTCTATCTCTCTCTTCCTTTTTCTCTTTTGCTTACTCACACATACTTATCATTTTGTTCCCAGGGTCATGCTGCAGACCAACATTATAACTTCCTAAGCCATCAAACTGATACACCACCTCCACCTCCCTCAGTTGCCACTCCCTATTCATCACAAGCTTTGTAATAACCACCTGCCATTTTTGCATCCTGATATCCAGATTTGAGTTGTAAATAAAACACTTACCGGCACCTACACCAATCAGACCTGACTTTCTAACTGCTAATATATACACAACACCAAATATTACACACCCCATGCTCGGATTCTTTTTTTTTTTTCAGGCAAATTCCTTAATATGGTAGGTGAATTATAGGGGAAAATGTTTGATTAATGATTACCTCGTAGGTGAGGTGTATGAAAAAAATTGTGGCCGTTACACATTCCGCTGCTGAGATCTGGGGACCCCCCTTCTTCCAGTAATAAGAAGACTCTACATAGCCTGGCCTCATAAGGGTGAACTCCTTGTGCACTCCATGCAGACTTGTTCATTAAGAGAACACAGTCTTTAACGGGATTAAGCGGCATTGAATCTGAGTAATCCCCTCAGGAGTACTCATCCATGGAGTTAAGGGAAAGTTAGTGTTTGGAGATAAACCCTCCCTCCCCCCCCCCCCCTCCCACAGTAATCACTGATGTGATGTCTGTTTAGTTAGTTTGGGCTAGTTTGATTACTGAACCTTGATTATACTTATAACATATTAGTACATTAAGAGTTATTAGGGGCAGGAGCACAAGTTACGGTACCCAAGCAGTATTTTGTGCAAGTAAGCAGCCTCACTTGGAGGGATTCTCAGGCCTTGGATAAAAGTGCCTTCTTTTCTCTTAGATTTTCATGCAATTTACTGTTCACTGTGTATGTATGCACTGTTGTATAGGGTCTTAGTGTGGGGTCTCATGCAGTGATTTGTTCCCATTTTCCCTCCCTGCAGGAAAAAGCTCAACGAGTATGTGCCTGCCCACATGTTGCGTCCCAAGAAGAAATCCCTCCCGTCCACGGATGGGGGCAGTAGGGGGAACACCCCCAAGAACTCGTCCTCCGATGCCGCCTCCCGCCTCACCCCCTCCCCCCTCAACAAGACAGGGGACAGCATCAGCGAGGATGAGTTCCTCTACGGCCAGCCCCTCGCCTCCCCCAGCCTTGCTTCCCCCTCCCTCACCGTCCCCACTGGTGGTGGAGGTGGGGGTGCCAGGGGGAGGGACAGCCCCACCCCCAGCGCCAGCTCCATGGAGTCTGCGACATCGGGGTTGGGGGCAGGGGAAGGGGGGGATCTCCCCCAGGATGTGTTCCAGTCGCCCAACTCCAGCACCGCCGACCCTTCCACGGCGCCAGAAGGGGAACCGGCTAGTACCGATAGCAATGGAGATGGACCGAAGACACAACCCTCATCTCAGGTAAGGATCCATTGCTTTCCTCATGCCTGTCTCCTCTCTCATTACACATGTTCTTGTCTGTGTGTTTTAGGTGTTGGAAGATGGGGTGCTTTGACTAGACCGGACATTGTTTTATGATGATTTTGCTATTCTAAACTGCCATTAAGTCATGACTTGGCCAGTTGTATTTCCCTGTGTGATGATGATAAGGTGTTTTTTTTTTCAAGAAGCGTTTGAAATATGGAAAAGGAAAGACCCATTTATCGCTTGAAACTTTAATTACATATTCATTGTAATATAATGTAATACATCAAAGAGTGCTTGTTAAATATGTTTTATGTTAATTATACTGCATAGTGGTAGTTACAATGGTGATGTTCAAGTGTTTCCTTTGACATGTTGATTTTCAAGAATTTCTCGATATGACAGTGGATTCACTCAATGCAGAGATGCTTTTTCTGGCTGCATGTTATTCACAGGAACAGGAGTCTGGTATAGATAGCACCACTGAGGTTCCCACCATCAAAGTCACGGCACCTGGCGAGGGAATGGATGACACCTCGGCCAAGCCCTCCTCAGACGAAACCCAGACTTTCAAACGCCCCTCCTCCCCACCTTCTGTCGCAGAGTCCCCCTCCAAGAAAATCAGAACAGACAATGGTGTGGGGGCAGGGGCGGAAGGGGGACAGGAGGGGGGTGAGGAGACCCCTGAGGAGGAGGGTCAACCCTTCAAGAGACCCACGTCACCAACACCGGTGTTGGAGTCGCCCCCCAAGAAGATGCGAACGGATAACGGGATCAAAGCAGGGGGAGAACCCGCACCCCTCACCTCAGACTGCAGTGAGGTATCTACCACCCAGTTAATCTTTTTCCTCTGTCAAGTGTTTTGCCCAGGGCAGCTTTCTCACTCGAGGGCCATATTCATGAAACTTTACTAGCCTAATCACTAAAATCGTATGTAGTTGAATGCACTGAAGTAACTAGCTGGGATTAGTCAGGTTTCATGAATGTGGCCCCAGTTCTTTTCTAGACTAAGAAACATATAGGGGGAGGGGGTGGGGGTAGTGGAGCACATTTGAAACAATTATGCATTGGAGAATTTTAGGCAATTTCACTTCTTTTCCTTAAATGATTGCAATTACCGAGCCATATGCCTCCTTCAAGGGTGACATTCTAACAGAAAAATTGAACTGAAGATATATAATTTTATCATAGATATTGCATGTACCATATTGAAATAAAAGATAAAGCCATCATCTGTTTAACTATTTGACCAAAGTTATTATGTGTATCTTTATATTTTTACACAGATTTCTATGATACTGTGCATGTGATGCCTAGTATGATGTATCTTCATAAAGCGCATCAAGTTACTTTCATTCCAAAAATAAGATAATCAATTGTATCTCTATAACAGAAATGATGAAATAAAAGAACCTTGACTTCTAAGATTTGTGCATGTGATACCTTGAATAGTGTATCTCTATCAAGAGAATCAAGTTACTTTTATTTCTTTTTGTTAAACATTTATACGTTTATCTATCTTACATTTCATGTCACACAGAATGGAGAAAGTGGTGATGCCCCAAGCCCACAAACACTACCTCGACTAATGATACGGCAGGTAAGTTACTAGGTTTCAATATTAGAATACGAATATAACACATTCAGAATGTAAAAAAGTCACTCTGCTGGTACTAAAGGACTACGTTTCTATTTCCATGTCCATGACCATTTCTCTATAAATTTGTTTCTATTTCATTGGTTTTGTAGCCAGGATACAGTGCTTCCCTTCAGTATAGTTTTGTTGTTTTGAGTCCAAAAAAAAATGTGAACTACGCCAGCATAATTTGAACTGGCAATAGTATTGGGGGAAGCGGGATTTCCAACAAAATATGATTTGTGCTTGTCAAGTCAAATTGTATTTGTCTTTGGAGTAAAAGTACAACAGTTTTTGTCTCACCTGAACAAAGTTCAGCAGAGACCTAGTAATCACTTTTCCTGTTAGTCTGTTACAAAAATGTTAAAGTTTTTGTTTAACTAGCCCTCATTTCTTATCACACTTGGTACAAATGATCCTTAGGTAATACCACATGTTTCTTCATGAGGATGATGGGGTCAAAGGTCATCTAGGAGTCAAAAGGTCAAATGATATGAGGTTTAACTTGTTTTGGTTTAACTTGCTCTTATTGATTTTTTTTATTTCTACATGTTTGTTGATCGCGAAATCAGGCGAGACTCATGGTCCGCAAATTACCTTGTTCGTTATTTGATATCAATTTGTATATGACAACATGAACAATGTTCAAGTTATGATGATAGATTGTTATAAAGTTATTTGAAGTCGTGTGTTAATGTGGATATTATGCTATTTTTTCTGGGTTAAAGTTTTAGTCATCTTATTTCCAGTCAGCATGATTAGATAAGTAAACTATCACAAGTATTTTATGTATTTACATTTAAAACTTGATAATGTTTGGGTATTTCGTCCATAAAAGGACTCCATATCAATTTCACCAATTTCCAAATTCACAAAGGAGTTTTAGATTGACACCACCATTTAAAGATGTCGTGTCCCTTTCACAAACATATGCAAACTTCATGAAAGTTTGCACTTATTTAGCACTTATCTTTGGGATACCAACTGTGAAATTTTAAGGTCAGATGTACTAAAACTTCTGTAGAATAAATGAAAATCTAACTAGTCTTCACTGAGATTTGACCATTTTTGTGGTACAAAAAAAGAAAGCTAGATCAATTTTTCGAAGAATATTTCCTCAAAACCGAATATTGCGCTTTGTCAATTCCAGGGAAAGGTTGTATAGCCACTCTCTCTCAAATGATGACAAAGTCAGGGAACTTTCAGAATTAGGTCTGCAAAAGGGACGGGCTACATTCAAGCAAATTTGATGGCATAGTGTGCTTGATTTAGCATGTTCACTTCAAAAAGGTTGAATAATGAATGTGTGCATTTTATGCAGGGCACTAAAGTCATGGTAGTTATTATGGTTAGCACCACGATTTATATACCGGTAGATTAATTTGATTAAACCGCTGTCTGAAACATAGTAACAAGCATGAATTCATTATTGGACCTTTTTAAAGTGTACGCGCTATTCAAGCACATTGTTTTGCTCATACGCCACAAATTTGCTTAAACGCTGAATATTAAGCTTCTTTGTGAATTGAGGCCAAAATGTATATTGTCGTGATACTGACTTACTACATGATTTTACCTATCACCTTTCACCATTTTGTTTTAACATAATAAGGTTATGTAGTTATCCTTTGAATAATCAGTTGAACTCACATGAGGTTGCACACATGCTTTCTCCTCTCTGTTTTGTTTTTCTTTCTTTCTTTCACCGCCATGCACACACCGTTCACAGAGAGTCCCCAGCGGTGAGTTGCCTGACATGGCATCACCCGTTCCAGCAATGCAAGTCGCGAAAAACCAGATACGCCTGAATTTGAACATTAAATGAACTTAAGTCCAGGTACAGTCCTAAGCGGAGGAATAGAAGTCAATAATTTGGTGCCAAGGTGGGAGATTTTGCTGAATGATAACGAGATATCTATGGAGGCAACCACATTGGCCTTGGATTGGTTGGAGATCAGGTAAGCATTCCTGCACGCCATCGCTGGTTTTGGAAGGAACATGACGCTTTAGACCAGGATCAGGTTGTCAGAAGATCTAGTCTGGAGATCTAGTTCAGGAAGATTTCTCCCCAAAGAATCGCCTGCAGACCAAGAAGATTTTTGGAGAATAGGAGGACATATTCACCTCTCTTTTGTATCAATTACTTTCGAAGTATTATACAGATACTATAGAATTCTATGTACATGTAGCTGTCATGTAACTTATATTTGTAGACGTTGAAAAGGGGAGAAAAAGTGTCATGTTAATTATTTGTTGAGTATTTCTGTTAAACCTGATGTGAAATCTGTAAGTGATTTTTGATACAGATTTAATAAAGTTGGTACATATTACAGTGAAAGGAGACACTTGTTTAAAGTGTTTTATTTTCTATGTCTTTGTGATTGCAACTGACTTTTTATGGTAAAATGAAGTGATGCAAGTGGAGATGAAGAAATTGGCTAATATGTTTTTAGGTCTGTGACTTCATCATGGTAGCTACGAATGCATGTGAAGTAGAACGACATATAATTAAGATTTAAAAAAAACACTTCAATCTGTACATGGCTTTATGTTGAAGAGACCAAGCTGATGTATATATCTGTTGATTCACCTTAATCTGAAGAAGATTCAAAATTTATATCCAACTACACTTGTTGGTGGGTAAATCAATATGTGAACATTCATTAGGAAAATATTTCTCCATGTTTCAAGTCTCAGGCAATGAAGCTACCTACCTGCTTAACTGATGAAAGATTTAAAAGAAAAGAAGATGTAAATTACCTCATTAAACATAAGTTCTAATGCTTTTATATTTATACTTGTTGCATTATAACTTGAGCTGGTGAGCATTATAACTTGAGCTGGTGAGCAGTGTGAGGAGTCTTATGTGTGATTGTGTGAAAGTGATGTGTGCATACCTTATTTGTATGCGCTCTCATGATCGTTGTGTATACAGTATTATTTATCCTGTTCATGTTTATGCCATTTCCTATCTTAGCTGCCACCCCTCCCCCCGTCACCCCCCCCCCCTCCCCTTTTGACAACATTCATGGTTTAATATTCTGTTTATGTTTTTATAGGAATGGTAGGTGTCAGGGAACATACTGGTATTGCACTTTGTGATAATGTAGGCAGTAGGCAAGGCTCCTACTAGGGTACATGTTTGAAGGTGGTAAAAAATACTAATTTGCGTGGAGACGGCTGATTTGCACCTACTATTATGATGATTTTTCACACAAATGTAGGTTGCTTACTGAGTTAACAAAATTTGCATGTTTTGGTACTTTTTCCAAAGAAAGCTTGCATGAGAGGATCATACTTGGTGAAATTATCACTTGGGAAAGCCCTGCATGTAGGTACACTTATGTTTGGGGCATGTGTAAAAATTCTGTGAACAACTAAATATATTACTGTTTGAGGGCTATATTTACACCAAAATGCACCAACATTAAGATAATACATTGAAGTACATGTTCCTTTGGAGGTTGCCTCATGGGCTCTGTTTTTCAAAAATTTAAATACAATTGGAAGTGAGAGTCCATTTGGAATCTTATTCCAAATATCTCAAACACAAATTAGAAAGCACATCACCATAATAACAGTATCAACAATACACGATTTAGGAGTACATTTAAGGAACATGCATGTCAACAAGTTTACTTAGTTTATTGTCATACCAAAAAAATCAGGTAATAAGATTATAAAATCGGAGCGAGCTATTGCAATGAAGGGGGAAAAAGCACCAAATGACTGGACGCATAAAACTAACCTGATATATCGAGCATATCATCAGACTTTGTACTCCATTACTTGTGTGGTTGCATTTCCCATGCCTGTCCATACTTTGGTATTCTTTGCAGACAACCCAACAGGTCACTTTCATGCTTCTTTCATTTAATTATGCAATCATCATGAGAAACCTGCACTTGGCAGAACACTAAAGGTAAAGAAATTCAACAAAGCACAAGTTGGCTGCATTGAAAATATACAGCAAACATGTGCGCATTCCTGGGTGTCATTACAAAAAAAATTAAAATAAATTGCAACCTTACAGCTAAGGATATAGCAAATGGATTTGCCTATTAATGGTCCCTGTTCTATAGAGAGAGAGAGAGAGATACTGTATTAGGCGCATTTTAATGTGACTCCTTGCCTGGGCATTTATTACACCAGTATGTAATAAACAGTCATCAAATGAGCTGATTTCATCAGCAATTCAGCATATGTACTTTATTACTAGTGATATATAAAAAAAAAAATCCTGTTGTAAAATGTAACATCTGTCCCATAAAAACTTCAAGCTGTAACTTTCATATCATATTTTGATATAAACAAAGTTTTCATTTTTTCATTTTTACTGTTGTGCATAATCTGTCCAACAAATGTCATTATACTGATGAAAATTAATAGTGTTCATGATACATATTGTGATACTGTGTTTCAAATGATGGAAGTTGCAGCACCAAATGAAATTGTGTTCTGTAAGGTTTGCGTGCTTTCATCATTATTTTTTGGAGTTGTCACTCTTTTATGGGGAAGGGGAAGCATTCACGCAAAGCAAATGAAGCAAAAAAATATGATTTATTTGTATGTTGGGGGGAATTTCATTGTGCACATTATAAGTCGTTATGTTTAAAGTCACAAAATTTTTGTTTTTCTCCATTCCTGGCATATAATATCTATCAGAAAAATTATATCTGAATCCATGCCACTTTGGCTAGCTCAAAATGTTACTACAAGACATTTTATTTTCTTTGTCTGTCTTCCTTTATTTTCAGATGGTTATGACAGTATGTGATGCAATGTAAAAATATAAATGTTATTAAAAAGGCAAAAAATATATATCTTCTAAAATATTGATGTAGGCATTTGTCTCGAATATGAAAGAAGAATCTGCCAAGTCACTTTATTCCATGTAACGTATGGAGCTATACATTATAAACTTCATGAAATGGTATTTCAACTTATTAATAACTAAAGCATTAATAACTACTGGAAATGCATTGATAAGCTCTCTTTTACCTTTAAATACATTAATCAGCAGTTTTGGGGTTTAATTCCTATACATTAAATGTCATGAAATGTTAGCTGTGGAGAAAGTGTTGGTTTCATACAAGTGTTTGATTTATATGTGAAAGTTTGGATCTTTCCTGGTACATCTACGTGTATGGGTAGTTTATGTACCAGTACTGTAAAGGTTTATGACAAGCGTACAGTATCATATGTGATATCATGGGCGTTTTGTGTTAATAAAATATGAGAATTGAACATCGGGAAGGATGTCATAAATCTAGATATAAGTTAAAGGACAATTATTCCAAGTTGGGAATCAAATTGAAGTTAATATCCCTTTCTGCGCCCCTCCCATGTTAATTTGATTAGTTTATGTAATGCATGTTTGTATAATAAGGAAGCACTTAATATTCAGCATCTAGTATAAAATTAAGAAATGCCTTGTGTGTCATGCAGTATCATGCCATTACCATGGTGATTTGCATTTAAGCACAATTTAAAAAAACAAGGTTGAGGCCAATATATGTCTGACAGAAAGATCGGAGGCAATTTTGATGCAAATGTAGCAAATATAGAGGCAAAGTAATGAAAACCGGTGGGGATAATTGGTTTGTATTCAATATGGCTATCAATTACCATCGAGAAGATGTTCTGTTGTGTGCATGTGGGTGGTTTATATTTGATTAGCTGCATGGTATTTTGTTATTGACCATGGCATTGGTCATGGATATTGTGGATGAGAAATTGAAGGACCAGGATTGTTTACACTAATGTGTAATTTTTAGTAACATGAGATTGTGTTCGTTTGTGATAATTTACCTACCTACTGAATGGAAAAGGAAAAAGAAAGGCAAGGAATGAAGAGTAAGATGACGATTCCAAACATAAAGAATGGCCCATTTTCATAAAGGTGGTTTGATTTAGACAGTGTACTAAATATAGACGAACTTAGTAAATCACCTGTTGCTGTCACAAAATCATTGATTTTCATGACAGAGTCCTCATTAGGTGAATTCAATTATTTGCTGTAATTATTATGTGGACAAACTCGATATACCAAAGTAATTCCTAGGACAAAATCAATTATATTGAAACAATAATGAGGTTTCATGTTGTTTTATTTGGCGTCCAGGGTTTGATACACTGTTCTGAATACAGTCCAGTGACTTTGAGATGCTTTGTATAGTATTGTTCAAATCAAATCCCTGATGGTATATTTCAATGGAGGTTTAAAAATTTAGGAAAAAATAGCAATATCATATGCATCCGATATCTTTGGCTACATTCCTTTTGTTTGTTTCCATTACATGTCAGGCTTACAGAGGTGTTCAATTTTGCTTTCTTTGTTTTCATACGAAATACAACTTAAAGATGGTCCCCTCTCTTTAGGTTATGAGTAATATTTACACTTATAAACAAAGACAATTATTGGTACAAAAAATGAGCAAAACATGCCTATGAGAAACATGGACCACATAGTAGAGTGAACAATATATGAACAAGTATGTATTCAATATGGTCAAATCACCAATTTCTATATTCCTTTCTGGTCAAAATCCCACACTATCTATGTGCACAAGCTGATGTTTAGGTAAGGTTTGAGGTTCAGGGTTTGGATAAATGTGTAGGATTAGGGTTAAGGTCTAGCCTAAGGATATGGTTCAGTTTACTCCCTTTTGCCATCTTTCATTCTCCATTATTTTCTACTGATATTATGTCGTCTTTTTGCCCCACCATTACATCCTACCTTCTGCAGTATTTGATCATCTCGAAAGAGAAGTCTCAAGGTTTTGTTTACCTATCCTCCTTCTTTATTGGAGATGTTTATATCCAAACATTATTATGTTATTTGCCAAATATGACATCAAAATTACCATATCACATGAATATAATATATTTAACCAAATGAGGATTTTGTTTTGAATGGGAGGAGAAAGGTGTGGCTCTAAACCTATTCCCAAAATGCCTTCCTAAGTCACTGGAATGTACATATGCATGTATGCTTGGAACATAACTTCAGGGGACATACAACTGAGCTTTTGTGGTGCGATATCGTTTATAGAGGGCGCTGCAATCGAGCTGGAGCGTGGCCAGGCTCGGGGAACATTTGTTGCAAATCGAGGTGTTCCTGAGTGTGGCCCGGCTCGGTTAATATTCAGGAATCTCTGTATAACTTCTGCAAACAAGCACGCAATTGCAGTGATACTAGTGACTTTACATGTGATATGTGCTCATTTTGTGTACATGCACCATTAGACTGTTACTAGTAGCACACACGCACAAGATCGCTACTAACACAGATTTGCAGATCTTGAGGGTGGGCCAGTGCCGGCACTGGGGTGGGGATGATAGACCACTGAACGGATGCATTTTTGAAAGACAATTCATTTGGTCAAATTTTTTAGGGTTCTTGAAAACATTTTGCAGTGTAGATAGGGAAAGTGGTTTATGGCAACACTTATGTAGTTATGTAGATCATATCTGAGTGTAAAGATAGCAATTATGGAGGAAGTGTGAGAAAGAGAGAGAGAGAGAAACCATATGGCCCTGGATCGAAAATATTGTAATGTATCTCTGTCATCCCATTGCTTTTAGTCAGGGAAATCAAGTTTGTGCTGGTATCACCCTAAAGCACTCTTATCTCTCTTCTGATCAAATTGAACAGTATCCAGTGTCATCCAACCTCGATCACTTTCACATGAAGAGTAAATTCAGAATTTACGAGCTTGTCATGTTATTCATAAGAAGTGCACCTTAAAAATAACATTGTAGACATGCAACTTGTTTGTGTGTGTGTGTGTATATATGTGTGTGTTTGTGTGTGTGTATGTGTGTGTGTGTGTGTGTGTGTATGTGTGTGTTTGTATATGTGTGTGTGTGTATTCCCCCATATGTTAGTGGTATTTCGATGATATGTTGTGTATTTGTTTCTGATAATGATGAAGATCTAGCTTCTGATAGTGTTGGTTGTACAGAATTGGCGTTGAAGTGTTCAAATAGCATTGTCACAATGATGGTATTGGCCCTGATGTTACTGCCACAGCAGTCATGTCCACAGTATGTCTCGTATATGTTTGTAATGTTTTGGGTTGTGTTCATATGGGTGCTAGTAGTTCCTTTTTGTTCAATGTTTTTATCAGGTGTGGTCAAAAACTTGTTCATAACATGGTGTAGGAGTATGTTGATTTGTTACAATGTGCTGTGTAAAGGGACAGAACGATTACATAACCAATTCTAACATGTTCTACTCTTGTGCTTTTGACAGTCGGTTTCAAACACAGAAACTTGGACTGCGCTGTTAGTGTATGCATTACAGAGATTTAGTGCTTGAATTGTATCACAAGGGGCTGAAGTGTGGAGGGGGCACTTCCTTGGTGACCCCCGATAGGATCTGCTGAAAAGAGAAAGCCCACTATCCGGCCCAAGCCCCACCCCCTTCCCCATCCCCTCCCCCATCCCCATCCCCCTCCCCCTCCCTTTGATTTAAGCATTCTGAATAGCCTATATTCACAACAGTAATTTAACATAGACCTTGTGCTAAACAAAATCACTGATTTCCAGAATCACAACAGTGAGTTCAATTATTCTTTGTAATATTATGTTGACGACCTCATTATACTATGGTGCATTCTGAGGACAAAATTCATGAAATTGAATCAACAAAAGTGTTTCATGTCCTTTTATTTGGCGTCCCACAAAGTAAATCTTAGTTTGTTACACTTATTAACCCATTCACGCATTGCATTTTTTTCCATTATTATTTTTAGTGAACGAGCCAGCCAGCTGACCCTCAGCCCCTAACATACTTTATGCCTTATGCACAGAGTATGCACAGAGCTACACATGCCTAGCTTGTGCACACATAGACACAGTCATGCCTACAATCTGTTGTGGATAGGGGCCAGCTTGATTATTTGTCCACTATATGTTGTGACTGCGCCATTGGTTTTAAACATACGTTGTTCCTTTTGCAGGTCAAAAAAATTATAAATTTTGTAAAAATTACAGAAAATGGAAGAATATACTGTTTCAGAACTTCCCTCAGAATAATAGAACTGGGAACTGACAGACTGAAGTGAGCCTCTGTGTGCTGTGGTCCGAAACACAGTGCATGCGTTCAATTAGAACAATCATGCACTGATGGGCAATACGATTATGATAGCAGCTTTGATTTTTGAGTGCACCTCACATGTTTCTCTTGTGTATATGGGTTACAAAAGGTGCGCAGACAATGTGAAATGTGCTGTCATGCAAGAATTTGAGTGCAGAGACTAGCACAAAATGTAGGTTGTGGCGGTTGCACGATTTTGGATTTGACATGCATATTCCATAGACATTTCATATCTTAACCTCTCCAAGAGCAGGAAAAGTATGAGTTCAGTCATTGTTAAGTATTAGTTAAGTCATAGTTAAGTATTAGTGAAGTCATACTTAAGAATCAATTAAGTCATGATTAAGTATTAGCTAAGTTATAGTTCAGTATTTGTTAAGTCAAGACTTTCACAAGGAGAAGGTTATTACAGTGTATTATGTTTCCACTTTCAATGAGATATTCTAAATATATCTAACCTAAAACTCCCTGTGATATCCAAGTATGGTTGATTGATACATATATATGATTGTGTGTGTGTGTGTGTGTGTGTGTGTCAATAATAGAACGGCTGTGTATGTATCTGGTTAATGGATAAAACTTGTACATTTTGATTCCATTTTATTTTGAGGCTTGTATGTTTACTGATGTGTGGATATGGTTACAATGATTACACAGGCTGCATTTCACATGAAACAGCTCAGAAACTCATTATGATTTTGTTTGCTTATAGGTACCAGTGTGTACCTTATTGTATTCCAACACATTTTACAATGTCGACCATCATTTTGTTGTAACATTGTATTTTACTGATCAATGGGATTTGAACAAGTGACCACTTAGTTGAGTTCAGAGATAGTTGATAAGGGATCATAAACCTTGTCAATAAAAAGTAATATGTGTCATAAAACCATTTGTTTGAGGGAAGAGTGCTGAATTGGTTCACAAACTAACAAGAAATTAGACATATGAGTTACTTTGTTTTCTCATAAGAGGTGGAATCTGCTGATGTGCTTCTAATGGCTTAGTAAAAATACTTCAGACCTTGTATGCAGAGGCGGTACAAATAGAAAAGAAAAACAGATATGAATTGATTGCCAGCCAGTGTTTCACCTTGATTTAACAACATAAAGGTCAGCATATTAATCTGTGAAAACAACCTGTATTTTTATCAATGTTTTATCTGGTATGGCCAAAAACATGCTCACAACATGGTGTAGGAATATCTTGATCTGTTACAATGTGTTGTGAAAAGGGACATAGCCAATTCTAACAACTAATGAGCTAAACCTGTCGTTGTGACCTAGACAATTGATGACCATATTCACCAACATTGAGTTATGTTCAAAGAATTTAAGACATTGTGTTTGTGATGCGAGTATTATGGCAAAATATACAAGCGATTTAAGACATTTTTGTTTTTCTTTGTTGAGTGTTTTTCTCATCAGTTACAGCATCGCTTGAATTGGATAACAGTGTGTTTTGAGAAGATTATATGTACATTATCTGTTGTGTATTTTATTATCAAGAAATAAAATAAAAAACAAAAGAAAGTGTTACTCAGTAGTGGTTTCTCCTTTTGCCTTTGTTGTTCAAGCAAACAGGAGGAGGACCTGTCTATGTGTGTGAGGTGAGGTTTGTGTGTGGTTGTGAATGCTGGAGAAGAAATATTTACTGCAGAAGCATTACTGAACAGAAAACAATGTCTATGTTGTTACAGTTTCCAAGTACAAGATTTAATGGACCATGAGGCACATACGGAGCTGAGAGGGGGAGAGAGAGAATGAGAGAGTAGGGGGACGAGGGAGATAGAGAGAGATATATAGAGTAGGGGGGGGGGGGCGAGGGAGGGAGAGAGAGAGTAGGAGGAGGGATTGAGGGAGGGAGAGAGAGAGAGAGCAAAGCAGGAAGTGAGATGTTGGATAGGGCAAGCATAAGTTAAAATTACAATTGCATGCATACTAACAAAAATACCCAACAGAAATCTGCTGAATATTCAATAATATTGACATGTTCAAAATGTATGTGCACTCTCTATGCCAGCCTAGTAGATAAAATAACACAGACATTTCCAATTTACCTTGCCTGTGCAAACTATGTTCTTTTGATCAGGAAGTCAATGATACAGTTTGCATACACTGTATGTTGCTATGTTGGGAAGACCTCAGCAAAGCTTTGGGTTTTTCATTGGTCACTCCTGTGAAACAAATATACAGTGGTTGATATGTTTGTAGTGAAGTGGACTTGTCAACGCTTGTAACTGATCTACTTATACACAGTAGTATTGCACATGCCTATTACATCATAAATGCATTCAGGCCTAACATACACAAAAGCCCCCTGGTGCATTTCGGGTAATGTACCAAAAATACACACACATAGAATTATTATAGAGAGGCATTTTTCCATGTGTATACAAAGTTTAACATGATAACAGCTCACTTATGCAAATTCTTTGATTTACTTTCTACTAAATATATTACCAATGATTGAGAAACACATGATCATAATTTACGAAAAGGGAAGATTATTGACACACTCACACACATACACACACACATACACACTGGTACACATACACACATATGAGTATGATTATAGCAAAAACGAACCCACACACAGCTACACGCACAACATTATTATTACATTAACACCTTTTCAGTATACGATACGCCACCACGATACGACATCACCCGTCACACTATACTATGTACAGAAACATGAATAAATACATGACGATAGCGCGATCGATACAGTGTGCCACAGCTGTACGGCCTAACGACGAGGAGGCATGAGTGCAGAAAGCGTACAATGACTGAAATGCACCGTATATAGGAATTGGAAGAAATGTAGAAATTGGTTGACCGTATCAAACTAAAGCTTTGTATCAACTATTCTTTATTCTCACCAAAATAGTACCCGAATTTAGGTCAGTGATCGGAATTTCAGAACACCCGTGTGCCGTCATTATCAACTTTAGGTGGCATTTTTTTTTTCTTCAGTTGTATTGTCCCATTATTCCCATTCTACTCAATGAATAGTGAAATGATTAAAGACTGTACCACCACAAAAATATCCATGGTAGAAAAATATAGACGACTAAGACATATTTGATATATGTTCAAAATTGTATTTCTTTTCGGATCAAGACTACAAATTTTGTTTTACAAAATATAATAACGGTTTGAATTGTTAATTTTGCCTGGCCGGTATGAACATATTTTTTTTAATGGTAAGAAGCAGGAAAAGAACCGTTAAGGGTAATGAGGGATGATTGAAACGTCTAACGCAAACATTCCCTATCTACCTGTTAAAATTATGACCATTATAAAAACATATATGAACGTTTTTTGTTCTACGTTTTGTTTACCAAATGTGCCTTTTGCGCTAGTGATAGGAATACACACAAATCATATCAAGCAGCAACATATCTGGTACACAGCGGGTAACAAGAAGCTGGTGTACTAACTGGTACTTCCATATCCTTCTTTCTTCTCGTTCAACGACGACCCTTCCACCGCTTCATCCACCTCTACAACCACTTGCTCCTGCATGGTCATCTCCGAGGTCATCTCCGCGGCTCCTCCTTCCTCTCCTCCTCCTGCTCCTCCTCCTCCTTCTCCTTTCTCTGCATCTTTCGTCAGCTTCTCCTTGTCATCCGGCCGTGCGTCGTGGTCGTCGTCGTGGTCCATGCCGACCGCCCACAGCATGAACTTGAAAGGAGCCTTGAGGATGCTGAGCACGGCATCCAGCAACAACGCGATGCAAGGCGCGCAGCACGGGCAGCATACTTGAACTGAATTTTAACCAATAAGAAGAATATTAAATCGTCAATATAAATTATGCATGTTCTCTTTTTTATTACCTTTCTTTTCTTTTCTTCCGTTTTTTCTTCTTTTTCTTCTGCAATTCTTCCTTCCTCTGCTCCCTTTTCTTCTTCTTTCTTCTCTCCTTCTTCTTCTTCTTCTTCTTCTCTTTCTTCTTCTTCTTCTTCTTCTTCTTCTTCTTCTTCTTCTTCTTCTTCTTCTTCTTCTTCTTCTTCTTCTTTTTCTTTTTCTTCTTCTTATCTTATAATTTTAGTTGCAATCTTCGTGTTGCCCTTATCCCTTCTATTCTACGCTGCTTTATTTTCCTGAATGATGAAACGAACTTTTTACTTTTATTGCATACTCCTACAGCTGGCTCGTAACCCCTCAAACACCTTAAAGGCTCGTTACGTTTTAACAAGTAAGTTGTCCACATTTATTGGAACGAAACGTTTCCCTACATAAAAGACATCATGACAAATTCGTTGTTTTATAATAATAATCATGTAATATGAGTTTTAGATCGCTTGCTATCACAAACACGACAATTCTTATCTAAGTACCACTAGATAGAAGGGTATTTAAAGCAGGGTAGAATTGCGCATTTATCAAACATACATAAGAAACATAGATGAGGCACGCAAAAATCTACTCCGATCATGCCGATCCCAAAATACTATACTCACGCGGACAACAGATGATGGCAAGAAGGACGCTGATGAGCCCGATGACGAGAAGGAATGGGATACAGATGATGACCACGATCACCCTGATCGTGGATAGACAGCACTGGCCGCACGAGTCACAGCATGCCATTGTGCACGGCTGGCTCTGGGACTTGCAAGATGCTGATTTCATATAGGACGAGGAGATCGGGACAGAATGAGAGTGGAGAGAATTGGAGGGCAGATGCGGGGAACGAAGGGAAATAGAGAGGGGTGGAGGGAGATGGGAGGGCGGGGAGAGCGGGGGTCGGGGGTAACAGAGACGGAAGGTGAGAGAGTGAGATGAAATGGTGAGTGAGGAATGATGAAAGAGAGAAAAGTGAGAGAGAGAGAGAGAAAGGGGATGAAGGGAGAGAGAGAGAGAGAGAGAGAGAGAGAGAGGTGGTAAGGGAGTTAGAGAGAGGGTTGCTGGAAAAGAGATAATGGGGGGCGGGGAAGGGGGGGGGGGAGAATTGAAGAGACAGAGACAAAAGGAAGGCATAGGAGAGAGGGGGAGAGTTGGAGGTATTAATAGAGAAATATGACGTGGTAGAGTGAGATGGAGGGTATGGAGGAAAAGGAGAAAGAGAGAGGTTCCACCACATGACATTTCGTTTATCAAAACAGTATCAAACATCAGTTATAAATGTGATTCTGCTACATCATGTCAGAAATACGCGTCTACTACGTGACACTTCATTTACATTGGAGAAGGGAAAACGAGTTCCGTGTGGTAAACGACAACTCAACTATGCTGACATTATAATTGCCAACATTTACTACAATAATGGTTGAGGGAATGTAATCTAAATTGATTACGCCCGTTGTTCGCCCATTTGACAATGATATTAAAAGGTCCACTCAGTCAATCATGACTTACTGTCACTCGAATTAATGTTGCTCTGCGATACATTTGAAATACATATAATGGCAACGTAAAAATATGTTCGAGACAAGAATTGCCAGCTACATTGTAAATAAAAGTCTTACCTGGAAATCACTTTGGTACAAGCGTAGTCCAACTTTTAATCACGATCCATTTTCGTAAGCAAAATATATTTCGCAAAATGATAATGTCAGCGCGTCTAAAACAATACTCGAATGAAGGGCAGCTCACATTGATGCACTTCACCAAACAAACGAGCCCCTTATTTCCTCAAACCAGTGTAGATCCACTACGACACACAATCATATTAGGGCGTCCGAAATACGGGTAGCCATTAAACTACACTATGATATTCCACATTTCCATATTTCCACATCAGCGCGCAGTCCGACCTAAAGCTGATTATATATTCACATTGAGTGAGCAAGTGAAAATGGGCATTACATGATTAAAACAATCCACCAACCGGAACGAATCACAACGGAATTTGTTAATGTATGTAGCCAGTTAAAATCTGATTTTCCACATGATCATACTATTATGATGTAAAAGGTAATAATGAGATTATTGTTGATGTAGATTTGCGCAGGTGCTCAATGGGCATTTACCACATCAAGCGCGAAAATTGTGACACTTCAAAGAAAATTGTGTTACAATTTATTTCGGTAGAATGCTCAGAGTACCTGTGACCAAGAGAAATGGAGTATGATAGAGAGGGTGGGGAGAGAGATAGGAGAAGGGAGGAGAGGGAGAGGGGGAGAAAGAGAGGGGGAGAGGAAGAGGGAGGGAGAGGGGGAGAGGGAGAGAGAGAGAGAGAGAGAGAGAGACACAGACAGACAGACAGATAGATACACAGACAGACAGAGATAGACACACACAGATAGATAGAGAGAGAGGGGAGGGGAGACAGAGAGAAAGAGAGAGAGAGAGGGGGGGGGAGAGAGAGAGGAAGAAAGAAAGAGAGAGACAGACAGAGGCAGACACACACAAATAGAGAGAGAGAGAGAGAGAGAGAGAGAGAGAGAGAGAGAGAGTGAGAGAGAGAGAGAGAGAGAGAAGGGGAGAGGATAAAAGAGAGGATTGGGGTGGGGTGGGGGAGGGGCGCTGTGATGAGGAAGAGTGTTAGAAATTAGAGCAGTTATAAATAATGCCCTTTCACCTAAAGAGTGAGAGTGAGAAGGGGAAATTTATTAATTTTACCTTTTCTTCCTCTTACAACATTATGTTGAAAGATTTATTAATTTCCACTAGAACAGGGAAAGGGTCGATCCAATGATTTACAAAGATCGCATGGTGTTAACAGAGCCCTTTATAGGGCTAATGGAAATAATCTGAAAGAGCGCCCTCTCACGGTGCTTGACCAGACTCTGGTTTTGCAGGAGAATAAAATCCTAACAACATTCGTAAAAGCAGATTGGGTTTAGCGAGAAATTGGACGCATTTTATAGAATCAATTAGATGCAATTCATCCGGTGATAAAGGACTGTGCAATGCCTTGACTGTAAAAACGTAATACACGTGAGCAAGTTCACACACTACGCCATATGCTAGTCATAGAATATGTATATACACACCTCTATCGTGAAAATTGAAAGGGAAAACAAAAGTTACCAATGCTTCATGGCTAGTGATTGTGATTGTCAAAATTACATAGCAATCCATTTCGCATATACTCTTGAATCCGCTAACATAATTTATACTGTCACATTTTTAATCCTTTCCTAATCAGTGTTGTTCTTCTTCTTCTTTTAAATGTTTTTCTTTAAATTGTTTTTCAGATATTGGTAACATTACAAGAACAACTAAAGGTGACAATCACATCAAAACGAGGACCTCATGTCACTATAATCCAACATTAATATTGGTGGCTTACATAGGTACAAGATCTTAATGAACGTACCGATGTAGCTTTAAAAACTCTCAACACTTTCATAAAGCTTATTCAACTTGTATTGTACTTTATATTTGCATCTTCTCATACGCTATCTTCTCCTTATCTTCTGCAATCAAAATATGCAAAAACAAAATGCTACGAAATGATATTCTACAAATTAAAATGTATGGACTAAAAACTACTACACCAACAGACTACAAACAAACACATTACTGCTGTACAACATTGGAACAAAATAAAGTAATGTTATGAAAATAAACAAATACTAGAAATGATTTGTTTCTCTTAGAGGTATTTCACAATCAACACGTGATGGGGAAGAAGCACATCAACATGTTCATTCGGGAAAAAAAGTTTTCCAAGTATGATACACCATAGTTCATGTAGTTTGATTAGATAAGCAAATAGAAGGGTGCGGCGCACACTTCGGTGTATGCACGAATGAACGTTTTACTATCCACAATGATCACGTTGAACTTAGCCTTCCACCAGCACTACATGGTATCGACGAACATTGCAAATGTAGAAAAATATTAATACATACACATTCATAGAATAGATAATGGTCTGTAAGGAAGGCGACATTAAACAATGCATCATATTATAACCACCATTACCACTAACAGACTGCGGTTAGCTGTCTGACTTGTTAGAATCTGATTTACCATTTTTTGTATTAAATTATTATAAAAGTCTATGAAAAAGTTTGAAATAATATTAAAAACACATTTCATGTTTCTGAATCAAAATAAAGAGTGACCATTTATTTGTAATTGATTTTGTTTATAACGAATGGGAAGCAAATGCACGAGCTTTATTTGTGTTTTCCTCAGAGCGGAGATGCCATTTAACTAGGGACAAGCTCGAAAACCCCCAGTAACTTATTACACATTTCATGCACCTACAGTACTGAGAAGTTTAATTTGGTACGAGGACGACCTCTATCTAACTATTTCATTCTCTATATAATTTTTCAAATATACATACATAGTTCTTGTATAAGTTTTTTTTTTTTTTTTTTTTATACTCACGTAAAGCATTTCAGGCCCCTTTTTATTGTTTCACTTTGCGTCACACGAATATCATCTTACTTCGTATACTTTCTTCAAATCTTATTTTCTACCTCGCCTCTCATCAATTATTGAACTTGATAGTATTCGTGAAAAGACATAATTTTGAATGCGAGAAAGTGCAGTAGTGAAAGTAATGAAAAGGGTGTAATTTATAACGTTTTTGGTGTAGCGTTTTGCTTAAATTTCAATACAAATTTCGGGTTTGTCAGGATACTGTTGATCTGATTCGTGAACTTAGTTTGATAGAAATAAACGTAGTTAACGTAATCAGGTGGTAAAATGGTCAGTGCACGATATAACGAAAAATCCGAAATCGTCATATTTCGAACAGTAGAATGAAATCCGATACCAAGTAATAGCGTCGGTCCTCCACGGCAACAGGTTGATCGGCTGTCAATTCTGCCAAACGCATCCCTCTGGGCAGAACGGAAATTTGTAAGGTAATACGACATTGTACGAACTACAAAATGTTAACATGTATTGTTGGCTAAGAATTATTACATTGTTAATACGTTTCATTTCTAAGAAATAAGTTATTAGAAGTATTCAAACGAAGAAACTAAAATAAACGTCAACAATTTTTTTTTCTCCAGGTACGTAGTACCAAATAATGTAGCTACCGCGTTGGCTTACACATGAGTCAGGTATGCCTGCACGTCCATACACCCAGGGATGCATGCATCAATAAGCAGAGAGAGGCATCGCAAAGCGTTAGACCTGCATCTTTCGTGTTGCGACCGTTGCGTGCTGCGCCGTTCAACTCGACTCTCAGATCTCGGATTTCAATCAAACAAAACTGGTTATAGATCGATCGGCATTCTAATTCATATTTGAAGAAGACATTCTTATACCATTTCCTGAAACTTGTTAAATCCCCACGTACCCAAGGAAAATGGGTTTGAAAACAAGTGGATGCGATAAACTTGCAGCTTTCACTGGAGCTTTCATCGTACTGGTGATGATCTACCGAGCCGAAACTCTGGCGTCGGTGGGGCAGTCAGGCACCGCTGGCGGGGTGAGTAATTCTACTTATAAAGTGAACTCAAACTTGAGGTCTAGTTGCCAAATAATTGATTATGCTTAATGCGGAAAGTATTTTCAGAATGATGAGTTAGTGATTAAAAATAGACCACTTTTATACTTCAGCCTTTTTATCCACCATAGTGATGATGCAGCCTAATTTTAATAGTGTCTTTCAACATGTTCGATATATTCCTTGACATAAAACTAGTTGCTTTGCAAAAGTCATGAAACTTGGCAGAAAACAGCAGTATACCATAACAGCAACTAAATAAGAACCTTGTCTCTTTGTTGCTCTGGGCTATGAAGCTTCAGGTGCTATGGCAGCTAACAATGAACACAGTCCCTGTGCACACAAGAGACCAAACGGTTACACCAATGATGCAGTGTGCATAACACATAAACGTCTAGTAACGTGTCTGAAATTTCATAGTCACAGCTTCATAAACCTTTTGAGGAAAAGTGAAAACTATCACTCTTTACACGTGTTTCATAGCGACTATGGTCTACATCCACATACTGTATTTCAATACTTAGCAGACAGCAATGAGCTACTTGCCTCAACACATCACTGTGTGGTAAGAAAACTGGTGGTGTGCTATTGCGTAATGCAGTCTGTGGTCTCTAGGCTGTAGATTTTGGATGACTCGTCCAAAATCCTCTTAAAATCTCACAATCAATAGGCTTGAAATTAAGCTCACAGTCAGTTTTCAGCTCTATCATTGGGAGGGAAGTGATTCTTCTTCCATTTTCTTTCTTTTTTTTTTTTTTACAAAATGATATTTTGTTGACTTGCAAAAGGACTGCCCTGTCTGAAATGTTGGGAGAGAGTAATTAAAGAAAAAAATCTTGTACATGAGCAGATTTTGTGTGAGTGAGATAGTAAGTAATTTTTGCAATTAATTATTGAGGTTATTGTGTAGTACTTTATTTAGCGACCTGTACTTATATTTCATATTGATGGTTCTTTGGTGCACTTACAGGTATACCGGTACTTGAGGGTTAGGGCTAGGGTGCGGGTAAGGGCAGGAGTTAGGGCAAGGCAAACATGTGATTTTATTGTGAGTTTGGCTTTTTAGCATGCGCACGTACACAAGCCCTAACTAACATACACAACCCGCCCAGGGGGGTAGTCATGATTTTTTTTAGCGCTACAAAATTTCTTGCATCATACATTATTAGATAGGGGTACTGTCTGTCTACAAGACCAACCTCTCGGGAGACAAGCAAAAAAAAAAAGAAAAAAAGGAAAAAGGGGGGGGGGGGGGTTGTACCCCCAACCCCCCTTTGCATGTATACACATCTGAAACATCATGCCTTAGCCTAAAAAGCATCATGTTTCATGCTGAACTGCGGGTCTCTCCCATTCTTCCCTTTCTCTTTCCCTATGCCAATTCCTTTGAGCTGTAGTGTATATCATTTTGTGACGATTCCTTCATGTAATCCTGAATCAAAAAAGAATGGGACCTGTAATAACTGGAGAATGATGCTACCATTTTTATATATGCATCTTAACCCATAGCCTGCCTCAATGAATAGAGCCAAGTGCCACGCTGCTAATCCCTGTTGTGCCCATCCCAAATCTGCCCTGTGCAAAAGTACATCATAGGGTAGTGGTTACTCTGGGAAAGGGTATTTCAATTTTGTAGGAAGAAAACACAATTAGAAAAAAGGGACAAAATGACAATAGTCAATGATATGATGGTTTTCCATTAAAATAACAATTCAACAACGACATTAACATGAGAAGACTTGCAGTTTTGAAACACAGATTTGTAACAGAATTTGTATTCTTCTATTTTCCTTAAATCATCACATATTTACAGTATTTCTCTGATTTTGCCACTTCTATCAAAACAAACATGTTAATTTTGGGCTATCATCCCCATGTAAATAATTTATTAGGATGGGTATTGAATCAACCTACTTGAACACTAATATTCAGGGTATATTTATTAGTTTTTGTTTATTGTCATATTATTAGACTGAATCATTTCTTAACTTACATTACACATGTAGTATATTCTTCTTCTTCTGAACACTTCAAGCCTTTTTCTTCATCTTATTCTTCAATGCTTGATATCTTGATACCAGCAGTGATTTATTGCAGTAATAAGATGAATAGATGAAGAGACAGCAGAGAGACCATGAGTCTCGAACACATTTCCCCTTGAGCATTATATCTCACTTCAACATGTAATAACCATCTCAGTACCAAGCCAAAAGAAGCCCATTGACTTATTACAAATGTCATGCACCTATGGAACTGATAGGGTTTAAGTAACTGTGAGAATAAAGGCCGCTTATAAAGACCATGTGTCTTGTCTCTCTTGAACAGTCATCTACAGGTTTTACTGGATGGTATATCCTCCCAATGACAAATGCCAATAGTTTAGCCCTGCACTACATTCTATGCCATTCCATTATTGATATCATTCTGGCAGCACAGGACTGAAGTAACCTCCTATTTTACAGCTCCGTGGGGCCCCATCATATATCAATCAATACTCCGGTCACAATTTTCTATATTTGCGTGCACCGCTCTGCGAATCAACTTACATCCCAATGCTCGATGCATCTTTCCTAAACAGAGACCCGCAACCTACTCATGTGAGGCAAATTCTTGCAGGGATGGAGAAAAGGCCAAGGATGAACCGCATCTTTTCTCCCAAGGACGGAAGATTTATTTGACCACCTCTTTTTTTTTTTAATGGTTCTAGTACTTACGTCAGACATGACAATTTCATAAATGGGTGAGAAAGAGGAGTAAAGCGTGACTCACCTTCCTGCACGTGTGCGATGGAATGTGCACTGTTGCTTGTAAATGTGCCCCTGAGTCACTCGTCAAAAGCTTTCAAGGGGAACCCAAATTATACCCAGAATGTGCACAAACACGAATGTACAAAATCATTTGAGGCAGACTACCAGGCTAAGGGATAGTATTTATGATTTATATAAAAGTTGATGTCAGTTGATACATCAGTTGATATAATTGTGGCATTCATGAGGGGGAATAAAACATATTGCTCCTTTATTTTTCTGACAAAAAGCTGATAAATTTTTCACAGGCTTTTTTTTTTATGACTAGCAGATAGCATGTCTTGCATTCAGTCTATTTGCATATAGTATCTTGTTACATGTACTTACACTGAGGGCTGTAAAATGTAGAATTTGAGAGAATTTGATTTTGAATTCAAGAGAATTGAATGTGCATTTTACATCAAACTGTAACTGCGTGTGCTATTACACTGACAAGCTTGGAGTCCCACTGTGATGTTGGAATGAAAACTTGCTATGTGTCATGTGTACATTTTTTGCAACAAAACATGGCAAACATTTTGGGCTAGCATATAAGGAGTTAATGATGACGAGTTATCAATTACCATATATATGAAGTTGTACCATTATCTTATTATATTTCCAGAGTGACTGTAGCAGCCTAGATGGGGACATCCTCTGGCAAGCCAACATGACAGATTCTGTGGTGGATGTGGTCTGGGGGTATGGGGCTCAGGTGAGTGATAGGATCAGCAGTTTAAAGCTACATTACCTAAAATGTTAAGTGTGGCAGTGGTAGAGGTTACAGGACAGTACATTCATGGCATTACCGTTCTGCTGTGATCATACATGTAGCTTACATTCTTGTTTGATTTTGATATCAGTAAATGATAAAAGTCTTTCAAATCAAACAAGGAACCATGATGATAGCTGCATAGGTCTGCCATCAATATCCCATAATCTTTACCGCTACTATCCCCTTACCTTTTAATAAGAAATAGCTTACATGTCATATTGTAGCACTGTAGCAGACTTGTTGATGCATCCACAATGTAAATCATTGCTTACACTCACATAGCTTGTGTGCTTTATACAAGTACTACAAATGCGTAAAGTACTACAAATGCGTAATGTTGTACACTCCTCTGCTATTACACGGAACGCATTTGATTCCCTTTTCCTTCTCTTTCCATGACATGTGCAACCTACATATAATGAAAGAGAATCTGACTAACATTCAGGTTGGTGTTTTAGAGAGCTCTCTGTCTGAATTTGTGTGAGTCTTGAGGAATGATTCAGGGCTGCGGCTCCTACGATTACGCCTCAAATTATTCGGAATTGCAAATTCAAGGTCTATGTGTGGAATGCAGACTCTGAAAGACGGGAGTGCGTAATGGAAGTAGAAATGAATCGGTGTGAAAGAAAATCTTGAAGTCCAATTGCGTTTTTTTCTTCATGAAATAAAAAAAGCCATGTTCTTTTTGTTCCGTCTTGAATAGTTTTCTGCTCTATGGTATTGGATGAGCAAGGCTGAACTATTTGTATGCCACATGTTTTATACACGTAATACAAATCCTACTGAGCAGCAGTTTCTCTAGCACACAAAAGGTGAAAATTCTTAATGACGAAAATAAATGAAAAGTGCTGATACTTTAATGCTATTTCTTAGAATAAATAGTACATAATTTTCAAGGTTTATGATAAAATACAGTAAAGGGTAAATGTTCTGTTTGAGGGTAATTCCATGGATGATTAGACAAATTGAAAAGTTCAAATGTCTAGACACGTTAGGTAACAGAGTTTATAATAAATTTATATTTTTGTATGATGTTTGTTTTGATAGTGTTTGAATTTACACTTTTTTAGCCTTCAAATCTGTGGGACTTGGACATTGAAAAAACAAAAATGAATTATTAGTGGTATTTCAAAATATTAAGGAAGTGACCTAACATGAAATCATACATGATATTACTTGATTCGAAGCAGAATAAAAATTTAATAAATGGTAGACCAAAAATAAACAAACAGCGATGTTCTTTTCACCAATTTCTTTTCTGATGATTTTTCTTTCATTTTTCAATGTATTTACATATATTAAATTGGTTTATAATTGATTAATAATATTTGTTAAAATTTTTCTTTGTTTTAAGAGGTCCAGCTGAAAAGCTAGATGTTTTTTGGACTCCTCCACAGACCCAGCACCTATCATTACCATTTGTACACTTTTTCATATGTTTATTATTTTGATGCTTGTTTATCATGTTATCTTCATATTATTTTATCTACTGTGGAAAAAAATGATAAATCACAAATTATAATGAACAAAGTGTAACTGACTGTTATTTTGTCGTTGCAATTTAGGTTGATTTTTTTGTTTGAAAAGAATTATATTGATCATATCAATTGCCGTGACACTAGCAATGATATTGTTAAGACACACTTTTGAGGAAGGTTGAGGAATGATTTGGTTTAAGTTCCATGCCTTTTTCATGTAATGTAAATAACTGAAATACAGGTTCTTATAGTCACTACAAAAAGAATTCTCCACGAGTTTCTTCTGATACTGCAATGTAGGTGTGACATTATGTATAAACTTGAAAATAAAAAGTTGATTCCAATTGATGCCTCCTCCTATATTAAAAAAGTATCATAAAGGGTAACATGCATTGCCCATGGGATGTGTTTAAACTACAACCAGTGAAACCAGTGTTGAATTTAGTGTTTAAAACAGTATACAGTTCTGTTATTTATGCATATCATACAAGTTTATACTGATTGTTAAAACAAGGGCTTAACCTGTACAGTGAAACCTGTCCATATAAAGACTACTTAAGGGGGACAAAAACATGCAGTCCTAAAGGCAGGTGCTTGTGATACACAGCTACTTTAATTCAGGTTGTAATGCAAAACATAACTTACAAGAGTCAAGAACCATGGTCATTATAGACGGGTGGTTTCTGTACACAAGTAGTTGCTATATGAGGTGTCACTGTTTTTTTTAAAGGGTTCAGTGTGTACAATGTATACTCAAATCTGATTTCATTGTAGCTTCACATCTACCATAGACCCACATATTGTCTTATTCCCTTTCTTAATCAGAGTGTCTGAGATGGATAATTAACATTGCATCAAAAATGGGTAGGCATTCTGTAGGGAGTTTTTCCCGCTTTGCCCCTTTCCCACTACATCACTCCTCACCCCCATTCAGCCGCGAATGCACGGACATGTACAGTGGAACCTCCTTCAGTGACTACCTGTTTATAAAGATCATATTTATTGTTTTTCATGAACAATGTTTCTCATTGAAACTGGTATTAAAAATGTTACAGGTATGCAAAGATTAAGAGCAATCTTCTTGTCTACTATAAGCAGCTTTTCATCAAGATTCTGTTGATTAACAAATAAAGAAAGTTTCCACCTAATTGACCTAAATGTAAAAAAAATCATGACAGTCTTATTTGGTGAGTCGTTAATACTTTGATGGAAAAGATGGAGCCAGTAGAACAACTTGCATGAGACTTTGATTAAATCAATGTAATTTCATTGTTTGTGGAACAACAGTGATCAATTTTTCACCTGATAATCCTAAATTAGGGGGGGGGGGGGCTTGGAGGTAGAGGAGAATGGGGTTTGGGTTGGAGGTGGATGGGATTTGGGAGGGGAGAGGGGTTCTAAAGGGACAGAGATGAATTGGTTACTGATTAAATTGGGCCGCTGCGACAGTGACGTAAGTCCCTAGATTGTTTAAAGCGGGGCAGAATTCTAAGGTTCCTGCTCCAGATTATGACGATTCAGTTCACGTATGCAGGCTTTGGCACGAAACCCAATCACACTACCCTTGTGGGATGATAGATTGGTTTATCTGCTGCCCGTGTGTATCATATGTGTATGTGTGTTTGTGTGTTTGGGTGTGTATATGCGTGTGAGTATAGGTGTGTGTGTACATATTCATGTACATGTACATGGCAAATCGTAAACAATAAGAGAGGGTAAACAACACAAAATATGAGAAAGCATCTTGAATATTTACTCAGCTGTATGAAATCTGTTTGAAATTTGCATGGCTGTGTTATATTGACTAAAGGCTTTGGTTTGAAATGAGAAATTTTCATCAATTAATGAAGGTTGATGTGATTCAACATGTTATCAAAGTGTGATAAAGGAGGCTGTGTGTGGTACAGCACAAAATATCTACTGTAGTTGTTTTTGTCCAACATGATTTGGGGGGTTTGCCCTGTGCAGTGTAGGCCTACAAAGATGATGCCATATTCTTCCAGATGTCGATGGCTTCGGAGCGAACCTAAATCCAAACACTTGAGAAGCCAGTGACTGATCGCGGCGCTGTGAAGTACCAATTGATGCAGACGGGAGTTCCTCGAGTCACCCTAGCCACATTGTGGTCAGCACCAAACAGAAAGAGAGAACTGACTGTAGAGGAGAGCCTGTTCAAGATTTCCGTACCTGCGTAGCCCGTCTTGAACTTAGACAGTGGCTTTGATCAGGGGAGCAGAAATCGCCATTGGAAAGGAAATGAAGTGAGGGGCATTCGATCACACTAAATTTGTGCCACAAACAAAGGCTGGACCATTTGGGAGAAAACATGTTAGAAAAGATGCAAGTTTGTAATATATTGGAAATATGATATTGATTGTTAAAAAATATTATGGCACTATGAAAATCTAATTCTTAATTTTCTCTCCCTCCCCTCTTGCTCGATACCAAATCTCTGTCATCCACCCTTCTATTCATATCACATTCTCACTCCTACCTTCCTCTTTATCGTCCCCCACCATTCCCCTTTCCCCTACTCCTATGCTCTCCTCTCCTCTTCTCTCCTCTCCTCTTCTCTCCTCCCCTCTCCTCCCTTCTCCTCCCCTCTTCTCTCCTCCCCTCTTCTCTCCTCCCCTCTCCTCCCCTCTCATCCCCTCTCCTCTCCTCCCCTCTCCTCCCCTCTCCCATCCTTTCCTCCCTTCTCTTTTTTCCTCCCCTTCACTAATCCTCCACCTCATCCATCAATTTGGTTAAGTTGCCCCCTCTCCTTCCCTTGTCCCATCTTCTCTCCTCTTCTCCCCTTTCCTCCGCTCTCCACTCCTCTCTCCCTCCCCTTTCCTACTCTTCTTTATCCTCTCCACTATATCTATCTCTTCCCAACTCCTTCTCACTCCTTCCCACCCCACCCCTCTTTTCTCATCCACACTCTATCCTCTACCGTTCTCCCCTCTCCCCCTTCCCACCGCAGGACACCTGCCACACCCTATCAGAATGTTTTGGGATTAATTCCACGGAGGATGAGGACCAGCTGATTGATATCCAGCTCAAGCCTATCCAGATCCAGCAAGGAGTCAAAGTCAGGTGAGATCATAAACAAGAACTAAAAACAAAAACAAAGCAACCAGAAGAACATTAAGAACTAGTGCTGATCGTTTCGCAGGTGGCATTTAGATTGAAACTCCTATTTGTGCTCTGTCATGATGATTGAGCAGTAAATCAAAAGTGGTAATTCATCTTTGTTGGTTTAAAAACAGAACACATTCAACATAATGACATGGTTCTGGATAACATGATAAAGATCTTTTATCCATACAATAGCATTAACTCATGTGTGCATTATGTCACTAGTAATATACAGAAATTCCATAGAGCAGGTTTTTATCTGTCACAGGAAGAGTTAACGTCAAGATGAAAGGCTGGTGAATATTCAGCTCAGGTGAGAGCATGAAGAGCGGCAAGAAAAACAACTCAACCAGTAAAATATTAAAGATTGTCCGTCCCTTGAAATCGTCTATCACGATCGTTAATTGAAGAAAGTGTGATTCAAGACCATTTCTAAGAATATAGCATGTTGAAGCTTTCTGTATATGTAAAAAATTTCAGCCGTTAAATTTCAAATCAACTTTTTTCGTACTACGAAAAAAGTGGTAATTCGTACTTTCGTAATTCGACTTTTTTCGTACTACGAAAAAAGTATTAGTCTTTGTTACAGTATCTATGTGGTTATTATGCGTGTGTGAAATCCTAATTTTATGCGTAACTACCAAACTTTGGAGATGATTCCTTCCATAGAACAATTTTTTTCATAATGCGTTTTATAATTTAATAAACAGATTAATCAATAAAGCAGATATTTCAACACAAACTGCTAAGAGCCTGAGGTAAAGACTATTAATCAGACGCTGTTATGTGCATTATTTGAATTTTACACTACATGTACGTATCAGTTTCATATTGTGAATATAGAGCTTGCTAACACTTCTCTATATGTTTTGCCAATGTTTCGATGGTTTTGTGGTGATCTGAAAAAGGGACTGGCTGTCTTTAAGATCCTGTGTTAACTGCTTTGCATGTGGTACTTGTTCTGCTGATGTATGCCAAAACAGTTGTGGAATTTATCTTACTTAATTCCCTTTTGGGTATCCACTTCATATTCTGTGTTAGACTGTGATTGGTTGATGTTTGTATCATCATTGAATGTGGTCATATGGTATGTAAAATGCTACATATGAAATGTTGATGGAAAATGTATAATATTGAATATTATGTGGCAAAACAGTGACAACTTACATATCACCTTTATTTAATCACCATATGGTGTGTTTTTCAACTGGATTCGGGACTTGTTGATATGTAGCCTCTATCTCCCTGAAACATAATTCTGGATTGGGATGATATTCCAAGCTCACATGATGCCACTCTATATCCAATATGTAGCTGAGAACAACTTGGTCTTCAATATGTAAAACACAATGATTACTCTATCCTGAATAGAAGTGAATCACAATTACTTGCAATAGCGCTGGGTTTCAGTTGCGAATCAGATTGTTGTCTAACTGTTTGTCTCATAAGTGAGACAGCAACTTGGTGGCAGAAACAGCTGAAGCATGGCATGGAAGGATTTCATGTTCATCGAGTGAAGATAATGGTGGATGATCCGACAGGTGGCTCTGCCATCGAGCATGAAAGCATTTTGGTTGAAATACAAAGTTATTTTTTTTCTTTTGATTTGTAAAATGTCAAAGAGGTCCCTTTACCATCAGAGTCTGCAGAGTGAAATCTTGAAGAGTGATGTTACAATCTTGGTCCTGGTTACAGGATACAGGGACATATGGAGCACATCATTATGTGCACCATCTCTACTCCCTCAATCATCCGTACACGATTTTGTATGGCACTCTTACTTTCCATTTGATGCCATTTGTAAGCTAAATAGGCTTCTTAATCGAAAAGTAAACATATCGGTTTACATATAAATATAAATCCTACCAGGCATCCCTTTATACTCGTTGTTTGAAAACAGCATTGTAGATAAAATCTGAACCCATTTTTTACTGAGCCTTCATATGTGTGGAGGAGGGGTGCAGGGGGGGGGGGAGTGAATTCCATTCAAATATTCATTATAAAGCATTCTTTGTTAATATTTGAGAATTTAAGTCTGTCCTGAACTACATTTTTACCATTACATCTGTTGATATATAATTTCTTCATTCTGTTTGTATACCTACATTTATGTTACATTAACAGTAATAGACTGTATATCTACATGTTACTAAGCCAAAGTGTCAGTCATATATGCAGGTAGAGTCTGTTGGGTGAACCTTCCCATTTGTAGAAGTGCACCAGGGGCGAGAAAATGCCACATTTTCTCGAGGGTGATCAATAAATACTGAATAACAAATTTAAGATCGATGGGAGTAGACTCAGTGATATGCCATTTATGCAAGACTTGTATAAAGGCAAGATATAAAATTGCAAGATGCGCTGCCCCAAAGGTGCTCTGGTATTAAATAGAATTAGATATTTTTGTGGGGTTTTCATCTGTTCTTTTCTTCCCTCGTTTCTTTCTCTCTTTCTAACACTTTGCTGTCATATCCCCATCCCTCTTTCTCTCTGTCTTACTATTTTACGTGTATCTCTACTTCTTTCTTTCTCCTCTTTTTGATTGCTCTCTTTCTTCTTCCTTGTTTTTTCTCTCGTACTCTAGCTTCTCTGTCATTTTTTCTTGCTTTTCTTATATCTCCTCTCCCCCCCCCTCTCTCTCTCCCCTCCACAATGCCCTCTTTTCCCTCCTCCTCCACCCTCAATATGTCCCTTCCCATCACTCCATTCACCACCCTTCTACATCTCTTTTTCCTCCTTGCTTGCTCCCCTTCATAACTGTCTATGATTTAAATATTTTTATCTCACCTTGACCTGCCCTTTCTGTGTAATTAATATGATTTCTGAAGCAACTTGGCTAGAACTCAACGGTCAACTTGCTTGAAGCTTAGTGCCCCATATGTGCATTGACCAGTATACCTCCATGAAGTGATCACTAGCGGTCAGTTTGTAATTCAGTTACATAAACAAATCAAGGTTGATGATATCCAAAATATTTATGTATTAACTATTAATGTGGCAATGATCATTTCAATCGTGTTATTAAAATATTGCAAAAATCTTGATCAAAGTTTACGATACAAAATCAAAATATTACTATTTTCATGATAGAGATGAAGAGTTTCCAATAACCTCTGATATTTCATGACCACGAGTGACTGTATTCAATAGAACTTCCTGATTGGTTTGCTAATATTTTTTTGTCATTTCCAACTCCACCCTTAATTAACAAATGTCTTTGCCTCCTCTGGAACAGCGTTGGTGAATAATTCATATGCAGCCTCCTCTACTCCAATACCCCCATGACAGATTTCAATTTACTTGAAATGACAGCAGGGGAATAGTGAATTCATTGTTATCAATCTTGGATAGTAATATACACTAGCCTGTGATTCACTATGGGGAAATCATGATTTAATCGATTGGCTTTAGGGCTAAGGGCTGATGATTGCGTGGCCTGTTAGTGAGCGTTCTATCATAAATAATTTATATGAAAAATATTGCATATTAATTCTCCTTGGGTTAGATATTAAATATACTGTACAATCTTACAGGAATCTTAGATATAAACAGTAGCTTGTACATTCAGCTTGTAACACAAGCAACTCATGAAATGTATTGAACTTGTTTCTTCAATGAGAAGTGCAAGATCAATATAAAATCTCTTTAGTTTATGATTTACTTCTTTTAATAATTTCTTACTCCTCCCCCTCTATTATACAACATAAGAGAGTAACAATACATGTCATGACTAGATTAGATGCATGCTTACATGTATCCAAAGAATATGCATGATATATTTATATTAATATATTAGATAAAGCGTACAAGTGATTGTTTCCACATGACATTACCAAAGATGTATCTCACAGATATTTAATGGTGTTCCAGATGAAAAAGGGGTGTTGTCAGCAATTGAGACTAAACAAAAGTGATTATTTTAGCACTTAAACTGCAGTGTGTCATGCATGAGTAATGGAGAGGAGCGGAGCATATCTGTCTAACCTTGATTGGAGCTTTTAGGATGTTTAATGTGTGATTAAAAGGTACAGGCATAGACTTCGCTCATTCCCAAATGGTGTTTATGAACATAGTTGTAGCATCTTTATATTCTTAATTCAGAAATAATTTAAAGAATACAATATTAGAAAATAAATAATATATAGTCAAGCGACAAAGCTTATTTTACATGTTGACTTCATGTTTTCTGCCCCCATATGACAGGAATAATGTACTAGAATATTTGATCGCTGTGTAAATTCAAAGAAAATGGAAAGTTGGAGAAAGATAAAGCATGCATATTTGTTAATCTTGTAGGGGAGACATGTTTGTAAGAATTCTGCCTTTCAGAATGAAAGTATTCCAATAAATTATTCAAACATGTTTTTATTTTTGCCGACAGTGCTCGTTTGGCCATAGGAAAAAAGGGTGAAGTGGAGATGGAGAAAGAGGGAGAGGGAAAGTGGAGGGGGAGAGGGGGAGAGGGGGAAGAGGGTTTCTTCCAAGACAAACTGTCCCAACATATAATTCCCTGTTGTCTCATGAATCAAGGCATTTAATTTCACCCCGTTGGGAATCCCCCCTTTTCAGGAAGCTCTACAAAGATATCTGCGACGATATGGTAAATTGAATTACGTACTTAAAATCAACTTAATACCTACAATGTCTCTTCTGTCTCTTAACGTCAGCCTCATCCCCTTCCATGCGTTTTCACGTTAGTTGTTCCATGGCCTGTGAATGTGTAAAGATGCATTAGAGGCACTGGCCTTCGCGCTCACAAAAACCACCCAGCTAATGGATGCTGTAATTGGTGCAAATGCAGTCTAGGGAGAATCTGGGAGATTGAGTTTTAGAGAATCGACGGGTTGTACCGGTTCACCACGCCGGAAGAGGATGCTCAAAATGAAATGTACTGCTTTGTGGGGAATTTGCTGTATGGGAGGTTTTATTCCCTTTGATCTTGATTTCATGCGTTGTATAACTGTTTATATGCCCTTGATGTATTTTTGCACAAGTAATGAGCACAGAATCCCATTCTATAGCAGAATCTTGTCTGGCACACTGGCAGTCAGCTTAGTGGTCATGTTTGTCTTGAGGATTGCTTATGGATGGAGTACTGGGCTATGGTCATTACCATGGATGGCAGAGTAAGCCTCGATTCATTATTACTTATTCATTATTTATTATTATCATTATTATGGTTTATGGAACGGGGCCCTGATAGGGTACACATATTAAGCGCACTACACTGCTTGCATTATCAATTTTATTAATGATTCAATAGTTTGCCTTTGTGGAGAAGTTCTGAGAGATGCTCTCTCTGAAGTGGCAAGAGGAAAAAAGAAAGGCATACTCACAGCTAGGTATGTATTTTCATTTCGTAGAAAACATGTGCAACGCACAGATATGCTGACTTCTCTCTTGCGCACAAACACAACACACAACACACACACACACACACACACACACACACACACACACACACACACACACACACACACACACACACACACACACACACACACACACACACACACACACACACACACACACACACACACACACACACACACACACACACACACACACAAACATACACATACACATACACTCATACATAAAGAATGAGAGAAAAAAAAAATGTTGAAACAGAAAGAGGATACAAAGTATGAGAATGAAAGGACACAAAGAATCTGAGACAGAAAGAGGGACAGATAGACAGAGGTGCAGAAAGATAGAGAGATAGGCAAAATTAGAGGAATATGCAGACAGAAAATAGAAGAGGAAGAATGAAGGAGGAATAGAGGAGTAGAGGTAGAGGATTAAGATTTAAAAAGAAGAGCGTGAAAGGGAGAAAAAAAAAGCAATGGGGAGAAGGGGGGGGGGGGGGTTGGTGAGCAATATAAAGGTTGAAAGCTAAGAAGTTGTGATGTACTTCTGTCAAGAACATGGACTATTTGAGTAGTATCCAGTGTTGCATATGGCGACAAGAATCAGGTTGTTTGCGCCTCGCTCGTCTGCTCAGCTGTGTGATGCGGACAAAAGAGAAAAAGATAAAAGATCATACCTTTTCTGGGTTCACGTCATAAGAATTTGGTGAATTGTGCTTACATGAAGCATAAGGAACTTTCAATGTAATTTTGCAAGTTTATTTTGCACCTTTGTTACTGAGCACAATGAGCTACCATGAAAATATCAGAAAAGATGTCAGTATATGAATGGGGCTTGTTAGACAGATTGTTAAAAATAGCGGAAAGCGAATCATTTGAGAGATGTCTCAATCACACTCTGAATTCTAAAACATGATTGATATGACAGGAATAGTGATTTGGCATCTCATCGCTGTCTCATGACCTTGGGTTTGCATTGTGGATGCAGGCACTCTCTTTGATTATGAATTTGTAAGGCACTGGAAATATATACGCATACGTGAGGTTTGCACAGGTATAAAGACATCTATCTCTCTTTTTAACCCTTTGTGTGTCAGATAAAGTCTTGCTCTGTGGGAATTGTGTTGAGTAGTCATGAAAATAGTTACATTTGGCATTCAACGAGTTAACCATCTTATCAACATGGGTTTAGGTAGGCAATCAGTAAGAAAGCTTTCATTAGACCATACGTGTTATGAGTACGGTAGTCAAAGGGGTTGTGCATCATAATTATGATAAGTGTCCATTATTTACGGTAGGAAGTATTGGGGATTTGGAGATGCTACATGTAGTGGGTGGAAATAAAGGTGATCATATATAAACTGATGTTATATTACCATCAGGGCAACAACTGATTGGTGTCATTACTTGCAGTAAAATGTTACTGTTAAAAGTTTGTTTTGGATAATGATTAGGCTCCTGCATCTTTTGTGTGCATGTAAATACAGATAGTATGACATACTGAAGATTTTAATAAAACTGTTAGGTGAATTACTAGTTCAGAAATATAGTATTCATTATTGTATAGTATAGGATAGTATGTTTAGTATAGTATCATCATACAGTACACAAATATGATGTATTCAGCAAACTCTGTTTTCTGATGTGTGATGTTAAAACTCATTAAATATTTGTTGATCCTATAGTTGATAAAGTGGCTTTAGTAGATCTAATGAATGAAAAACTTAATTTCAAGAATTGAAATTTTATTGTGTGTGCTGAATAACATCCTTCATGAACATGCAAGTGCAGTAAAATGATCCTATAGTTGATTAAGTGGCTTTAGTAGATCTAATGAATGAAAAACTTAATTTCAAGAATTGAAATTTTATTGTGTGTGCTGAATAACATCCTTCATGAACATGCAAGTGCAGTAAAATCTGCTTTAGTGACCACGTGCCTATAATAGACAATATTTCTTGTTTTCCTTGAATAATGTTTTTCATTGAAACATGTTTTCAAAGTAGCTTGTGATCTACTTTTAGTGGTTTTCATATAGATGTTCAAATGTAGTCCAATTGAGTTAAGTTCATTACAATTGAATTGATTGTATCTTGATTGAATTAAAATTCAGATCAATTACAGCATGATGACATGGCAATGCCATTTTGTTGCAAATGTAGAGGAAGGTACAAAACAAATGTCCTGTCATCTATTGGACACTGCAAACCGGTCCAGCGCTGCTATTTGCTCCTGTAATGCCCATGCCCAATAATCTGACATCAAACCCCGGGTCTATTTTTGCCTCAGAATTGTGTCGTCGTCGTCATCATCAAATCAAAGTTACCAGATAGGGCTACCCCTCTCCTCCTCCCTTTCCTCCTCCTCCTCCTCCTCCTCCTCCTCCTCCTCCTCCTCCTCCTTCTCCTTCTCCTCTTCCTCTTCCTCCTCCCCCTCCTCCTCTTTTCCTCCTCATCCCCTCCTCCTCCTCCACATCCCTGCTCACCAGATAGCCTTCCCATCAATCATTGCAGCTGCTAATAATCTCATGATGAGAGACCGCACCAGGGGAACGGCCGGCTAGATGTGGCCTTCTCTCTTCCTCCCTCACCCCTTACTCCCAGCATACAACCACCCCCCCCCCCACTCCAGGAGTAACAGATCAGACATGTACAGTGTACCCATGGAGGTTCTTCTTCTCATGACACCACATTGTACTATTTTGTTAACACCATTGCATTCATGATTAGAGTAGAACATTGGGATTAAAGAATAAACCACTCTTTGTACAATAGATAAAAATATGCTTTGCAGTTGAATAAACAAATGAGTATATATTATTAAACATTATGTAATGAAATTGAAAATAAGATGTTTTCAATAATACAATATAAAAATGAGTAACATTGATCTCACATACCATGTTTTCATTGATTAAGGGTTTACTGTTCAAACTCCTTTGGGGAAAATTGCATTGAATTCACTCTTTTAAAACTTGGCTATAAATGCCATGAAGGTAATCAGAGCATAGCGTTACAGTGGCAGAACCACATTGACTAAATTCACTTGCTTACTCATTGGACTTGAACATGTGAAGGCAGTTTCCAGCAGTGAAAAGAATGCACAGGGGCTTGGGGGCTATTCGGTCCCCAAAATGCAAGTAAGAGCCCCTGTAAATAAAATAGTAAGTTTAAATGCACATCATGGTTCAGTCCATCAGGTTTGAGAATTAGCTCCAGCATATGTATTTAGATGCCTCTCCTTGGGATTCAGTGGAAGTAGCTTTCCACTAGCTGCTTACCACATCCATAGTCCTTTGTACTGTGGGCAACCCTCGCTATTTTTTCCTCTCCCTTCCTTCCCTCTCACCCCCCCCCCCCCCCCTCTCCATGGTTTTCTTCATACTGTGTGCATGAAGGTCTCAGTCACGAAAGTAGCAGGTGTTAATCCCGTCGGGCCAGCCAGTTGGAAATTCGGTGCCGTGCGATGATAATATCAATGTCTCTTTGACTAGCTAATTAATGCGCGCAGTAAATGGATGACTTTTCTTTGCTCGTGTATGTAGCTTAAGATCTGAAGTTGATTGTTTTAATATTGATCATATGATGATGACTTGTTGATCTGAGTTCCTGATTTTATGCAATTTACCTCATCATTAAAGTTTGTTCACCTTTGAAGTTGTTCCATATTGAAAACAAGACAAAGACATACTAATAAATACTATTTAGAAAATAGCAAAACTTTCGGTAACACCATGTGGTTGTACTCTTTTGGATAATTGGCCCACTTATGGGGTGAAGAAAGGAAAGGAAAGTGAATGTAAAAAAGGGAGAGGTGAATTTTTATATTTTATAACACTTACACAAGACTATTTTTAGCTTTAGTTTCCGGTGTTTTAAACCGAAAATAAATGGGATGGAATAGAGGTAGAAAGAAGAGGGTGGGTGTTGATGAAAGTTGTGAATAGTCACAAAGCAGTGATAAAGAGAAAAGAAAGAAAAGGGAATGAGAGAAGCGTAGAAAAGTTATAGTCAGTTCTGCAACTAACTATATAGTTACTATATAGTTATAAAATATAAAAATTCACCTCTCCTTTTTCACTTTCACTTTCCTTACCTTTCTTCACCCCATAAGTGGGCCAATTATCTGAAAGAATACAACCGCATGGTGTTACCGAAAGTTTTGCTATTTTCTTAATAGTATTTATTAGTACACTCTCACCATGGAAACATTCAAAGAATTTAAGACAAAAACATGTTGGTCATTTCTCTAAGGATTTCCAAATGAGAGAGGAATACTCAGAAAAGATGGGCCACTGCAGAGAAAACATTACTTGGGGCACATGGTAAGTGAGCCCCCACAATGCTAAAAAGCCATGCGTATTACAAGAGAGCCCATGCAAAAAATTATATTTCTTTATGGGGTATAAAGAAAATCATAGATTAGCATGTGCGTTTCACAACATCAGACCTAAAAAGTAGCCCTTGCAAGGAAATTCTTAATTTTGTTTCTGGCCCTCTGCTGTAGAGCTTGAACATTGCATCACCAAGGAAAAATGATGTGGATACCTTTAAACTCCACTGCATCCCCATCTAGAATCCTTGCGTTAAGCCCAGCCAGCCGCTTTCCGCACACCAACCACCCTAAATTGGTTTCTCCTGCAAATTTATCTAACCTGTTATGCTGGGTCATACTTTACACAAGTGCTACGCTCTGCCGCTTCACTCCAATTTTAGGGGCCACGATCACCCGGTGATATTTTGTGCAAACAGGCCTGCCGTGGTCGATTTGCGCCCGCTCAATTTGATGACAAGTTTATCAAAACGAAGAGGGGAAGAAAAGTGCTGGTTCATGTGTTTCTGAAAAACGTATCCCTTTCCAATTAAGACCTAACCAAATTTGTCTGCAGCAGTTTATTTTACTGTCACATACCGCATCTCTTTATTGCATTCTGTATGTGCCGTAAAATTTACGTAAATTTCAAATATATCTCTTGCTGGGAAATGGGGTATGCTATTTTCTGACAGTTTGTCAAGAGTGCAGACAGTTTTGTTATCCCGCCTGGTTATTTTTGTGCAGTGCACATCGGCATCCAGGAGACAATTATGATGGATATAGTGTGCATTTTCTGTCTGTTCTTGCCGATACATATCAAGCTGTTTCATCCAATTGCAGAGAGAATGAATTGATATGAATACATGTACATGTATATACCAATCAGTAATGCTCCCTTTGAGCAGAAGACAACTTTTTTGTTCTTTTTATAGTTTTCAGACGTTCTTTAAAAGATTAAATTTGTTTGTATAGTCGTTAGTTACAACTGAACATCATCAATGGTACTATGAACAAATGGATTGTTCAGGTCTGCATAAATGTTAAGACATGTTGGAGCCGGAGAAAAGATCTTGTTAAACTTTTCGCTATTCCAACCAGGACTGTTTCGTATAATATGGTGCTAAAGATTTGAAATGATTAATTTTTCATTTGGGAGACTATCAGAAATATTTTGATTTAAATAGCTTAAAACACATTACAAGAAATTCACATTGCAGTTTTATGGAAGAATGAAGAGCAAATACTATATAGTGCCAAAGAATGGAATACGATAGCAGTGAGTTTCTGTAGCAATTTGGAATAGCATTCAAAAGTTCAAAATTTTGTTGAAAAACACAATGTAACCTTTGGGCACCTGTGCTTGACTATACAGCATTTGGGCTTGTGATCCCTCCTTTTAATAAAAAAATAGGCAAACACAAAAATGATTACATGTCAACACACTCATCCATCAAAGGGGAACTCAATTTTACCATTGTTTTTGGAACATCACCCATGATTGGACAACACGACTTGCTATTGTAAAGGGAAAAAAACAACCCATGATACAAACCGAAAAGAATTTATAGGTCAGTGTCAGTTCATGTTCTGTCAGCATCTCTATGGGCAATTTTTTTCTCTTTACTATCCTCTGCACACATGGATGCATGTGTGAGTCTAGTCTTGTTGATGTTCATATTGTAGCTGTTCGTCATGCACGGCATGCCTTATTGATAAATTGAGCGAAGGATAGCAGGATATGAGGTAAACACAGCTGCACTACGTGACAGGAGTTTGGAAAGTGCTGGGAAGAAAGTTCATCCCAGCATGTGCATAAACCCGTGAACAACTTTCTTTATGTGTACAGGTGGTCATCTGAAAGTATCCCCACAGATAGATATTACTTTTGATGTTTATTCCTTTTGATTAACCTGTCTTTAAACATGTAACTTCATGGGATTTTCATGATTTGGTACTGAGAGGGTTACAGGTTTCATGCTGGTACATTCACATCTTCCTTGGATTCATATCAGGTTTGTAATCATATCGAATACATATACTTTCAAATCTGTCCACAAAGACCAACCATATATAGAAAAAACCCTCTCAAACACTTGAATCCCTGCATAGCATTGTGCACATTCTTGCACCTGTTTGTTAAGACCACCTGTTAATAAGGACAGGTAGAAAAAAAAACACTCAAACATTTGAACTCCTGCATAGCATTGTGCCCATTCTTGCACCTGTCTGTTAAGACCACCTGTTAATAAAGACAGGTAGAAAAAAAACACCCAAACATTTGAATCCCTGCAGAGCATTGTGTATGTTCTTGCACTTGTTTTTATAGACTGCATTTCTGTCTCTTGTTAGGTGGTCAGTATAGACAGGTTTGATTATATATTGAGTTGGCCAATTCTTGAGTGTATTCATAAGCATCCATACCTGTGGATGAAAGCTATTATATGGAGCTGGATCTAGTAATCTTTATGAACAGGTGATCTGTAGAATTACGCGGGACATTTAAACCAGAGACTTGAAGCTTTCATGCATACATTATTACAAATGATTACTCAGAAAATATATACTTTGAATATGTACAATTTGTACAGTATCTTTCATTATTAAATTATTATTATTAGTTTATCATTAGGCCATTCCATTCATAACAATTTTGATGGATTGTTGGTACTTTTTTGCTCTTTTTTGTCTCAGTCATTAAGTCTGACCCATTTTCTCTTTTGGGCCGCCTGGGCTATTAGCTTTTCTACAACAGAATGTTACATATGATGCACTTAATTATGTCCCTGAGGATTGCCTTATGATTATGGAATGAAGAAAGAAATAATTTCATCCTGCTCTATTTAAAAAGCATTTCCACATATCCAGGAAGCGCAATTCTCCAAGCTATTTCTGCGACTGCATGACACAATTTTTACCCACCCCTAAATTATCAGCCTGGAAGCCTTAAAACCTTAGCGCCACTGATTGTCAATTACGGCTCAACAGTTACGGCATACTACGGACTGAAGAGGGGTGGGTCGTAATCCGTTTTGCTGTGTGCAGCTCCTTGTAATCCAATTAGATGGGCGCCCCGGGCTCCGACCGGTGCCCCGGCGGTCTGCGAATATCGGGCAGATTGGGGAAGAATGGAAGGGAAAAGGGAGAGAAGCGATCGGGTCATGGTGTGTGTATTCTTTAGTTTTGAAGGAAATTGTCTAATGCAGGTACAGGAAAACAAATACTGTAAACACATATCTGGTCGGGGTATGTAGGGCGATTTGGAAAAGAATGGAAGGGAAAAAGGAGAGAAGCGATCGGGTCATGGTGTGTGTATTCTTTAGTTTTGAAGGAAATTGTCTAATGCAGGTACAGGAATGCAAATACTGTAAACACACACATGTCCGGTCAGGGAATGTAGGGCGGATGGGTGGAAAATGTGGAGGAAAAGGGAGAGAAGCGATCGGACCATGGTCACTGTATTCTTTAGTTTTGAAGGAAATTGTCTATACGGGTACAGGAGTACAAGGCTGTAAGCACAGATCTGGACCTGAATGTCAGGCAGAGTGAGGGAGAATAGAGAAGCTAACAGCGTCAGGGCATCTGTATCCTTTAATTTTTTAGGACATTGTCCAAAATGGAAATGGAAATACAGGAACATGAAATCATAAACACATCCATATTCAGGTTGAAGGAACATGAAGGTTAATATGAAAATATTCAACTTGTCCTGCTGTTGAAACTGTAATGTGGAATAACACACCTTCCAGGAAGAATGATACTGTTCTCATATTTAAAGAATGTTTTGATATGTTTCAATATGTTTCTAAACAAATTGCAGCTAACTACTATATGTACAGCATTGGTACTTCAACATGTGTGTGCTAGCGGCCTCACACTCTCCTTACACTTTCAGCTTTTGTCTTCTTTCTCTTACTAATCAATGATTCATGCACTGCAAAAGAGGCCTCACTCTCTCTCTGAAAACTTGAGCTCAGTTCATGAATACTGTGATCACTCTTAAAGTACTGCCTCACAATGAGGTAACTGGACAAGCGATCTACAATCCATCCATTCTCATGCAACCAATACAGTGTGGATGTGTGTATTACAAAATGAATATTGTATGGTCTGTTCATCTGTTTAATAACAGGGCTGTGATAAAGCAACAGCGATTGTGTATCTTTTTAGGCAATGGAGTCTTCCATGGTAACTCGAGATCAGTTCATGAATACTGTGATCAATCTTGTACTGGATGACAAGAAGAGCTACTATCTGTTCAATCCATTCTAATGCAAGCAGTATGGTGAGCATTGTATGGTCTGGTAATCTGTGTTTCATACCAGAACTGTGATAAAACTACATAGAAAAACTCATATGAATCAGGAAGTCACAGGTTTACCATAGTTATGTGTGTGATATTTGAAATAATGGATACTTGATCATACCTAAACATAAACCCTAAATTCAGACAAACAAATCCACTGAAATCCATTTATTTTGCATCCTGCATCCTACTAAAGATTTTTTTCCGACACGGTGATTGGATTACCGCAACCCACTGCGACTTTCTGCCCGTAAAACCAATTATGTCTTTTCAGTTGTATTCTTTCCTAATGAAACACAATTTCCCATAGTTTAAGGACAGACATGTGTAATTACTAACCTTTCCTACATACATACAGTGACTGCCATTCCTGCCCAGTCAAATGCTTTGTCAATTGATGTTCCAATTTGCCTCACTGTTTACAGAGATCAATGTGAATGAATGTGCTATTAGTGCTAATTATTTGTTGCAGAGGTCCAGTAATTACCTGTTTTGATAAAATCAGTTGTAATGAAACAATGTCCTTGTTGGTATAACAGACCTGTTTTATAGGATGACATTTGTACTCGACAGTTTCTTATAACTATCATTGCTATCAATTGCAAGGGTGAGCCAATGAGAGAGAGAGCGAGAGAGAGAGAGAGAGAGAGAGAGAGAGAGAGAGAGAGAGAGAGAGAGAAAGAGAGATGAGGATTAAAAGGGAGACAGAGGAATGGAGAAAAAGAGAGGGTGATACATTGTAGATACAGATTGAGAGAGAAACAGATAAGAGTGAGAACGTGAGAGACAGAGAGAGAAAAAGAGAGAGAGAGAGAGAGTAGGAGAGATTACGAAGAAACCACAATAAAGATTTAGATCAAAAGAGAGCAAAAGTAGAATAACGGAAGGTTCATTTACACTCAGCAAGTCACTAAAAAAAAAAAAAAACTTTCATAATTTTTCATCCTGCAATTTACACTTGCCCCCCAAAACAAAAACAAAACAGAGGACCTGGCGTCTTTTTTAACAAGTAATGCTTATGTTTGCTAGTCCATTACAATGTATGTGGTACACATACATTTTTTTTCATGTCCGACTATTTGCACTAGCAAAAAACATGGATATTTCAAATATGTTAGAAAAATTACACTCCGGAGAAGAATGTTTAAAAAAAAGACTTTAGGGCTTTGAGTTTGTGGGTAGATAACAAACAACTTTCACTGTTTGCAGTGATCACAGTTTTTTACTGCTAGTGTAAATGGATCTAGAGAGGGGAGAGAAATGGAGTGGAGGTGGAAACAAAAAACAAATTAGAGAGTTAGGAGAGAGAGAGAGAGAGAGAGAGAGAGAGAGAGAGAGAGAGAGAGAGAGAGAGAGAGAGAGAGAGAGGGAGAGAGACAGAGAGTGGGGAGAGAGACAGAGACAGAGACAGAGAGAAGACAGAGAGAGAGAGAGAGAGAGAGAGAGAGAGAGAGAGAGAGAGAGAGAAAGAGAGGGGAGAGAGACAGGAGAAAGAGAGGGGGAGGGGTGAGATACAGGAGTGAGGGGGGGGGGGTAGAGGGGGAGAGAGAAAGACAGAAAGAGAGATGAAACAAAGATGAGACAGATGAGATATATAGAGGAAAAGAGGGTCGAGTGGAGGGAGAAAATAAGAGAATGAGGTCTCTGTACTGTGGATGCATGCTTGATTATCTGGGTCAGCAATTTAGTGCTCAGCACCAAGTAGCGCAGTGTATGCTCTCATAATCATGAATAAGACAAAAATATCCCACATGATTCTGAGCACATACATGTAAGTGTGTACTAGGTAACACATCCTAACATGCTACATGTACCCCCTCCCTTCCTTTTTTTTTGGGGGGGGGGGGGGGGAGGGAGTGGGGGTAACGCATAAAATCTTGCCTGGGATCTTGTTGAAGAGGTTGAAGGAATATTTGTTCTCCAAACTAGGTTTCATTCCAGCTTGACGGTTATTTCTACATGATCTATAGAATTTGATTTTATCATCCAGAATCATTTGCATGGACATGTTCACATTAATGTTAAAAGAAACATGGATTTCATCGCAAGTAAATCTGGAAATTGTGTGCTTGGTAGAGTATGGACGCAACTAAAGGTGAATGACCACAAAGCAATATCTCAAGCCAATTTCCACTCAGAGAGAAACAGAGAGAATGAGAGAGAGAGAGAGAGAGAGAGAGAGAGAGAGAGAGAGAGAGAGAGTGAGAGAGAGAGACGGGGAAGGAGAGAAGGAGCAGAGACAAAAAAGTACCCCAAACGTAATCACCCTGTGAGATGAAAATTAGGTTTGGATGGATATTTTGATGCAACATATCATGGACATCATGAAAGCATTGATAACTCTTCAGTATTGCATATTGCTTTACTGTTGTCATAGCAACCATGATAAATTAGATTATCTGGAACGGAATGAAACATAAGTGACTCGGTGGGAGCATGATTTGATTTGAGTAACCTGAATCACAGTAAATACATGTACAGAATTTGCCTTGTGAAATATTCTTTTCAGGTATTGAAACATGATTATTAGATGTGAATTTACACTAAATGAAAGAAAAGTTGTGCACAGATACTAGCAGACATATTATTTCAATCTGTACAGCTTCACTAACAACATTGCTTGTTTTGGTTATATTCTCTTTAGATTCCTTAGGTAAAATTAACTTATGATAAGAAATGTTGGTTTGTTATCTAATGAGACACAGTTTTAATTAAACTTACTAAAGACCAGCTGTTGATTTCAATAATCTCTATAATCTAAACAGCCACCATCACACCATCATATTACTTATTCATCATTGGTTTATTTTTCATTACCCCCTCTCTCTCTCCTTCCCTCTCTCCATGTATTTCCCTTTCCCATCCTAAAGAAACACCCATCAGTTCTCTATTTCACGCATTCCGTGTGATCCCAGCAAATGAAGTTTGACACCCAGTTTCTGATTAATGAGAGCCTAGCGAAAGGCGCGAGAAGCTCTCCCGAGCCAGACCGCCCGCCCGCGCCAAACACGAACTCTGACGGAGTGACAGCGGGCCAGGAAGACAACGCGCCATAGCGCTACAATCGATGGCACCCATCAAAGCTGTAAGGGTGCAGGGATAGATAGCAAAGCGCTTGGCCGTCATTTGCGATGACCCGAGAAAAATCCGCTGCACTTTTTAGGGGCGGTCAGGTGGAGTCGGATAGCGGTATCGGTTACGCGAGGCTGTGATGCGAACAAGGGGGAGCATTTCCCCCCGCACTGAAGAGGGATACAATATTTACACCCTCGCCCGTGACTGACTTCAACAATGATGGGTGGGCTTAGAGGGGGATGATGTCTGACTTTAAAGGGGTATCTTCTCTCAGAGAGGGCTCATTGGGTTGTGTTACAGTTAGCTGGGAATAGGGTGAGAAGAGGTGAAAAATCACCTGCCTCTCTTCAGTGTAAAAAATCAATGACTCATATGATATAAAGGTTATGAATCAACGCTGCATAAAAGATGCTACCTTCTGTCATATTAGGTTAATGAAGCAGCTTAATCGTTCAGTAGTGATAATCATCTCCTTTCTCATTAATCCGTCGTCTGCTGATATCCAGTCAGAAAATTAAGTGTCATTTTATTTTTCTCCTGGCTTTTGATAACAAGAAAGAGTTCAAATGGCAACATATTTTAAATACTGTGTATATAGAAATTAAAGAAAATTGTTACACAAAATATATGATATCATTCGTAAAACCTTTTTTTTATCATTGGTTTCATACCTGTTCACATTCATTTAAAAAAGGGTAATTTCAATGAATTTTCAGTGACATCTAATAATAAAGTAGGTGCAGAGCATATAATTTGTAGAAGACATGATTATTAATTGCTAAGAGATGTAATATATGATATATAATATAATATGTTTTGACATTGTCTTCCCTATTGCAGTTGTTTTTTAAGATACCATTCTGCTTTTTCTCCTTTAATACACTGTAATTATTCAGCTAAGATGAATAACTGCATATAAATGTGTACCCCTTGCATGTGAAGAAGTACATTTAGCTTCTTGGTCCTTTTACCTTGAAAGCATTGTACAAAGACTGCTACCCCTCTTAAACACTGCTGCAAGCAGAGCTGCAGCTCAACGAGAAATGTTTTAAGGATGATGACACTAAGTAATGTACACTGTATTACAAAAAGGAGACACAGCCTTTTTGTTTGTTCCCTGCTAGCCTTTGATAATGGCATATATTCACTAGAAGCAATCACAAAATGTACAAATCCTGCAGGGCGTAATTTCCTGTGACAGTCGTTCGCTTGCAGATGGTTATCCCAACGCGTCCGTTTTCTTGTACAGATGGTACCAGTCTTTCTTAGACCCCTTTGTGTAAAGATAAATCACTATAGTGTTCGTTTGACTAGGAGCTTTTCATGACCTTTCAGAGTATAGAATGAAGCAAGGACGACATTTAAAGTAAATTTGGTTACAAGTTCACCCTGTGATAAGATCGCTTTTGAAGATAATAGAAATTGAGAGCTAAGAGCATGGAAAAGAGTTATAGCAAGAGTCTGAACATTAGGCTAGGTCCGCTGTTTGGTTACGAATTGTACTGAGAGGTACTTATACTGTTACACAGACTGGCTAGAAACCCAGTAAGGAATCTTACACAGGCCGATCCCAAATGCACATATGTAGATGTGACATACCCCTCCTCCTCCCCCCCCCCAAAAAAAAAAAAGAAAGAAAAAAACAGAAGAAGAATGAGAAGAAAAAGAAACGGCAGAAACACACTACAGAACAGTGAAAAGAAATGAGATTTAACATGTGCAGCAGATTGCCATGAATACAAACATGCATGTTGTGTGTTCTCATTCAACCATATCATAATAGGACTGGAATATTGTGCTTAGGAGTGAACAACAGAACCTCAATTTCCTCCATGAGTCTACAGAAAGATTAACATGTATCCCCTTGGGTTCTTGCGACAAGTCGACCATGTTCATGATTTTTTCATCAGCACCCGCGATATGTTATAACGCTTGATGGCAGCCTTCGCCAGCCTCTGGAGACGCCAAAGATATTGAACGCTAATGAAACATATTTCATTATTTGACTTTAAAGGAGAGCCGAGTCACTTTGGATTTGTGAGTATCGAGTATGATCCAATATACACCCTGAAATAGCTTGTTCGACTGTCACACAGCGCTGACCTTTAATATTCAGTTTGCATAATGAGTGGAATACACCATTGTCATTATGTATGCAAATGTTATGAGTGTTGTTCAAACAATACGTCGCTAATCGTAAACCTTAAGCTTATCAGTTGCTTGTTCCACGAGCAACAACTAATCGATTCAGAGTTTATTCCATCCATTGAATATAATCACTTGATACAGGTGAGTGAAATCACGCGTTACTACCTGGGAAGGGGCACAGTTGTGAATACATTATGAAAACGACTTCTTAATGAGAGACAGACGCCTTATTACAAGACATTGTTCATTGCATAAGGTAAAATGGAATCACCCGTTGAAAGAGAACATATTCTGTTATTAGTATTTAGCATTTTGAAGCTACTATTTTTGTCGAAAACTCAAAAAGAAAATCAGTCTGGTTGCTTTCATGAATGGAAATATGAATATTTCAAATGTCAAAATGGGATTTTGGTAGTCATGGATTGATCTCAAGCAGATATTCGATCTCTTTATATAAAGCTAAAGCATTTGTCTGCTTCACAATGCAGCTTGAATAAAATGCTTACATAGTACAGTCTGTACATGTCTCAGCAACAACTGGGGAAAGGCCATTAATATTATATCCTTGTTGCATTTGGAATCTAATCATGGCGTACATGTTATGCAATCACACGTTCAAGCTTCAGGGAGCCGTCCTTGCATGCATAAACATATCGTGCCATATGAGCAAATTCAATAATGTTGTTTTCATTATCTAGGGCTCACTATAAGTGCACATTTTTTTGCAAGTCGCAGTCATGTGGTTTATGTGTGTGTATACGTGTGTGTACAAATGTTTGAATGTGTTTGTATGAATACATGTGTGTGTATGCATGTTTTATGTGTGAATGTGTGTGTGTGTATGTGTATATGAAAGTACAGGAATGATTGAATATATATTTGTATGTGTTTGTGTTTGTCCCCCTGTATGTATGTATGTATGTGTGTGTGTGTTTGTGTGTGTGTGTGTGTGTGTTTGCGTGTGTGTGTGTGTGTTGTGTGTGTGTGTGTGTGTGTGTGTGTGTTTGCGTGTGTGTGTGTTGTGTGTGTGTGTGTGTGTGTGTGTGTGTGTGTGTATTTCTGTATGTTTGCATGTTGTATGGGTCAGGAAAAAAGAAAACGTGTTTGCAGGGGCCATTTTTCAAGCCTGGTCCATGTTGCATATATAAGTTTTCAATTATTGTAACTTTCCATCAATGGTAACTATCGCAGCAACAGCCAATGAGCTCTTATTATTGCACCTGTTGCCATAGAAGTTACCATTGATGGTAAGTTTACACATGAACCACCTTGTAAAATACTTGAAAAAATGTGACCCCCCCACATTTGCAATATCTTAATGAAAACCTTGTTTTAAAAATCAGGACAGCTACAGGTATGATCAATATTATGTTGCAAAGAAAAGTATGCACATTAAAAGATTCATGCCCGAAAGTGTGCAGGTGGTTTTCATACATGTACCACATGAAATCAAGACCTGTGTGCGCTCTGCAAACTATCACTCGATGCTTGCTAAATCTTGTATCATGAAATTATGAGCCAAAGCAAGTTGTTAGGTAGGTTAATAATCAAACATTTTACCAGTTAATTTACCTGGATTTTATAATGTTTCACACTTGAACAAGTTAAATTGTGGAGCCCAGTATAGAATGAACAATAGCTGTTGCAAATATAAACCAACTACATGTTCATATGAATAGGTACATGCGTAGGAATAAAACTTGGAGAAATATGGCTCACTTTTGAACAGTTGTGTAAAATCCAAAATCCAATTTATGACGTGTGAATTCATTTCAATAACTTGATACAAATTTCCCACCAATTGTTTTTAGTATTGCACAGACAAATGCATTTCTTGATATTTTCTCTCCAGTAATGAAAGTGGAGGAATTTTTTCTTGTTTTTTTCTTTTTTGATCGAATCATGCGATGTGTTTCATCAGGCCGCGCCTGCATATGAAGTGCGGCATCGTAGATCACTGAGCAGGCTTTTAGTTTAGCCTGTGCGTAAGGTTATTGCGAGGGATTGTCAGCGAATGGAGTATTATAGGTGTTCAGATTAGTTTGGCTGCGGCGGCGACCTTCATCACGTTGGTACCTACCATACTACTGAAACTATGAGGGAGGCAGATAGTAGGATGAATGGATGAGGGGAAGAAAGTGAGAGAAAGAGAGAGAGAGAGAAAGAGAGAGAGAGAGAGAGAGAGAAGGGGGAAAAGAGGGGAAAAGAGAAGGATCTGATACTTCGTTAGCACGCTCACTCACACATAAATTTGAACCACAATCATACTTCCTTTTTTTTGCTCCCTTTCCTTTCACACATGGTGAAAATACTTTGGCTGGTATTCACAATGGTGGGTTATTTTATACTGTGGATTGAATGTAGACTAACTCTATGGGGTGTAAAAAAATCTGATGCTGTGACAAAATCAATGATATTCATCAAAGAATCCCAATATAAGGGGATTTCTGTAATTATTCTGTGGACAAACTCAATATACCATAGTGATTTTGAGGACAAAATCAATGATAATGTTTCACATTGTTTTATTTGGCGTCCCATCGATAGAACAGGTTTAGTACACTGTTGATGTTAAAACCTCTGCTCTGAATACGGATCTTTATGCACAGTATGACCCATGAAAAAAAACATGAAAAAAAATCTGTATGATACACATTGTAGACTGGTGGAATAGAAAAACAAATCTTCATGTTTTACTCATTCACACATATTACACACGGTAAATGAAAGCATGAATACATTTCATGAAAAATTGCAATATATGTCGGGATTTAGATTGCGACACCAATCGTATTATGTAGTGCAACTTTAATGTGGACACGTGAAAAGAGATAGAACAAAATTCCAAATTGGTTTGCAATGCAGATTTTAAGGTTTTAATCTCTGTAATTTATGTGTGTATGAATCCCTCTAAAGCAAATTGTTAATACAAACATTGCTGCCTATTTGCGTTATCGCTTGTGTCTCGTGCATTGCCTGCTCATTAATTTAGTGTGTGTTCCTTCATGAATCTAGTTGACTTGACAACCTGAAAACTGTTCTCAAAGTAGATCAATTATGATTTGTTCTGCCTCATTCTACTGCTAATAGAACTGATGTAACATGTCCTTGTGTCCAATTATTATTTTTTTTTTTAGTAATGAAAGGCCTTTTTCATTCACCTAACATAGTCAGCATTATTTGAAGATCATATTTTCCTGAATCATACAATTGCTATTTTTACTGGAATTAAACGTGATGCATGGTTTCTTGATTTGAATACTTGCAATCAAAAGTTAGAATCCCACATATTTGTGGTGGTTGGGTTGAGTACAGCAGATGTGAGGAAAGCAACTGAGATGTTATCCAAAGTTGATGTAGACATATTGATTGAACATTTCTACACCTGTTAGCAGTCGATGGTGCAGCCTTCTTGGTATAAAGATAGTGTTTGCTGCCAACACAGTTGATGTGATTTCCTTGACCCAGACTTCAAATATTATCTACATTTAACAGTTCCTTATTCTCTCTCTATTTCTATTCCCCCTCTCACTTTCACTTTACTACGTATTGCGAGCTAATATTGATGTGATTTCATCTCATTTTTTCTCTCTTTTCATTGAATAATGTAAGCTAATATTTTGGTGATTTTTTTCTCATTTTCTCTCTCTTTATTACATATTGCTAAGCTAATATTTTGTGTGTGTTCTTGTCATTTTCTCACTCACTCTCTCTTCTTTAGATATTGTGAGCTAATATTTGTGATTCATTTCTCCTTCTCTGTCAGGAAATGAAACATTTCTTTGCAAAGGCTGCCTTTCCAACCTAATATCAAGAAGCAAACTCATATTAAAGCATGATGTTCATTATACCATTTGTGGAAAGACCAGTATTTACAGGGGCTGGTTAATTGCATTTTTAAAACTAAATTGCCCTGAAATTTTAGGGGTTTTCCCTTTCTAGACTTGTCTTTCTTTATTTCTGTATGTGCCCAGCCACAATGTTTCTTGTTCTGCACTCTCACTCTTCATCCACCTCGTCTGGTGATTTCTTTCACTATTTTTTTTACTTTTGGCAGTCTTTGGACTGCGAATAAATGTCAAACATTAACAGAATTGTTTTTTCCCCTGCAGATTAGGCATCAATCAAGACATGAAAGATGATAATCATAAACAAACACAATTTATATACAGAGAAAATAATGTATTAATGCATCCCATGAACTTTTGAATCATGGCTCATCTAGTAATTTGTTTGTGTTGTTGTTATGACATCACTTCAAAGACAAATGTAAGATTAATTATTTGGAAATATGAGTGAAGTGAGAGTATGAACATTTAAATGTGGAGCAAGGCCCACTTCCCTTCCTGAAAAATCTTAACATGCTAATAGCCAAACTCCCAGAACAGACAGTATCGACCGCTTGCTTTGGTCTAATGAGAACAAACACAGATGCTGCAACGAGCAAGCAAACACTTAGCGTGGCCAGGGGACATTAAATCAATTTTCATCACAAAATTGGCCAATTAAATCTCGCCGCGAGGGGTGGAGGACCCAAATTAGCATTCTTATGGGTGCGCTCATTGAGGGGAAGAGAACCCTTCACGAGAGGAGCGCCGGTTCCGTTTAGGAGATGGGAGAGATACAGCCGGGATAAAGGAATACACAACAAATTGGCGTGTTCGACTTTAAACACTCTTTGCACGACTGACTGGGAAGATTAGGCAGCTAGGGGCTATGGAGATTCAGTATTTATCAGGCGGCTGAGATATGTCTCAGGATAAAGGAAGGGATTTTGGGCTTTGGATACAATATCTAGTTCTGTGTGATGGAAAAAGATGCTGTGTATGGTACCTCGTGTGTCTGATTTTGTCAAAGAGAGCAGATATGCGGGGGAAGAGTTCAAACACAATTATGTCAAATTCATGGTGGGTTTTGCAATGCTTAATCCCTACAGAGAAGGGATTATTAATTGCTACTTTTATGTTCGTAAACACATTCTGAAGAAGGTGCATTGTGAATTAATCAGGAGAAATGAGAGTGATATTTTCACTGAAGAGGAAAGGGATGGGGTGGAGTTGGAACAAGTAGAAAAAAGGTTAAAAAAAGGAGAGCGGAATGAATATGAGTAAGAGAAAAAGAATAGAAGAAGAAGGAGAAGATCAAGGAGGAGATGAAGAGGAAGGAGGAGAAGTTCAAGAGAAGAAGAGAGCTAGAGTAGGTAGAATGGGTAGAGGGAGGAGTGGAAGAGAGTGATGTTGAAGTTGAGAGCCTGAACAGAAGGGTAAGAGGTTGAATGATGGGGTAACAAGAGGTTTACATGGTTGGATGGAAGGTGAGAAAGAAGAGGAAAGACAGGGAGAGAAAGAGAGAGAGGGGGGGGGGGGGTGGGAGTATAAAGTGAAAGAATAGAGTAGGGAGAAGGGAAAAAGGAAAGATTTCAGAAGGAGTGAGCTTCATTTGTCCCAACTCTAGTGTTTATTTTGTCATCTCCATTTTAACAACAATGTCACCTCTATGTACAACATGCTTGAGATAGACAGTGGCAGAGAGAGAGATACAGGGTAGGAGGTAGAGAGATTATGAAGGAAGACAAGACAAGTGAGAGTGACTTTTATTTGTCCCTAGCTCTAGGTCTTCATCATGTCTTTTCCATTCTTGAAAGAGAAAAAAATTGTATATGCACAACAGATCTCAGGTAGACAGTATTTCCATGATGACGAGGACATTGTCAATATTAGCCAACACTGGCACAGATGTTCAGGGTGTGCCATGTTGATATTTAATCAGCTGTCTAGTTCTGTGTCTCAGCCTGCTGTTACAGAGTACCACATAAAAACTTTATACAGTCATGTTATCTCTGAATGCCATGACAGCCATTTTGTTTGTGTTAGTCATGTATTTGAGGCCCAATCTTACCAGAAATATAAACAACTTCTCTTTTTGACACTGTGCTTCAGTACCAGTGAATGTATTTACTCTAATGCGATATGCAGGAAATAGGATACAAACATACCAAGCTGTGAGATTGTATTATGGAAATTATATATCTCAGGAGGGACTGACTTAGAACTATTTTTTGCGAGGGGAAAAGTCCCCGAGGAAAAAGTAGTAACCTATGCTAGTTCCTCCGAAGATGGATAATTTCCACTATACTTTTGAACTCAATGCATGGTATATTTGTTTTATATGCCTTTTGTAAAACAATAACAGAAAAGGAACAAGAAAGGTTGGCAGGTTTGTTTACAATCTTGGTCGGACCTCAGCAGGCCCAAAGTGCGCAGTGTGTACCGGGTTGTCTTGTGGCAGTCATAACAAATTTTGTTACCAGGTAGAGAGAATGCGCAGTAGTGCCAAGGAAGAAATTGGTGAATAGAGCATGCGCAGTGCTTCCCAGGAAAAAATAGCAAAAGATAGTAGGCCGAGGCAGAGATTTTAGTTTCTAGTGAAATTATTTTGTATTCTGCAAGCATCAATTGACCAATCACCTTCCTAGAATACTCATGAATATTCATAGAAGGGATATAAAAGTAAATAAGGTTAAATCAGAACTTTTTCATACAGACTCTGCATTTCAGACCAATTCAGTCAGTGCTTGCATATATCAAGCTTATATCAAGCTTATGGTTTAAGAATAGAGAATTCAGGATGTCTGGAAATACAAAATGTCAACAAATATGCAAATTAACTAATGCGCTGCAACTTGAGCCCATACTAACATTACAATGGAGGTCCTTGAGATGGTGTGACATGATTTTTTTTTTTGAGGGACATTGCACTGACCTGGGTGTGCTGAATCCCTCGATAGAGACAGGCATATTTCTCTAGATCTCGGCAAGAACCGGCTTTTTGATTGTCCTGGAATGAGTTGAACTAGATACGTCTTGCCCTGAAGCGCTGTCTGCGGTGTGCCAATATATCAAGGCACATATACAGGGAAAGGGGGGGGGGGAGGGGCGGGGGGGGGGGGAGGGAGATTCTTGTTGCATGGGTACTGTTCATACCTGCTCCTGCGGCTCGCCTCCCCCCCTTCCCCTGTCCATACTTTGTCACGATGTAGATACAGACAGTAGGGAACCACGTGGTGCATGGGTGTCGTTCATATAAAGTTTGGAGACATCCTGCAGTTCACACTGGTGCGCGAAAAATATCTAGATGTAGATACAGACGATAGGGAACCTCTTGTTACATGGGTGCCGTTCACATGCGGATAAACTTCAGATAAATCCTGTGGTTCACCCCTGTGCGCAATTACAGCAAGATGTCTATACAGATGGAAGGGAACTACTTGTTGGAAGGGTGCTTTTCACATTAGTTCTGGTGCAAGATTCCTCCCGCATTCAGATGCGGATAAACTCTGGAGACATCGTGCAGTTCACCCTGGTGCACAATTATATCAAGATGTAGATATAGACAATAGCAACCTCTTTGTTGCATGGGTGCCTTTCACACATAGTTGTTGCCAGGATTTCTCATGGGGTCCATCCAGTAAACACTAATCAAGATGAAGATACATACAGTGGGGACCTCTTGTTTTATGGGTGCAGTTCACACGTGGTTCTACCCTGGATTTTCCCTGTGGCTTTCCCTGGTGCACACTTGATCACAATGTAGACACAGATGGGGGAGCCACTCGTTGCAACGGTGTCGTTCACATGCAATTCTACCCAGGATTTCTCCTGCGGCTCACCCTAGTGCACACTTATCAAGATGTTGATATAAATGATAGGGAACCACTTGTTGCAACGGTGCCATTCACATGTAGGATGTAAAGGAGGAGAAGGAGAAAAAAAGGAAAAAGAAGACAGAGATAAAGAGAAGGGATTCTTTGTGGGAGTTTGTTGAAGTAGTAATTAGTTTTATTCTAATCTGCTCCTGGAGGTATGTGCTCGAAAGGTTGCATTTGCCTCTTCAAGCCTAAAAGACTTCATAATATGCTTCGACCCAGAAAGAAACTAGAAGATGCCTTGGGATATACGTATGTGTCTTGAAGAAGAAGTAGATACATACAAAAAGGTTAAGTGTGCTAACAATTTGGGGGTTTCCCTGAATGAATACAGGTCTGATTTCTCAAAAACACATGTATTCTTCTTCATTCCCACAAGGAGAATGAGCAGTAAAAAACATCTCAATTAGATTTTGTCGTCATGAATCTGAATGTATTCTGATATGATGACAATTTGCACATTTATATGCCACAATTACTGTCAAACTATGCATTGCAAAGAATGACAGATTTTTTTCCTGGCTTTTACCCGGCTGCCAGACATGCACGTGTGCACAAAAAAGTCTGATTTTATGACTGCATCCTACCCATTTACTTCATGTGGGTTTAGAAACAAAAAATATGCATAAGTACTTGTAAAGGGTGTTTGCACCAAGAGAAATAGTGACAAAATTATATGTGGGGGCTACATTTAAAGTTTTATGTCATGTGTATAGACCTGGGCATAAAACCCTGCAAGGAAAGAATTTTTTTATTACAGTTGCTTTTTTAGCAATTTCTTAGGGGGTCTCCTTTGCATTGTGAGGGCTAAACTGCCATGAGCCTAGCCCCAGTGTTTATTTTTTTTCACTGGACAATGCACCCAACAGGGCTTGAACCTCGGATCTCTTGCATGAGAGCCAAATGCTCTTACCACTTTGGATGTTGTTTAAGCACTGTTTGACAATCATAATTGTGCGTCACCAGTGTATCATTCGAAACTGCATGCACTGCATGCACATTTAAATGCCATCAAGTGCAGTAGTGTTTAATGGAATTTAATCTTTTTGAATTGAGTTCAAATGGATTTTTGGACTGTTGAGTGACATGTAGATTATATCAATCAGACAGGCATGCATTTTTTGGAATATTCTAATGGATAGCAAGAAGTGGATTTTCTGTCATTCCGTGGATAGAATTGACAATAAGATCAGTGAACTACCACCATACTACATATTTGCCCTTGCATACATTTTCAAAATCATACTTAAGTGTAGTATGAGTACCTGCATTTAGCTTTAAAAATTGAATGATTTTTCTTTTATCTGTTTTTCAATATCAAGAGAATACAAGTTTGTGATAGAAGCTCACAAGTTGAAGATTAATGATTTGCTTAAGAAGCCAAAATATAAAATAAAATATCGACATACGTCTTTCAATGATTTCACCATGGAATCTTGCTCAGCTCGAACTCTATCACACATGTACATCTCATGGTTGTATTACAGGAATAGCAAATGTAGACATGCCAACCAGTAGGATTTTGTCGTATTTAGTACGATTTTTAGAACTGAATACGACAGTACGATTTTCCTTTAAAAAATACGATTTTCAAAAAAAAAAAAAAAAAAAAAAAAAAAAAAAAAAACGATTTTTTTTTTTTTTTTTTTTTTTTTTAAAATTTTTTTTTGTGTGTGTGCCATATTCAATGGCGAAATGCCCATTCTGTTTTGTAAGGTATCCTACCAGCATCTCACATTAGCAATTTGGGGATTTTCATTGGTTCATCGAGCACACCAGTCATGACAAAATCATGCATATGCAACCAATGCTCCATAAAAAATGCCCGATGTAGGAACTGTAAGAGACATTGATCCGTTTTTTTTTTAAATACGGTTTTTGTTGGTAAAATACAACATTTTGGATTAAAGAATACAGTTTTTGAACTCCAGAAGTTGGCAGGTCTGGTTTAGGTGACTTCGCTGATCTTTATTCTAAGATCCAAATAGGTGCTCTCATACTATTGTGATAGCATGTGTTGCCACTTATACATTTGCTTTACAGCGAAGATGTCCCATTATTGGTAATACTGTAATCGGTATGGGATGAAAAGAGTGAAGATCAGATGAAAGAGCAAACATTTCACTTTCCCATTGTTACCAGTAAAACATTTTTCTAACATTTTCCTGGCTTGGGGCCAACAGGCCACTGGTCATGTTGAGTTTTCATGAAAATCTGATTTTTCACTCAAAAATACGATTTTTGAGGATATTCAGTCTGATTTTTTGTGTCAAATGAGTGAGAAAGGGACATATCCACGTGGATTATGAAGTAGAGGAATGGATCTGATGACTTTTGCAGGTCTGACAGGAGAAATGGATCAAATCTTCAAGTCATAGAATCTGGTTGGATTTGCTGACCCATGGATTATGCAGACTTGGGCATAGAGCTCTACAGAACCCCCCCCCCCCCAAAAAAAAAAAAAAATAAATCTCACATTTCAAACCTCAAATCCCAAAGAAGTAACCTCTACACTTTTGTGCTCTTTTCAGGCGATTGCAGATTGAAAACATTTTATGGTGTTCACGTGGTTCTGCATCAAAAAGAGAACATAACAATGGACAAGTATTGATATTACTGTATTGAAACATCAAGGATGGAAGTGGTAGTGATTACGGAAGCTGTAATCATCGCGGAACTCTTCTGCCATAACCAGATGGTCCGATGTTTGCTTCATTTTAGGACTACAGGAAGGGCTCGTCTCAAAATGGTAAACTGAAATTTAATGAGACGTAGAACCATGATGACCTTTGAATGGTTCTGCCATGATTACGGCACTGTAATCCTTAGCACTTGTATCTTGGTAAAGTGACTTTTCTTTTACACACTTTTAAATCTCAGATATCTTTCTGAATTAGAATTATAGTTGCCAATGCGTGAACCCCACTACGCTTTTTGAAGTTATATTGTGTTGCTGTTGTAATTTCAAAAGTCTTAACAGTGTTTGGAAATTTTTGTATTTTTCAGTTCTCCATACAGTGATAAGTGGAAAGTAATCCCATAATGCACTGCGTAATGATATCTTGATTTTTGTGCAGTCATGTCCACTTCCAGTCTCATCCACTCCCAGTCTCATCTACTAGACTGGAAAGGACATGACTGCAAACAAAGTCTGAATGTGGCTGCATGGTGAATCATGGGAAGACTTTTCCTTACTTATGCAATAGGGATAATTGAGATGAGATTTTGTTTTTAAAAACCTCTAAATGTCTCATTTTAATGATTAGCCCTGCCAAGGAGATGTCAATGGAATAAGGTTAAGGTAGTAGAAAAGACAACTGGAGATTTTGTTTTTAAAAACCTCTAAATGTCTCATTTTAATGATTAGCCCTGCCAAGGAGATGTCAATGGAATAAGGTTAAGGTAGTAGAAAAGACAACTGCTGTGTGTCGCATGCAAGGAAGACAGGGTTCTTTAGGTGATGAATAATACAGTAGGAGATGTAGAGCTGAAGCAGAGGAAGGAAATTAAAGAAAGCAGATAGATGGAGATAACGGAAAGAGAGGACAAAGTCACTCGTCTAATCAACTCATTCAAACTCAAGTTGATGGATGCGGCCAGCAACACGCTTGAACTTGGGGCAAAATCCTGTCTTAATTCCTCACTAATGTCGCAGGGTGGTGACGCTCTGCAGATGGACTAATAAAAGATGGCAACATGGTAGATGATCCATCAGGGAGGAGTGTTTTTTGTTGTCGTGGGGGAGGGGAAGGTGGGTAGCTGGAAGTGGGGAGGGATGAGGAGGATTGAGTGGCGTTTAAATATCAGGATGGGGATTTGTTTCTCGCCTCAAGGGAACGAGGGGGGCTTTTCAGATTTTAACTTTTTTCTCTTAACTCAAACACAAGCTGAATTTAAAGTGGAGGAGATGCGGGATGCAAACATCCCTGGTTTAGAGAGAGCAAAAATGTCAGCTACGTGCCTTGTGCTACTTTCTTTTTTTGGTAGTAAGAAATTAGCAATCATAAGTTGGAGTAATAATTCATTATTTTGATTTTATGCATTTAACTTTGAACATAAGAGGAGATATTGCATTTTTATTCCTTTTTTATTCATAGCCCCCATTCTCATGAGGCGGACAGCCTTTTCAGCAAGCGATGATATTCAAAAGCGTCCATAATTTCATTTTTCATGGCTATCTGTAAATCTAAAGATGAATCTGTTACGTTGGTACCATACACTGCTCCAGCATGTATATTATTTTTACATACATGAAGTATGTGTTGTGCTTCATTAGCTTTTGACATTTGATCAAACTGTGGAGTTATAGAATAACTCAAATTTGAGATTTATCTTGTCGCAAATATTTTCTTCTTTTTAAATGCTTTATCACAAGTGCCATTTAAGATTTTAAGACGTACAGCAAACATACATAGAAAAAGGTTTCATATTGTTCTCTCTAGAAGATTGTGGTATGTACGTAGTATTCTAGAGACAAAAATATGAATGTTCTGACACGCATGTTTGTTGTATAATCTTATAATCTTTAAGGGCACTACTAACAAAACATTTAAAAAGAGTTAAAAAAATATTTGTTATGATGGTGGTAAAGAAATAACATTAAAGATCACAATCATTTTTATATACTCAGTGTCATACATAATTTGAACATCAAACACTCTCTTCCTTTATAAAAAAAAAAAAAAAGCATCCTTGGAGCATGCGTGTTACCTTTGCCAGCACGGTCAGGTTAGAAAGGCTTGTCTGTTGAATGGAGAACGGAAATTTTCATTGTGTCCTTCACGCCCAAATTCATTTATATTTTGTTACATACCAGCAGGTACGATACGCCGTCTCACTATCAGGAGGAATGCTGCAATGGTTTGCCTAAATGTTGAACCCCATCGATTCCCAGATCAGATGAAGCTCATTTTCTGCAAGGAATATGGAGAATTTTCCCTCATTCCAGCGATCTAATCAATCTGTGCTACCCTATCCTGTCACAGAGACGTCAGAAACTTTCGCTTAGACAAATTAGTTTGGAGTCATGTGGGTAACTCGAGTGCACCAGTGTCTCTGCGCCTGAAAACGAGGGTTTTGTCTGTCTCCATCGTCGAGGTTGTCAAGAAAAGTAGAATTTACGGTGCGCGATCCTGTATTCTCGCAAATGGAAATCCACCAAAAATGGGTTATTCTTCTTTGGGAATGTGGTTGAATGATGGCATGGTTATTGATGGGATCTGTGTTCATGCAAGATTTACAGCTAGTTTGGAGACAAGATGGCAGTTCCTCAGATTCCATGAGATTGATGTTCTTACCCAAGCTAATTCGTGCCATAAATTACAAAGCAGTCCATTAAGATAGAAAATGTACCCCCCTAAAAAAAAGAAGAAAACCCAGAAAAAACAGAAAGAAGCTCCAATCTCATTTTTTGTGTGTATGGAATATCAATATCTGAAGTTGCATTCACAATGTATTGATGTGGATCAAAGAATGTAGGGATTTCCACCTGAAGTTTACTGTGTCTACTCTGTTTTCCACTTATCTCTTTCAAACACTGTTCTCATCTTAATCTGTAAAACACAAACATGAGTGACTATTGTGGAAGAGGCAGTGACTGAGCATGAAAGATATTTCTCAACCCCTCTTTTATGATTACCAGTAGAATCCTCTCACGATTCTTCATTTACATTTATTTATGTAGACCCAATTTCTTTTTGTCATTTTGTGTAGCAACACGGAGGATGTCCATTTCTTATTTTGTTCACCCATAGAATTAACCAATACTCTGTAGGAGGGGTGTGCCATTTTTCACGCTTTGTTGCTATCCATGATGTAAATTAGCTGACCTGATTTATAATGAAAGCTTTGTCCAGAATGAGGTCGTGTAATGGCCCATTCACATGTGTAATGTATGAGTAAAAAGGAAATCCATCCAGATTCTTTCACGGGATCTAGCAAATCCAGTAAAGCTTCAAGGTAAAACAGAAGTGAGAGCGAAGCAATCCAACACAAATTGTCTGGTGTACGTTTAACTCATTATATGCCACACAGGACTCTTGTCACAAGTAATATCTGAAATATAAGGGCATCACACCAATACTAAGCTGAGAAACCTACATTGGTTACCAATATGGCAGAGAATAACATTTAAAGTCTTACTAATTGTATACAAAGCACTTCTTGGTCAAACTCCTGGCTACATTACAGAATTATTGAAGCAAAAAAAAACAGTAGTCATGGTCGGAATTTTGCGGATCCTCTGCTTTTACAGATTCCATCCTTCAAAACAAGAGTAACACTAGATGATCGAGCATTGCTTGTGTAACACCCAAGCTCTAGAATAGCTCACACCTGGAAGTTAGGAAAGCACCATCCATAAACAACTTTAAATCAAAGCTCAAAACACATCTATTTAATTAATAAGCATTTTAGGAGTCCTATAAAGTGCAGTAGAATATATACTTTATGGAATAGTTTCTGCGCTCTATCAATTTACATATTATTATTATACATGCAAAATCCATAGAGCATCAGTTTATCTAGCACACAAAGGGTTTAAGGTAAGGGGCAGAAATGGAATGGAATTTTTTTTACTCCTCCCGAAATTGCTAGAATGTATTGAGCGATTATCTATGAAATGTATTAGTCAGCATGTGTGTAATAACAATGGAACGTTATGGCTACCTGTAGTTTTGACAGATTTCAGCTTGGCCAGAAGTGTCTTTGTTATTATGAATAGTCATTAGAAAGTTGTCCATTCTGATATGAATTGGGGACCATATCATGTGTCATATATCTGTGCCTCAACCTTTTATAGATATTCAAATATCAACCACTCTTCTGTGATTACGGGCCGTAATCTTTTAAACCATGATTACACCGTTAATATATCATTTTCATGGGATCTTTCATGTGATGAGTTAGAAGATAGAGAATAGATGAGGTAAAGGAAATAGACAGCCTTCAAGCTGGATTTTAGAACCAACCACTACTACTCGATACATGTAAATGTCTCCCTGGACGCTCCCAGTGTAGAATGAGAGAGTTGGAGATACAACTCTTATTGATCTCAAATAAGTTTATACTGACTGGAGACAGATGCTTCTTGCTTTGTATCAGACAATCTCAATGGAATGTGTTGCTGACCTGATTCGATCCGAATTGACCCGCGTGTTCAGATCAATTAGGTTTGTTCGTATTTTAACAAGGGAGGTGAATGAACCACTTTTTTAACGAGGGTCTTGTCTTCAATTAATCATTGAATGAAGGTTTCGTGTTGCAAACAGACAGTATTACATCATCCACGTATTCGTCACTTAAGAGTGTCCCCTTGAAATCACCCAAATGAAGAGAAACATAAATGACTCCCCTTTTAGGATTCACGCTGCACCCCATTCCGCACCCCCGATAAAAGCTTGGGCAATGAATCCTGATGTAAGAAAGTGGAAATTTCAACTTGACGCATTGATTTTAGATTTAGTTGTGCCTGTTTTTTCTCTGAAACTGATTTTCATGGTTCAGCGTGTGTCCCATTTCATGAAGGTCTTTTTCTTTCTGAAGATAGTTGACGCGTTGTATTTAGAATACCCTGGGGCATGATGTTCGAGCTCTGCTGAATAAGACAAAATCTTGTAGAAACTTCTGCATAATTTTAAAGAGGAGTTGAATATCTGTTGTCGTTGCTTTTGGACATGCTTTCTTTTTGTAAAGAGAAGAACCACTGTAATAGTGATATAATGGAGGTTACAAACAAGAATATTGTGCTTTGTCATGGCTTTTATGTAGTACTGTAAATGGTTTAGAATAAAATCATTTTGTATAAGAGGATCCTCTCAGTTTCCATTAATGTGTGGCTCTGTACTATTGGATGTGTACATCATAGTTCCTTCATTCCTCCACTGTGTGAAGGGAAACATTATGGTCATACTGCCACATTCACTACTTGTTCCAGACTTTAATATTTCCTACATATAGTTTCAGCTGCATATATACTGCAAGTTTGTTAATATTGTGTTTAAATTTTAATTGGGTGGAGTCACTTGTGCTTGCATGGCTTCAGCCCTCTGAGATCCCTGGAAAAATTCAAATCTGCCGACAATAGTGCATTCCACCTAAAGAGAAGTACCATGGTAATAAGTTTGGTTTAATGAGAGTATAAAGATTTAATATCATGACCATCAGAACATGTCTTTAAATAGCTGGATGTTGGTGAATGCGATATAGAATGATTAACCCTAATACTTTGCCCCATCATAAATCCATGCCATTAGGTCTAATAGTCATCATTTTGTCCGCAAATCCGCCGTTACCCTTTGAAGTCTGGAGATGATGCCGTGCTCACAGACAATGGCCGCGGGGCACCCCCATTAAACTTTCATGTGATCAGCGGTTTGTCAAGCACCGGTATCGAATTTGGCCCAAAGTTCGGGAAGAACCAACAGGTATACCCTTTATGCTTGGCCTCGTTCGAAAGTCCCTGGTGACTTTTGCAAACAGGATTAAGTCGGCTAATATATTCACTTGAGGAAGGCAGCACATACATGTAGTACCTAATGACGTATCTGCTTCCCGGCACTTGAATTACCCTCTGTTTCAGGATATGTACATAATCCTCTTACATATATTCATAGGAAACATATTTAATCTGCTGTGTCCTGGTACTGAATTGAGGGTGAGGGTGGGGGACATGTGGGTATTGTGTAATTTTGTAGAAGCCGGAAACAGCAGTTCATGTCGATTGCGTACTGCTGGTTTTTGCTATCCGGGGAAATGATACTCCTTTCAAAAGATGTTGCTCTTCTAGTACACATATTCAAGGTCGCATGTCAAACTCTTGACAAATCCCAGAGCAAAATGTTCTTTTTAAGGGATATATATATATATATATATATATATCAACCCTTTGTGTTCCAGATAAACTGCCGCTCTATGGGAATTGTGTGAATTACTTAAAACAAAAGTCACATGTTGCACTCTTAACAGTTAACTGATATTTCGATCATACTATGTCATGGTGAATTATATAGAGATACATCCGTAACAAACATTGATAACAATGGGACGGACAAAATGCATGAGTCATGATGAGCATTGGTATGAAAGCTAGATGGTGCTTTGTATCAGTTTATGTCTTTGTTTGCCAGCGGTGCATTCTTGCACAAATAATGCACACAGAACACATACAGCAGCAGTTGGTTTAGCACACAAAGGTTTAATGCCTTCCCATAATCCACAATATTCTTAATCTGTGCTTCATATTGTAATATAAATTCTGTGAAATGTAGGTATAAATTACATTATTCATTCTTCTGCAAAATCCTGGTGGAGCCATTTCAGTAATTCTGTCTTGAGGACGTCACAGGAGTAACAAGAGAATGCTAATGATGCATTTTTAAAAGGATGAATATGATACAAATGTTCGAATGGTTGTATTGGAGTACAGGCAGCTGAGTATTTAATCCCAGTTTGGAGAAGTTAGCAATAAAGCATGGTATCATTTACCATTTGATTTTAAATCTAGTAATTAATCTGTGTTCAAAGAAAGGTATCGTTTATTAGCTTTCTCTCTCTTTCCTTATCCTAATCCTTTGGTATCTGTCTTAACCATCTTAGCACTCCAAGTCCCTATCCTTTGCATTTTTTAAGGCTCTGTCTTGTCAATCTTCTCTGCTTTCTACCACAAATCCTTTATAAATGTTACCATCTCTCTGCTTTTTAAGTATCTGCTTCTTCATCCCTCTTCTCCCCTCTTTCTCTTGATCTTTTCCTCAGCTAGTTGACTTTCCCGGTCATCCCCCTTCATTCTGTTTTCATCTTATTACTTTCTTATTCCATTCATTATCTCTCCCCCCTCTCTCATTCTCTTTCTCTCCCTCCTCTCCCCTTTCTCACTCTCTCTCTGTCTCCCCCGCTCTTGATCTTTCTCCCCCCCCTCTCTCTCTCTCTCTCTCTCCCTTTCCCTATTCCCCTCTCCCCTCCCCCCTCTCTCCCCCTCTCCCCCTCTCTCCCCCTCTCCCTTTCTCCTCTCTCCATCTTTCTCTCTCTCTCTGGATCTCTCTGCCTCTCTCTCCTTCTACCTGCCTCTCTCTCCCCTTTTCTCCCACTTTCTCCCTTCTCCGCCCTCTCATGCTTCATCTCTCTCCATCTCTCTCCCTCCCTCTCCCTCTTTCTCCCCTTCTGTCCCTCTGTGTCCCCCTCTCTTCCTCTCTCTACCTCCTTCCTCCTCTCTCTCTTTCAGAGTCTGTAACTCTCTCAGTTCCATTACTTTGTAGCTTTAGAGGCCAGTCCATAATGTGATTGAAATTGATTTGTCCCTTTTTCCCTGGACCAATCTCCTTCTGTTGTTGACACGATAGGGGATTGCCAAAATAAAATCGATCAAAGTGAAACAGTGAAAACTGGCAAATGCAAGCTTCTAATCTCTAGAATAGCCTGGATCTCAGGTGTACAGTATTTGTTTTACGTCAAGAAGCTACATGAAGCCTAGAGTGAAAAACAAGGTTGTTAGTTAATGCCGATTACGATCTGGAGTGAAACTAATTACTCCATAGTAGTTATCATCAATATTAAAATGTGATCTGACAAATTTGTCTGCATAGTTACACAGTATGTAATTCCAAATCAAAATGTATCTTGAGAACAAATTACTTTCAGTCTGGAGAGAAGAATTGTGATTGGGTTCGTCCAGAAACATTGATGGCCTCGTGTGGCAGTACATTGATTTCGCGGGAGGTGTTGTAAGGGATAAAACAAATGTATCCCATGGAGCTTGGACAGTGCAATTTGAAATGCAGAGGAATAGGTGGAAAAAAAACACAACAAAAAAGTAAGTCCCCCCTAAGCAAAATAACATAACTTTTGATCGAAAAGGTTTGTTTATTATTATTATTTGTTTATTTTATTATTATATATATATATATATATTTTTTTTTTTTTTTTTTGGGGGGGGGGGCATTTTTCCTGTTCATACATACCTTATTTTTTAAGGCAGATAGTCACAAATGAGATTAGAGTGAGCATATTAAGGGTAAGTATTTAAGTCTAATTTGAAAACTTACAAGGAAAACAGATTAATTTATCTGAGTTTATATAGGCGCCTATGGGAACCGGAAATTAAAATGTGATTTGTTTTTTGTCTGTTTTTTTGCTTTATCTTAAAATATTCCTCCATCACTGTCAAGAGCTTCAGTGCTGCTCAAGGCATTGCTAATAATAAAATAAGAACTCAATTTGGAAGCAAAATGGATTTAACCCCTTATTGAAGAGTAGAAGACTTTGGGGCCTTCTTCCATAACTTGAGAGAAGCTGTAGGCCTTGATTCAGCATGTACGTGATTGATCACACATCTCATGTAAACCCTACCTATCAATTATGGATATGTCTTGCTCAAAGATGCTTTTCTCTGAGTGATAGCGTGGCATGCCCCCATTTTTAAAAATTTGTTTGTCTTCTCATTGTAATTGATTGAAGGGGAAAGTGAGAGACAAAGATAATGTAATTGGAAAGAAGTGGTAAGTAGACGTAATTGTTTGTGTTTCTGCTTGAAGCAAACTGGTTTGAGCTTTTGTTCAGAAATTAGATTAGATTACTTTTGATTAAAATACATAGTAGATGGGTTGATGTAGGAGTTGATGCATTGTTTCATAAGAATACGCTTTATTACTTCTATGTAGTGGAAATTTCATGGACACCATTTGATATACATTTAAATGTGTTTGTACAAATGTTTCCTGCCTTTCCATATTGGCAATTGTGTTGGGTTCTCCACACAATTTTGTCTCTCCGGTGAAGCTGGGACAAATTACGTTTTCATCTTCTCCAGATAAAATGCCACTAGTGTCTCTCTGCCTCAACAAAGCAAGAAACTTGTTTGAAACAGAAAAGGAACAACATCTTCATAGCTCTTTATATGCCATGGATTTTTTTTTTTTGCTCACTTGTAATGCACATGACACAAATCACATAGAGCAGCATTTTATCTGGCACAGGGAGACTCAATGCCCAAGTAGCTCAAGAATTGTGTGAACAGCTCAATACAATGAATAGCTGGGTAAGCTGGCCTGTTGTGAACATGGCTTAGTGACAACTTACCGCTGTCAAATTGGTGATTGTTTTTCCTTCCAGTGTACTTAATGGTCATTGATACGGCTTATTGCTACTAATTGCCTTGACAAGATTTAATGATTGCTCCTAATAGCTTGTTACCCAATTAGTCTTTGACGTATGAATTATGATTTGTTATTCAATTAAAGCTGAAGACCAGCAGTGACCTGTAATCATGGCAGATCTGTTCTGCCGTCCTGAACTTGCTCAGTGTCAATGACGATCGATATCCTTTTAAAACGATTTCTTTACGTAATTTAAAAATTAAAATAAGAATTGATCGCCGCATAATAGCTCTTGGATGATTACAGGTCTCATAATCTTTGCCATTATTATCCATTTACAGAAACTCTGCATATAAACTTGATTGGTGTGTTGATCTGCAAGGGAAAAAATGCAGAGGTTAAATTGCTGAATTTTCACTCCACCTGCATCTGCATCTACTGCTTAAAATTGTCAAGCTTTCTTCACAAGAGGATAATGAATATAGCTGAATAAATGAATAAATTAATAAATGCTGTCTCTTTTCTTTGTCGGCTACTCTCCCAGATTCCTAGTGGGAAACCTGGAAACGCTTCAAATGCAACCGTACCGCGTGTCGCAGGCCGGTTTCGATTCCTGTGATACGACAGATGGTCAGCCCGTGATAGATAGAGCAACAGGCGAGGCTTTCATCGTACCGGATACTTTCTTCAAGCCAGGATCAAATTTCTTCATTGGTAAGGTGTTTCAGATATGTTACTTTCACACTACGATGGAGAGAGGAATGCATTGATTTTTAGCTCCTTCTTCAAGATCAGAATGCATTGCACGCTTTGTGTATTGTCGTGCAATGTTACACCATGGACCTATCATGGATGGACTGCGCTCGGATAGACTTGCTTTGATCTATGAGGTCCGCCGCCTCATAAAAATTCAAGACATTCAGGTGTTTTAAACAATTAGCTGTATTTCTAATTAGGTAGTGCCTTCTCTGAATAACAAAAGAAAATCTGTTTTGAGAAGTACGTCAACCGTTCAGCCTTCGCTGGGAGCTCGTAGCTGGCTTTTTACATCACGCACTGTGAATTAGTTTTGGGGTGAGCGAAGGGAAATTTTGAAAAAATTGTAGAAAGAATTTGATCTGTTACTTTTTCGGACACCTCCGCACACGAAATTGAGGTTGTTTCCATGAAAGATGAAACATTCAATAAACGATTTACAAGATATTTTTAAGGAAATATGATTCGGAAATGTGCGATATGGAGGCATTTCTCTGGTATGTTTTCTACAGTATTCTCCTTTTATCACAAAAACGAAGAAACAATACAATCTGAAATTCACACAATCGTATCTTAATAACATGTAATACTACTGCACATGCACTTCAGTTCATGAAGTGGTTCTAAAATCTTCTGCGCATACAGAATATATATTCCTCAAAATGCATCCTACAGTTTTCATGCTTGTTTGGCGGCGGATCTCCCTCGATCAAAAAGCCAAACGCGTCAAATATTCCATTGTGATATCAATGCACGCGACTGCTGTCGGAATAAATTACACTTCGTGTGCTGACTCCATTCCTTACACCTCTCTGGTTACACACTGCAGTGACCTATTATCATGAACTGTACATATTTTCAAATGCAGTGGTGTTACAAATTGCTTGAATATGGTAGTGCAAGCTTGTGTTAATGTGAAGGCTGGGTACTGCATTAATTAGTATTTGAAGCATGAACTGTTTTAGGGATGAATATTGCAGAACTTGTTACCCATACAATTTTGTTCTATAAAGAAAATGGTAACACAAAAGAATTATTTTGTCTCATCAATATTGTTTAAAAGTGTTTTTAAACTCCAAGTGGGTATTTGATAGATTGATATTCTATTACTGCAAGAGGGATTATCAAATATCTTTCCCCTCTTTTAGAGTTTTTTTTTTCTTTGAAAACAAAAGAAACATCGATAATCTTTATTGGTATCAGATGCTTTGAGTTAGTCAGTTTCATACTGGGATGAAAAAGATGTTTCACCTCTTGGCATTATCGGGCTTTATGTATACAAGGTGATGTCGTGTTAATGTTTTCACAGATATTGTAGCAAAGTTCACGCTGTAAAGAATCTGGATAATTCTGTATCTGAACCGGGCATGTGACCATGATATGATATTGTCCCCTCAGGCCTTGGGCAAGGACTCCCTTTAACTTCCTTTTGTTCGAAATCTTGTTTTGGTTGGAAGGGACATCATCGCCATCTGTCATGACTTGTCACCAGTGCGCCATCTCACTTTTGATTCTCAGCTGCTGAATGGAAGAGATTGAAAAGAGACGCTATATGTGGGGGCAAATACAGAGAAAGTGCAAGCTGACACCCACACACAAAATGGAGAAAAAGATTTCAGAAAAAGACAGAGTTACAGATGTGTGCCTTTGATCTAGCCATGCAAGCAGGTGAAAGGGGAAAGAGTAGGGCAAGTAGGTTTGTGAATTTTTGCGTAGTATTTTTTTTGATAGACATTGCATCGGTTTTCTGATTGGTGCAGTGCTTGTAATCTTTGTGTCACAATTTGAATTCTAGGACTAATAAATGATTTACAGATGTATTTTGGTATATCTTTATCAGGAAGTTTTAGCTCATCCGCGTTTTGCATGGTTCATACATTTTATCATTGGGCAAAAAACCGTATTTCATGTAGAGGTATTGTTAAGTGTTATGATTTGGCTGTGGTAATAAAACATATAAATGCTTCCAAAGAGTTAAAGTGTTGACCTAACAGAAAGATGATAGGCATTCAGTGAGAGAACACATAATCAGAAAATGTTAAATGGTTTTGTTACTTCTCTTTTTTTTCTTACATGAAGTACATGTAAGTTGATTAGTTAGAAATTAACTTCTGTTTGGATCAATTTGTAAGAAAGATCCATTTTTCCCCTTAAGGTACAGTAGCAGAAGAAAAGTTTTAAGCTGCAACTGTTGCATATTCTGCTCAACATCATCCCATCAAAAAAGGGATTTGCAGTGGCGTATGCACAGCTTGTTTCAGACCCAAAAGGTTCCCTGGAAAAGACTCTCTTGGTCACGAATCCATTCGTCTCGCCTGGCTGCAGTCATGTCCCGTTTAGACCCATCCAGTCTCTGTCGCTGATGGATGTATAACATGCTCCACCATACTTGGGCTCCAGGTCAAGTCGCAAATTAGGGATCGGATTTCACCTCGCGGAAAAGAAGAAGAGACGAGAATGTCTCGTCTCCTGCGGGGGCACGGAGCTGAACATTGCTTTTTGGGGCGGATATATCTTTGCGGTGTCATGAAAGATCCTGAGTGCTCCTTGTGTTTCGCCCAATAGGGGGAGGCTTTACGGAAGTGCAGTTTCAGCGATGCCTCCGCTCGATGCATGCAGCCCCCGATCAATGTTTTCTTTTAAATATTTGAATTATGATTTCGTACGAGGGCATGCACCCTAGAGTAGGAATGAATTAGCTGGTAATACTAGAAGGGGTCTCAGTTGCTCACTATTCTTGGTAAGGACTTGGCGTGGATATCAATTGTCGCAGTTATATCACGGGATAGATTTCACATTGGCTGTTCCTGCTTAGTGTCTACAACCACATGTCATATCAACTTACAAGTGTTTTTTATGAGGAGATTTCAGCCTTTGTCTAGACCAGTAAATAGTGGAATAAATACAAATCCATTGTTCAAGCTTTATTTGTGTGCTATTATTACTCTCCATCATCATCACCTTTTCACCCCTTACACTTATTTGTATAGATTGGATGAAATTGTTGTTAATAGTACTTCAGGTTCCAAGAAGTGACTGTTGAAAGCTGGTCATGCCAACAGTTTTTATCAAGAGAATCCTAAAATAGGCTTACCAGATTAGAGAGCTGCTATTCAAACCTCAACAAAAGAGTTGCACATCCTTCTCAAGCTCAAAAAATATGCACAATATGTTATCATAATATGAAATGAAATTGCCCATATTAATGTCCAAGCAATAAACATTAGAACAACTGAAATATGCTGATGATATTAAAGTGGGTGTTTTGCTGGGCCTGCCTCTTACTTCCCACATTGTGCATTTTCACACAAACATACTCTGGCTGTCTTCTTGGAAGAGATATTGCACTTTGGAACACCAGCTCCATAAGCTATTAAAGTGGGTCTATCTGGAAGACATCTTGAGTCTGGGAAGATGAAAATGAAAGTAGTTTCCCAGCCAGTATCGGGCAATATTGTCGTTTGTGAAATTGGGATGCAATAATGACCATGGGGTTGGTTATTTTATATGAGGCCATATAGTACATTACTTGGCTCTAAGATTAATCTTAAATTGGAAGAAAATAGTGGAGATGGAAAGTACAGTTGAAGGTTATAAAGAGTCTTAACCTTAACATTACCTTTTAACCTGAATATTACTTGGTGCAGAAGGTAAGGTTTGGTGTATACTTGGTGTATACTTGAACAACCATCATCAATTATCACCATTATCACCATCATCACCATCATCACCATCATCACCATCATCACCATCATCACCATCATCACCATCATCACCATCATCACCATCATCACCATCATCATCATCATCACCATCATCACCATCATCACCATCATCATCATCATCACCATCATCACCATCATCACCATCATCACCATCATCACCATCATCACCATCATCACCATCATCACCATCATCACCATCATCACCATCATCACCATCATCACCATCGTCACCATCGTCACCATCGTCACCATCGTCATCCTCGTCATCCTCGTCATCCTCGTCATCCTCATCCTCATCATTATTTTTATCATCACCATTATCATCATCAGATTCTACTGCAGTACATATATGTCTTGCTCTGGACATACCAATCCTGTTGATACTATTGACATAATGATGTGTAGTAAGTCAAGATAGATTTCAGGGCTTAGTACTAAGAGGGTTAGCCCTTACAATACTTTGGGCCTAAAGATGTGTAGTAAGTCAATGTATATTTCTGGGCTAGTACTGAGAGAGTTAAGGAAAGGGGGAAGGCAGAGAGACTCTTTCCAGGTGCTTCTAATCCTTATAACCACTGAACCGATGCACCTTATCTCACATGGTAAACATTGAAGTTATTCCCAGCCCAGGATCATCTGTAATAAATCAGACTAAAAACATCTTGTTCTGTCAGGATTGCTCTGCATTAAGTCATGAATTGTGAGAGCCCTGATAGTACTTTCTGTGTTGTATACAACATGTGTATAAAGAAAATGAGAATTTGCGGTTTGATTAATTACCACTGTAGATTGGCAGATTACAAATAGGGATAGCTGTGTATATGAATATAAATCAAGTGGGGAAAGACAGATATATGTTGTGTATCATAAATTCATTGGCTCCTAACTCTCTCTCTCTCTCTCCCTCCCCCCCTCTCTCTCTCTCTCTCTCTCTCTCTCCCTCTCCCTCTCTTTCTCTCTCCCTCTCTCTCTCTCTCTTTCTCTCTCTCTCTCTCTCTCCTTCTTTCCCTCCGACAACTTGCATTTTTTATTTCAAACTTGATTTATTTGTCTCTTTCAACTGTCCTTTAAATTTAGCGCAAATTGTGATTGATTACTCATCAATTAAGTTGTCAGTATAACAGCTTTCAAGGACTTTAGCGCATAAGTTCAAGCCTTTTTGATATTTGTTATAATCAATCAAGAACTGCTCTCAGTCTCCATCAGTCTCAGGAGATGCTAGATTTGATGGTAGGGTCGTAACGAATATTTAAAAACTTCCTAGAGATAGACTTGAAACTAAAAATGTCATTGTAATTAATAACATCAATCTTGTCTTAAAAATGTATTTAGATGTTCATATGATGTTTATGTAATGCAACGGAAGCAACTAAGTTTGCTAATACTGTGTTTAAAATATGGGATTCTAGTAACATAAATTACATGAAAAGGAAAGCTCTTTCATCTTAATGATTCCATTTAATTTACAACGAAATTTTAGGCATACACCCAGTAGTAAGGATAGCGTGCTCCATCCTGTGAATGAACGAAAAACAAGTCAGACAAAAATCTTGGAACCAGACGGGATTTGAACCTGCAGTCTACAACCTGCAATCCTGCAATCCCATCTGGTTCCAAGATTTTTGTCTGACTTGTTTTTCGTTTATTCACAGGATGGAGCACGCTATCCTTACTACTGGGTGTATGCCTGAAATTTCGTTGTAAATTGAAATTACCCCAGAAAACCTTTTCACCAGATTCCATTTAAGTTGTGAAATTCACAATGTCCTAAATTGCGCTGGAGGCAGAAATATGTGGGTGTGGGATTGGAGGTCTTACTTTACAATGTTTAAATAGCAAGCTGGTGGGAGTGTTCAGTGTATGAGATTGATTTTATATCGTAAATATCTCCCATTAGCTCTCTCATAGTTGTATTCTGATACCATTGATATAATGATAGCTTCTGGGCTAGTTTGGTAGAGAGATGGCTGTGGAGGTGTTAGTATAATAACGTGTTTGAAAAATTAAAAAGTTGGAAAATACTCCTTGTCTTTAATGTACTCTCCTTTTGTGAAAGGGCACCCTCAGAGAAGACTTGCAAACGTTCAAGCTTAACTTAAATGCACTGTGTTATAAGGCAATGGTCTCTTCACGCCTTGGCACGGAGAGGGTTTAAGAAGAAAAGTGTTCCATAAGATGCGCAAAGAGCTGGAGTACGGGCTGTGACGTCACAAACACTTCTCGTCAGAGAGACATCGAGAAGGGGGGAATTTCACTCTACAGCTATTATGGGATCACCAGCCCCGGCCATTGGCATGTAATTTGGAAATGGAATAGTCCCTGTCTACCTGTCGTGTACGTCAGGAAAGTGCAGGTAGCGTGACGTTGCAGCGACACTTTCTGGAATGTTCATCGTTCTTGGCTGGTGGGTGTGGTTAATCTCTCATGTGCTAGGAGTTGGTTTGACGATATGTGACCCTCCTATTTTGTCGGTCACATACTGTGTGCGCATAGGTGTTAACACCTTCATTGCCTGAAGAGAGATTTGTATGCACGTTGCGGAGCCAGATGGAGGCGGAGGTGGAAAAGGCACGTGCCCCCTCTATTTTTTTTAATCACACACTGAACACATACGTGTTAATACAACAATATCCAAGAAAATTACAGTCTGACCCTCTGTTGCCAAATTTGCTCTCTGTGCCTCCTCCATTTCTGAATCCCGATCTGCGGCTGATATGTTTTTATTAGTTTATGGTCTATAAGTGTGATGTCTGGTATTCTTGATTGGCTATCCATTAGTGTGAGATAAAGAAGAACAAATTACAAGAATATCTTTGAATAAAATATCAGGCACAGAATTAAACTGGCAACAGTGAGACTTGCGTGCTTATCTCATGAATTTACAAATTTGTATGCAGGGTTCTCACTAGGATTGGATCTAGGTTCATTAAAAAAAAGACTTACCGGGGTATTGGCACCGGAATGGCTGAGTTATTCAGTCTATTATATGATATGTGCACACTACATATGTAACATAGAGTGGTGAAGGAATTTTGCTTCAGGTATGATATGGGGCTCTAGAGTGTATTAAAGCATTGAAGACAAGTTTCCACTTATGCACAGTCTTTCTAGTTATGATATGTCCATACCATATGTACTGAAATTGCCAATATTTGAATTGGACAGTGGCGGATCTAGGGGAATATTTATAGAAAAATGCCACATGAGAATGCTTTTTACAGTTTCCATTGTGTAAGTAGATGCCAGGGAACAAAATTGGCTTCATCTTTGGGTCCACCCCTCCCCCCCCCCCTCCCCCCCCCCCTCCCCAACCATCCTCCCTCAGGAAAAAGCTAGATCTGCCCGTAATTATATGTTTTTACTTAATATAGCATCTTCATTGTTTATGCATTAAGTGTTTCTTTAGTTGTTCATGTGTGCAAGGTTTGAGACTTAGTTCAACTGTGTCTCTCATCACATAAAGTTTTGTCTTAACATTGTGTTTACACCGGTGATATGTACCAGTGGAAATGAGGAATTTGATGGACAGCTTTTGAAGTGCTCTTGACAGCTCATGAATATAGCCTTATCCTGGGCTGAAGTGGGAATTTTTTCCATGAGCAGACCACTAGACCCAACCCCCTGGGCTCTCATCCACAAAGAGGGGTTCCCCCGTCTCTTTCCACTCCCATGGTGCCCATTGGTCACTCCCACAGAGAGCCTGGCCGCATCCGGGCCACATCCATAGCATTTTTTTTTGCCTCATAATGGAAGAAAAAGAACAAAAACTCCATAAAAACTAACATTCAAAGGAATCCGTAAAGACCTTTAAATTCTATGGTGTAATTTGTCAGCGATTTTTTTAACCATTGAATTTAAATGCTGTGTGTTATATGCATGCGATGGTTGGTACAAAACGCTGGTGGATTTACATCTGAAAACCTCAGTTCTGTCCAACTTTGCAAAAATATATTTCCAGCTCTTTTTCCACTGTGGCAGATTTGCTCCAGCACATAGTACTCATGTTTTTACTTGGGGAATGAAAGCTTGGCAGAAAAGCAACAGCAACAAAACAAATTGAACATCTCCTGTCAAAAAGATCATTATAGTCCTGTTTATATTTTGAGAGCATTTATCAAACTATTCCTTCTCTTGAATGGGTTTTCCATGACATTCAAAAATTTGTATTAGAAGTTCAGATATGACATGTTTATTCTGTCCACATTTTTGTAAAAGTTCTTTTTTTTTTTTTTTTTAGTTAAACTACCTTTGAGTACTGTTTGCGGTTAATGGTGCATTGCATAAAAGGCTGCATATACAGCGTTAATGGGGATGCCAAAAAAAGGTTGCCTGGTGAAGTATTGCAGTTGGACATCCATATCAGTATGTCCGATGTTCAACACACCCTTTTCTGAGAAGTAGCAGAATGATTTGTCATCTACTCAACTGGTCACATCAGATGTGCACATCAAAGCATAGACCAGTGCACGATGTACACTCCTCATTCTAATCAATCTTATAGACACTCTCATTAAGGAATATCAATTTCATCTTCCATTTCCTAGCTTCATGCAAGTGCTTTTACAGTTTATTATTGCCCATAGCAACTCATCAGGTTCTTACATTTGTTAATATATGAATTTCAATGCCAAACAGGATATATGTACAGCTCAAAGGGATTAATATCATGAACAAACTACCTCTGGCTAAAGCTCGCTTTCTCCCCAGCATTGGGGGAAAAAAGGAATTTAGATGAACTAGATTTAATGTCTTTTTGCAATGAGAGAAATACAAATATATCAGAAAGAAACAGCAGCTTAAAGGGACTGCTTTATGTTTGTCTCAAATTGATAGTGTACAGTCACTTAACTTTTTTTTATTGCCTTTGACCTGTTATATTTTGGTAATGTACACACACTCCCATAGAGGAGTATGTTGGCCGGAACTGATGGGGTTAACATGTACACCGTACGTGGCGTGAACTGCCATGGCCCATCAAACATGTATGTGGCATTGTAAGATGTTGAAGCCTCGAGGGCGCTGTATCATTGAATGACCATTTCTCGGGAATTAATGAAGATGCAGGACACATGCTGGAAATGCCTTCAGGTATGCGGACAAAGTTTTTTAGAAAGAAGGATCTTTCACACCAGCAAGAAATATGATCTGTAAGCATTGTCTTATTCAAACATTGCACTTTGATTGTACCTCTAAATTTCTGGGAAATAGTGACAGGACACATGCTGGAAATGCCTTCACGTGTACGGACACATTTTTTTTTTTCACAGCAGGATCATTTATACCAGCCAAAAACATGAATGATTTGTAAACATGTCTTGCTCACACATTGCACCTAGTACGTCCAATTTGGGGGAATTACCTCTTTGTGTGCCGATGATGCCTTTTTGTGCAAGTAATACACAAAACTCGCATAGGGCAGCAGTTGTCTTGTCTACAAAGAGTTAAACAAGAAGGAGGAAACATGTAGGAAAGGGCATCAGTTGTGTATACTCCAGCTCAAAGGAATTGGCATCGGGAAAGGGAAGAAAGGGAAGGAGCTGCAGTTTTAAGCTGCGGTATATTTTGTTCAGTTCAGTTAGGCTAAAGCATCGTATTTCATGCTGAACTGGACAAAATATACCATGGTTTAAAACTGCAGCTTCTTCCCTTTCTTCCCTTTCCCTATGCCAATTCCTTTGAGCGGGAGTGTACATACCATTTTTCCACCGAAGGATTTTTCATGCCAGCCCCAAACAAGTATGACTTGTGAACTTGTCTTGTTCATACCTTCAGCTTACACTATGAACATGGTATTTGGTTATGCATACAAAAGTTCAAAGGGTCCGTTTTAGATTTTGTCTGCGTAACAGTACATCATGAACATAGTGTTAGTACCTTTCATAGAATGTTGAATGCCAGAGTGCTTTTTGTAGACTGTAATCTCCACAGACCAATTATGTGATGATGACTTTTTGTGCTTATGATGTCAAGCACTGTATGAACTGAGCTGTAGCCTGCTTTAATGCTGCACTGATTGATAAATTAATTAAGCATATTTGCTTATGATAGCTAGGGTGTTGGGGTTGGCATCAGTTTTTAATTAAAGCATGTTGCCGTGAGAAGACAGGAAAGACTCAATATCAGTGTGGCGGGGCATTGTGCATTAATGAATGCAATATTATAGTTACCTGCCACAATCCAGAGAAATTCATGAAGAGACATTCATGGTAAGATCTGTGTTTGCGTTCCATTTATGATTGGGTTGTATAGTAACATACAAAGAATATCTAGGGTGTATATGTGGAGCAAATAATTGCTGAGTTTTATCAAGAATTTGGAATAAACATATTCATGAACAGAAAAACAAGGGTACATTATGGACATGAATTTGAATATATGTGAGATGCCAAGAAATGAAAGATATTCTACCCCTAGAGATGGACAAGAGATAAGAGTAAAAAGATAACCTTCCATGAAAGAGGAATATGTATGAAAGCAAAGTTTTTAAAAAGAAGATGAACACATTGTTTTATGTAGCCCTACTGCTCAGAGACTATTTTTTTTCCTCTAAAATAACCAGAAGGACACAAAAAACTCATAAGTGTTTTTATTATTTATCCAACAGCTTAGAAAGTATTTTCTTCTGGGAAAAGCATGAACCAACATTACAACTAGCAGTTCATCATATTGACTTCCCATCAGATCTCACACTTGCAGACCTACATACAGTACATTTATCCATTGAACCGAAAAGACACTAAAACTTGACCATGTTTTTTTTTATTATTACGCTTTAAAGACCAGAGTGCATCTTCTCAGAAAATAAGATGCCTGCCGCATAAGTGTGCCCATTCCATCAGACCATGAAGCCACAGGAGTCTCTCCTCCTAATGTTCTAGCATGAGGTGATTGTTTAGACAGCGTGTCTTGGGCCGAGCGGCCAGGCTCCTTTCCAATTATGTCCTCATCTGGTCTTCTGCTCACGCCTTGTATCAGAAGTGTTCATACTTGTGTTTTATATAACAAGATTATTGGTTAGGATTAGAGATCCAATGAAGATATGTCAGTACCCAACTTCTGCAGAAAGTTCCTGTTAAATAAGACATGAAAAAGACTGATGTAGTTGCAATATTTATAAATAAGATCATTCATGAGATGGAATGTACACCAATCAAATGAAGAGACTGTGCCTACTACTATCACTTCTACTACTACTACTACTACTACTACTACTACTACTACTACTACTACTACTACTACTACTACTACTCATACTATTGTTACTTCCACTTCTTTGGAATCTGATCAAAACCCCTTTGTTTTTAACAGCTTCTATGTCATTTAAGTTTGTCCTTAACAGTTGCGACAGCTGTGTTTGAATGTTATTAACATGTTTCCTTCTCTAGTTATTGTGATCAGAACTGGCAATGGACTTATCAAATGTTTGAAAGGTATATTGCATACATAGACACTGAAACCAAGTATCCAATAGTCAAACAATAACATAAGCTCCCCATTTTTCTCCACCAAATTAAACTAAATTACACTAAGCATCCAACTCATACTGTCTGTAAATAGTAATGAATTTTCAAGAAGAAAAGACGTTCATCATAGAAATCAGCTATTGCCATTCAGAGGGTTAAGAACTGTGTGTCACATTTTAATCCATTGTAATTCCACAACAGCATACATAGCTCCCCATCATCCTAGCACTTATGTTCCCTGTGTTTTTGTACTGAACTTCTTACTTCATAACAAAGTATCACCCATGTTTTTAACCTTCGGTGAGAATGCGCCTGCTTCTTTCAGATGACTAGAGCAGACCCCACACCTTGTGGTCTAGGGGAGAGATATTGATCACCAAATTAAAGGAGATATTTTAGGATTTCTCTGTGACAACACTTTTACTCGTTTCGGGTGCCTCATTACAGTACCGTACTCTTGCCTGTCACATATAGTATCACACTTTAATCATTCTTGAAATGTTAATGAGAGATTTAAAAGAAATTGCGTTAGTAAGTCAGTGTTATGGTATTCTAACACACTTTTTTTTAACTTCAGTGCATATTACTTCAAGGACTTCAGGAGATTAAAAAGAATGATGGATTTAGTATTTTACTATACATATAAATGTGATCATTCATCTCTGTTTTCTTGATTCAGATATCTAAGGTAATTTTAAAAGATTGTATGTGAAGAAACATGATGATAAAACAAAATGATATTGAAAATTGTTTTTGCCAGGAGAGCAACTAAAAAACGTGTTTTCTAATAATTTTTGCCTGTATTTCATTGAGATCTATATCAAATTGTATGTGGTATCAACACATACTACAATCAATATTTTCACTTCCCTTGTCTTGTATTTGATATTCTGATATTTTCTAATTCAATTCATAGTGAATTTCTGCTGAATGGTTAAAGTAAGCCATGGCGCTCCTTCAGAACCCCAGTCTATAGGTCAGATATCAGTTTTTGGAACCCGAACTCAACCCCCCCCCCCCATGCCCTCTTTCCCCCCTCCTCCAATCAAAAAATGAAGGAAACAGAAGACTGCAAGGTCAATACACAAACACTAGAGTTGTAGGGACGACTGTTGACATTGGCTGAGCCGAGTCAATATTTCGCCAGTGAGGGGAGTGTTTACTTCGGTTTCCTCTCCTCCAATAATAAATGGTCCATGTTAATTTGCTGACAAGGGGTTCTTGTGTGAACGTCGTGGCAATGACTTCAGACGGGGATGATGTCAGATGTTGTCAAGTGTAGAGGAAGGCTGCGTTCACACTGGAGAGATTAGCTGCCGCCGCTTGACATAATTGCACTTTAAGTACACCATTGATGGGGTGTCCCCTTACTGTAAATCTTGTACTGGTTGATGACTTTTTTTCTGCTGATAGTTTTTTTTTCTTTCTACATAGGGTAAGAAAGAACTATCAATAGCACAGGTCATGTGCACCATGTCAACAGTCTAAGATTTGACGAGTTCTTCATGGTAGAAATTTCCTTGATTTACTGTGGTGTAAATGCCTGGTGCCAAATAACAGGCGAGGAGCACCAAAGGAAATCTGGCTTTTGTGTGACCACAGCTTTGATGGGTTTCAAGAATGGAAAGCTCCATCTATAATGGTGTGAATCATGTTTAACTATACATGTAGTTTGTGCAAATGATTTTGTAAAATTAAAGGACAACATGAACTGAAGAGAAACAATAACCAGGGAAGTAGTGGTAATAATTGCAGAACTGATCTGATGTCATCACTGTGTCACATTTTCATTTAATTTCAAGGATTTCAATAATTATCATTCAATAATTTGTAATTGTTTGAGATGATTCTTTCCTGGTTTCTTGAAATCACAGCAGCATGGCACGCCGTTTACTAGTCTTTAGCCCTTCTGAATTTTTTTGAAAATGAATATATATGCAATTTTATAAAAAAAAAATACAATGTAAATGTGCGTACATATAGATCAGATTCAAAATGCATGTCATGTAAAATGTATTTGAAGACAAATTCAAAATAAATTTTGACAAGACTAATTTCAAGTGAATTTTTAGAAAAACATAGATGTTCTATATATAACAAAGGTCCCTTTAAAGATGTAAAATCAGTGAATGTCTGAAGCATGGGGTCTGAGGTGTGTTGTGTTCATGTTTCATAGCGGCCTGTCGTCAAAGTATGGATTAGATTTCCGTTATCGATTTCATATTTGCACACATGAAAACCTGTCTTCTAGAGTCCCACTTTTTGCTGCAAAATTGTTACAATCCATCGCACACATGGACACGGGGGAAATAAAATACATACATCAATAAAGCTTTGTGTACAGTGTAGTATACATGTACAAGTGAACACGCTGTAGCGGTAATTTGATTACATGTTGTCTTCTTTATTCTCCACAAGAAAATCTCTTTCTTCAAGTCATATTTTCTATATGCAGGATTGTTACGAAGCATCGCAGAGGCGCAAGTGAAAGAGAAAGTGGAAAGAATTTATACATGAGGATGCCAATAAATTGATGTGTACAGTCCTAGCTAGTGATTTCATTACACTTTTACAAGGCCGACATGAAAATGTCTCTAAATTTATTGGCGCTACATAATTTCTGCAATGCCTAGCCTGATCCCAAGCGAAATAGAATACATGAATCAATACCATTCTGTCAATAGTAGCAGTGATTTGATTACAATTGTTACTTATATATCGTGCACATGTAAATCTGGCTGCGAGAGTCACTTTATGACGCGGCGTCTTGCATGCACAGAACTGAAAGAAAATACACAAGCTAATAAAGTTCTGTGTACGGTACATGTTCGTGTATTTGATTACAATTTGACTTCCTTGCTCTTCAGTTGAAATGCTATCCAGCGGAGCTTATAAACTTCTGTGAGCAGTAGTCGTGATTTGATTACAATTGTGACTTCTTTCCCATCCACATGAAAATCTGTCTGCTCGAGTCACATTACACGGCGCGCCTGGACACAACCCAAAGAAAATACACCAGCCAATATAGTTGTGTGTGCAGTTCATGTACATGTATTTGATTACCATTTGACTTCCGTACTCTTGACATGTAAATCTACCCACCTCGCCCCTCCCCTCCCCCTGAGAGGCAACATCTCTCGTGCTGCAGAATTACTGCAATGCTTTGCATGCACACAAAGTAAGAAAATACATGAGCACATGTAGCCGTACAGAGTTTCAAATGTGTGGTATATTTTTACTCTAGTGGTCATTTTTTGGACATGATATCACTTATCCAGCATATATAAAATGGTCTGATTATATTTAATACAGTGTTGACCCACAGTGTCCAGTTCCATGACTGTGCTTTTGAAAAGTACTAGCCTAATTGTTTACTGAAAGTGCATGTGGGTGTATGTAAATTAGTAACTAATTAGGTTTGATGAGGTTCTGAGAATCTGTACCTTTTTCTGGTATGGTTTACCTGGGGTAGTATTCTGAAAACAAACTTTTAAGTTTGTACTTAAATTTGGACTAAAGTCCCCTCCAATTCCTGACTGTGATTGGCCTATTGTATATTTTTTTTTTACTTAAGTCAGTTCTCAGAAGAACAACTAAGCTAAAACAGTTTGGACTTCAGTTTCTTTCAGAATACCAGCCCTGAAGAACAAAATTTCCTCTTTATGCAGTGGTTTCATATCTTAAGTAGATGATGTAATTCAAATGTGCTGTGCATGCTGAAGATTGTTGTTTGTCATCATGAAACAATATCACTGATCTTCCTATGTAAGAAATGTGGCTTCTCCACGATACCGCTCAATCCAGTACTCTGGGTAAAACAGCAGTGATCACATTGTGGGTAAAATGCATTGATTTTCCTTGGGGAATTGCGGAAGTATGGTGGCTGACGCTCAATGCTGCGGCTAGGCTAATTGAAATTACCGAGGCCCAGTTGTCAACCCAAAAGTCTTTGAGTTTGACCTCCGGTTGGCGGTGAAGCTATTGACCGTTATTGACATGTCTGCTTGACCATTGGTAGTAAGCTAGTGTCAGGTATTAGACAGACATTGATTTCCTTTGATATCCTGTATCGCCACGCTAAATTGCTATGTTCTTTCCCCCTGAAGCAGCAACATACCCTATATGGCTTCTTAGGGAGGATCTTGTTTCTTTTATATCGTACAGCTGCGGTAATGAATCTAAATTAATTAAATATCTTGAAATAGAGCACAGGATTGAACTAGATGCGGGGGAAAGAACACCAGATTGAGGGTTCTGGCACACCGACCACATTTCCAGGATCGATTACCATGGTAATGCTATGCCATCTTTCACACATTACGTTGCCAGGCAACTGCTGGTGTATAGACATGTGTGTATTTTAACTTGTGCAACAGGCAAGTGTTGGGATATTATGGCATTAATTAAATTTACTCATTTGTGATTATTACACCACAGGAAATGCATCTAATACAGATGGAAAGAACACTTTTTCCAGAAAATACAGAATTATTTTCTGGTGTGATCAGGAGATCACTTCAAATGTTTCAAAGAAGATAATAATTTCACATCCTGGTTCAGGAGTTTCTTTATGATAAGAATGAAACTATCAAAATATTGAATCAGGTTTTAAAGCATTATATATTTTCATCTGAAGTGTTAGAAAGTTTTTGTGGCTGTACAATACAGTACCATGTCAACCTTAACTAACTCAGCTTCCTTTTCAACACATTTTGCTTTGAATCACAGTTGACATTTGGGAGGAGAGACCTTTCATATTTCAAGGAAAATGCTTTCTTTCAAAAAAATTATAGAATGAAATTCAGGTCCTAATGAAATTACATGCAGCAGCATGCATGAAGTAACATCATGCTGTTTACGTGTATTCACCCAACTTGAAGTCAATGCACCACTCTGTTTTGTTCTGCAAAACTTAATAAAAGAATAATGTTCGAGTTGCCGCTTCCTCCTGGTGATGGAATACATGCCTGGGAAAGAGTAACTTGATATTCAACATATAGTATTCAAACTGTGAACAAAAGCAGGGAGGATAGGCTTACGTACTAATGAAGGGGGAACAGCATTACCCGTGGTGCCTCATGTGCGCATGCAGCTGAAACAAGTTTAGTAGATGATTGTGTCTAGACATTGCATCAAGAGAGAATTTGTAAGCCCAAACTGTCTCCACTCTTCTCCTCTTTGTTTAGGCAGTGTAGCACAGTGTGATGTCAGAGCAAATTATTATTTATATTGCTTGGAAGATAAGTATGGGACGGTAAAGGGAAAGTACAGCAGTGGGATGACACATGAAAAGAACTTTCTTGTATCATTTCAGGATTTTAGAATACAACTACATCAGTAAAAAAAAAATTCTATGACGCTTCCTGAAATCACGGAAGGAAGGGACATGTAATATAATTCCAGTTCTGCCATAGATGGTCCCATCATTTAACCACTACTGCACATGCCCTCTAAATTCAGTTGGACAAATTGTCAACAAGTAAAAGAAAATTTTAAAGAAGAACTTATGACGTGCAACTTATTTCAATCTTAATTTTCAATCTCATTCATACAGCACAAATGCACAAATTTATTTTTTTCCTGGACTGTCAAAAATCAATATAATAAATAATGCCTCAAGAACTGTTGAATTGCCTCCTATTTTTTGACTAACCGTTTGTTCACCAGAGTAAGTGCTGCCCTTTGACTTTTGTTTATATCACTTATTAACCAATAACCTGTCACTTGTGGATTATATACACACATCCCAGAAAGCAGTTTTTGGTGGCACACAAAGGGTTAAAAACTGCATCAATCGTGCATAAAGAGTTTGCCTTCAAGAGTTTTAAAAAAGAGTTTTCCACAAGCCTTTTCCTTAGGCTTTTATATTACATTAATATCATGCATATATGTTGCTCTTTTTGAGAACAACAACGAACGTGAAGTAGATATCAAGCATTTTTCTGAGTGAGGATAAAGCAACACGCTCGGTATTGATACTAACAAAACTGTGCTTGGGCCTTTAATAAACATGAAGAGCGTTGCTGAGCATGATGTAGTGTGCCCCGTCATTTGACACCTTCTTGGCAGACACTAGACATGAAAGATTGAACATGATCTCTTTTCCATACACTGTGGGTATTTGCCAAAAGGAAGTAAGAGACATCATTAAGATTTGTCGTAAATTAGTATTAGGCTGTCTCTACTTGAATGTGTACATGGAGCGACACAGTTTCAAATTTCTGTTATGACTTTTGCCAATGAATAGCCCATTCATTTCATCTTTTGTATGGCATTTTTCATAGGAGGGGGATACAGGTTTTGTAAGCTCGAGAGTCTTGTGCTCCACTTGAAATCTTTAGTTTCCTTCTTGCACTTTGTTATAAGTCCCTGTTAAAATGTACATGTACTTATTGCCAGTGTTTCATGGATACTGGTTTGTAAGTGCAATTTCTTCTTTCTTTGAAATGAGTAATTAACTTCTTCATATTTTGCTGCAGTAGGTTAGAATGGGCGTGAGACATCTTAGTTTGGGACTTTATCTGGTGCTAGGTAAGCCATCGCAGCAGACCAGCCATGCAAAAAACATACAAGAGAGAGATGTAAACCACTCGTCAGTTTTCTATTGATCATGACAGAAGGTTTCCTCTTTACCTCTACCATTAAGCTTAATCAGATGCTTTTAATAATGCAAAATGAAACACTAGTGACAGACAATATTCAACACATTATTAGAGTTTAATGGTCCACATCATTGTGGCTTTTCCGAATCATGGCAGATTGAATGTTGCATTACCCCCTATTTGCATTTATGACTCACCCAATGATCCATGCACATGCCTTGCATATATATTATGAACAAATTATACTCTTTTTCTAAAACAAATAATATTACAATATATTACAATAAAATACATTTGATAGCTTTGATAGCTGTGTTGAGTCTGTGCAATGTTTCTTTTAACTCTTTCAGACCCACATGTGAATTGCTTCACAAGTGATACACACAAATCCCATATAGCTACATTTTGTCTAGTAGTGAAAGGGTTGAAAAGTGTCGTTTTCTTTAAAAGGGAAGAAAATTTCCTCTATGCGGCACTGCCATTTCCCCTTTCATTTTTTCTTCTCGATTGATGCATGTGTGGTATTGTGCATATACTGCAGCCCTGCAATGCAGCTTGGGTGTAGAATCCACATCAGCTGACAACATTCATCCTTCTGCATGGGCCTACCCCTGAGGTGCCTGCCCCAACGCCAATGCCCTGAAACCCTACCCCATTCAAGGCTTCATTTTAATTGTTAATGTCGATGATCGATGAATAATTGGTCGCAGAGTGGCAGTCTGCTCAAGTTTACCATGCCGGGGTGTGTGTGGATAGCCCGGGAAAAAAAAGGGTGATCAGATGCGTAGGGGAGATTACAACAGAGATGCGTCTGATTCTGCACATACACTGCCTCGTGGAAGGTATCTCGCGTTGAGGGTATCTCACGTTGAGGGTGATGGGGAGTATTTTGGGGGAACTTCTGGAGGTGGTTTTGTTAGCTATGGGATAAATAGGAAGGTTGGACTTGAATTTGGTGATGTGATATATTGAGAGATTAAGCACAATAGAAATGGATATATGATCAGCTGACTTTCCTTTCAGATTCATATAGTTTTTCTTTCTCTATTTTTTTCTCCTTCTCTTTCTCACCTCTGTAAGCCTCTCACCCTCTCTTTGTTGCTCCTTCATCTCCCTCTTTTTCCTTCTCATCCTTCTTTCCTTCAACCACTATCCCTCTCACCCTCTTTCCCCCTCCTCCCCCTCCTCCACTTCCTCGCCCTCCTCGCCCTCCTCCCCCTCCTCCCCCTCCTCCCCCTCCTCCCCCTCCTCCCCCTCCTCCCCCTCCTCCCCCTCCTCCCCCTCCTCCCCTCCTCCCCTCTCCCCTCCCCCTCCTCCCCCTCTCCCCCTCTCTTTCTCTCTCCCTCTTCCCCTCTCCCCCGTCTTTCTCCTCCTTTTCCTCTCCCCATCTCTATCTCCCTCTCACCCTCTCTTTCCCTCTCTTCCTCTCTACCTGTCCCTCTTCTTCTCTCCCTCTTTCCCCTCCCACTCTCTTCTTCCCATCTTCCTCTCCCTACCTCTCTCCCTCTCTTTCTCTCTCCCCCTCCTAATCCTTCTCTTCATCTTTTCCTTCTCCCTTTCTCTTCCCCTCCCCCTCTTCCTCTTCCTTCCTCTCCCATTCCCCCACTCCTTCCCTGCTGCCTGTCTTCATTCTGTAGTTTGTTATCTCAATCAACAGTGAGCCTAGTCCCTAGCTAGCGTACTACTCACACCCATCTCCCTTGCTACCGTCAACCGCACAAACTTGCCTTCCCTCACCGTGCTGCTTGATTTAACTGCTGTCTCCCATCCTTCCCCGTAGAGTCCATCATTCTCTATTTTATCAGCAGGAAGGTGACAGTGTTTTTCTTGCGACACTGTCATATTCTGCAATGCAAATTCATAGCTGCCTTGTCAGGAATTTATTCACATAATGCATTTGCAACATTATCGAGAGCATCCACCATGCAGAAAAACAGGGACATGAACGCAGTGAGAAAAGAAACAACAACCCCAGAAATATTTACACAAAATCCAATTATGCAAAAAAAAAAGAAGACGAGATATTTATGGGAATTTCGTTCAAAATGACCTAGTATTTCTACACATTTTTCCAATTGCACTCCCGACACAAGTGTAGATTTTTCAACAAGTAAACTGTACATGCGTATGTTTTCCTTTCAGCTTTGTTAGGCAGAATAAATGTACATGTATGTCTAGAAGCACTTACAATTAACCTCAGAATGTTTCTATTCAATGGATGCTTTCTGGCAGAGAGTCATAAAGCCAAAACAAGCCGGTAAGGTCACTCTCAACCTAGTGTAGCAAAAATGATATCCTAGTACTGGAGTCTTATTCATGAAACCTTACTAGCCTAGTCTGTTACTAAAAATAAAATATGTATACTGTAGCTGAATTCATTTCAGTAACGGACTAGTAGTAGTAAGGTTTCATGAATATGGTCCTTGGTGGTTAAATAGTAAATACATTTATCCTATCCAGGAACATGATTGGCAAAGGGAAATGGAAATGTATGTACAGTAGCTGATGTCATTTTTCAAGATGCTGTTTTTCTTACTTTTTACCTCCAAATACTGAATACAGCTTTTGTATCTTGTTCCATCTAATTCACTGAAAGGTTGTACAGTTGTGTGGAGAAAAAAAAAAGAATATCACCCCCTCCAAAAAAAAAATAATGTGGAAAGTAGAGCTGAAGCATCTACATGCATTTTGAAGGTCATATATTATGAGGAAAAGACAAATGTTTCCAGCATGCTACTATATTGAAAATGCTGTTCAGTTTGTGATGTAAGTCTAGGTACACGATGACTTCAACTCTTCTACATTAATCATTGTGTAATGCCCACTATTCACAGACATAAACTTTTGTAATTAGGGACGGTTAAGTAATGGTGTGCACTGTTCATAGTAAGTTTCACCGGAAGCTTTATTTTTCTTGCTTTATGAATACATTATCTCAGTGTAGGTTAGTCATAGAAGAAAGACCAATATGCCATCTGCTCTATATGAAGCATACTACTTTGCAGCAAGATTCTACTAGTCAGACGGTTGCTAGGAGCTGTACAATAAACTGAAATCAGCGACTATATGTGAGACTTTATGTGTGCGTCCTCAGTTTATTGCTGTCTGTCCCTGTAGTTGTAAACCTTGGAGGTTTTAGGAGTATACAAACTTCCAGTCCATCTCCTCGACGCATTAAGTCATAAAAGAAAAGGACTGACTAGTCGTTCGTTGTCCAGGAGTGTGTGTCAGTTTATGCAATTGTAATCAATGCACTGAAAAACGATCACTTCCTCTGCAGGTTGAGATTGTGCAGTGAAGATGGAGAACAGTAAATTGGTTAAAACTTGTTTAAAATAAAATTTGTGGGTACTTTTGGAAAGTTTTTCTTTTCCATAAAGCCATTCTAACAAAATGCTGGCCCAATCAAAGTATAATTTCTTGGAAGTAGTTCTCATTTTGTTACTCCATAAAGTAAAGGTTCTATATCATATTTAATATTTAAAAGTTTAATATTTGATAGCATTCAGCTATGTGGTGTATCCTTTATCAAATGTGTTCATTATCGAAGAATATCTTCTTGTAATGTAAGATTCCATCATTCAGAATTCAGATTAAGAACAGAAAATGGCTGTTGTCTGCAGAATAAAAACACCATTTGTGCTTTGCATGCTGCGAGATTCAACAGGCACCAGAGTGACCAGCAATTCTTGTATTATGTATGAAAAAGGGAGTATTTTATACCTGCATTGAGCAATTGGAAGGACAGGAACATCTTGCTAGGTGTCTGTAATCTTGCTGCTACTCACACGTCAGATAAAAGGAAATTGGTGGCGGAAGTGCGGGGGCGTAGGGGAACATTGAGTAAAGGAGGAAGGAATTGCAGATATTTGAAGGTTGTACAAAGCCCTCGGGCCCAGAAGGAGGTGGTAGAAGGGAAGTCCGGCGAACCTGTGAGACTTAGTGATGAATCTGAAGTCATGGTCCAATTTCCAAGACGGGGGAAGAAAAAAATGCAGAAAATGGGGATGTAGAAAAAAATGTAGAACGAGAGCCCCTTTGAGAGTGTTGTTTTCTTATTAGGTATAATGCACTTCAGGCTTGATAAGTACCCGTCGTAGATATATTTGTGATTTGTTCACTCAGGGTGCCTCTGTAGAGATTTGTTTGATTCTTTGTATGTGCTCTTGGCAAGAAAAAAGTGTAAGGAGAGTGTGTACCCCTGTATTCTGAGAACAAGGACCTTAAATTTTTAAGGTTCATATTCTCATAACCAAGCCTAACCTAAGTGTCAGTATGGATTGTACTTATTGTATTCCTTTCACAATTAAAGACACAATTTCTATGTGAAGGCATAATTAGTTCTTAGCTGTTATGTACGCAATGGTACGTATCTGTGTCAATGATTAACAGATCGACACAAATTCTTTTGATTCTCATTATTGAGTTGATTTTCTTATCAAAAGATGATATTTACTGCACCGTACACTTTCCATTCTTAGAAAGTGAATAAAGTTGGTTAGCTCTTAGTACGCTTTGGAGAATACGGACGTGAGAGGGAATCGGAAGCTGGCAGTCATGTGAAAACTGATACCACCTCGTGGTCCAGATTTTGAGGCACACAGGGGAGAAGGCCTGGAGAAAAAGAATGATGAACCCGTTTTGTTTCGCCGGGCAGACGAAATATCGCTGACTGGCAAGTGTCAATTAGATTTATACTGATTGCCGTTGTGTGCCGTCTCATATAACTTTTAGTGTTGGGCAAGTTGTTTCACATTACTCATGACCTAATAAATGGCTCCTGATGAATGTCTTTCTACAGGGCTTGACCGAAGTGTACTTTTCATTTGCAATAAAGTTAATCCATTCAGCGATTATAAACAGGTCATTGCACCACAACCAATCAATTGATGATGTTATTAATTGCATCACGTCTCGGTCGAAAAGAATGGATGAATTATCAGAACGTTTGATAGTCTGGTTGCCATGGTGATGCATGCACGATGCCAATCGTGAGACCACCATCAGTAAGCCCGTGGAATAGCATGGTCAGATATTTATTTTAGTGCAACCTCAGAATTAGGCAATGGGAGTGGAGCAAAGGTAAAAAGGGGGGGGGGGGGGGGGAGTGGAATGGTGATGCATGAAAGTGAAAGTACAGAGGAAGGTTGGCCTATCGGGATTGAGTGGAGGCATAGGCTCATGATGCAACAGAACATAGAGGAAAAAACTAATCGCTGGCAGCGCGCCATCAGGCCCCCTCACGAAATATGCACGGGATGGCGCGAAAAAAGGGAAGGGTTAGCGCACGGGGGAGATCAATAAGTTATTCTTGAGGGCCGCTCAACGAGGGGGGCCGGTGGAAACGCGGACTCTCGCACGTTTTGTCATTAGCAAGTGATGCGAGCGCATGTAGCCAAACACCGAGGGGGTACTCCCTGGAGAAGCTGAATGGAATTATTGCAGAGCCAATATCACCGTCCAAACAGAGAACGAGAGCATAATGGCGTTTGTGGGGTTGTGTATGAGATTATGGTTTGACTGTTTATTGTCGTGAGGACAGGCTCGATAGTATGTGTACCAAGAGTATCTTTGTTGTAACACAAATGGCAGCTGCCTAGCCTTCCTATTCAGGCCATGTGCCTAACACTCCTGCAAAAAGCATTTCTGGACATTTTTTGTACTTTTGACTTCCTCTAATGAAGAATCAAAATAGGGAAATGCTCTGAGTAAAGAACATCTGGAATATTTCACAATTATATTGAATGTTACATGTATTAATGTTGATAAAAGGAATGTCAAATTCATGATTTTTGACATAATGCTTTCAAAATTGTGGTTTCGACACAGAAAGTGCTAAAGGTTATGTTTATATTGAAAGAGCAACAAACTTAAAATGTATAATCTCGGGCATATTGATGTAGCGCATGTGTTCTGAGACAACATTGTAAAAGGTTTACATCAACTAGTCATGCACTTTGGACTTTTCAAAAGTAGTATGTGAATTCGGAAAAGTATAACTAAGCATGAATAATGACCCAAGAAACATTGAAATCTTTGTTGACATTCACATTTATTCTAGGTTATGGTACAGATCTATACTCCTTCCACCATGCTTGTATCCATGTGGCATATATTTGCTGGAGTGTTGCGGCACTCTCTAGATTGATTTACCAAAATCAGACCTGTCGTGCCCAGCGGGTATCTTCGACCATCATCACAGAAGGATTATGAAATAAGGAAAGGTCACGGTGACTACTAGGATTAAGAAGGGAACGTTTCTTTTCCTCCCTAATAATCCCTCCTGGACTATTTGGTTTAATGTTGCATATAGCTAGGGGCTATGGTCTCCTTTCGTCTAATTCCATTAATGGCCTATACTCAATCCTTTTTTCTTTCGCTGCCGTCGCACGTGTGTGTGCATGAATGATTGTGTGTGCCTATATGCTTGTGAATGTGTGTGTGGGTAAATGTGTGTGTATGTGTGTGTTTGTGGCTTGCGGATATGTGAATCTGTGTATGGGATTGTGAGAGAGATAGAGAGCATGTGTGTGTTTGGATCTATTCAAGTAATGTTAAGAATTTGAGGAAAACATTGCTACCTGCTACATTGCATTTGCATTGGTGGGGTGGTAAAATGTCCCATTTTTGCAGATATTCATCGTATGTATTTATCAGAACATAGTGTTGGTCCTTGGTTACAATAGTATGAGTAAAAAAATCCCAAGAAATTGAGTTACAAGGTTTTATACCCCCACCAATGATACGTGTCTTACATCTTAGGTAGATTTTAAATTGTGAATTTGTCCAGCATACATTCATTGCCGATTTACATCGCATGACATGTTGCATGTTTAGGGATTATAATTCACACACATTTTAAGAGCTTGAACATTGTCGATGGTTTATTTTTCCATCCCTAAGGAATCCTTCCCATTGTTAGCAATTAACATATGCGTGGCGGTGCGTCATGTTTGATGTGTAGCATTCATACCTAGAAGCAGTTATCTCATCCAGTATGTGGAAAAAATGAATCGTCCCTGCGGACTTCATTAGTCAAATTAAAAACATCATGTGACCTGTACGAGTCATGAACACTGAACTGTTTAGTGAAAAGCGATTGTCTTGAAAATATCGCTAAAGGAATATTTCTTCCTTTTCATTGATTTGTTTCTACAGTATTTGGAGTATGAGTGTGACTTGAAGGTACTATGACATGCAGGATGGAACGCGGGATGGATTCTTCAACATGTTCCTAGAGGGCGTAATGGGGATGAGATTAGATTCTAAAATGAAGGGGGAAAAAAAAAAATCACTCATTTGCGGGGGTAGATCCATGACGATTTAAGGAATTATGTATTATGTGAAGTGATTGGCCGCTAGACATCAAAAGAGAACTGTATTTTTATGACTTGTATTGCCTGTTGTTTGAATCTTTTAATCATAGAACCCTTTGTGCACCACATGCAAATACACAAGAGTATGATGTTGTCTGCCATGTGAAGAGTTCACATTTGAAAGCTTTTTGTGTGCATATCTTTATTTTTCTTCTATTTCACAAGGAGTGACTGTGATAGTACAATTTTGCTAGATGTATAATGTTCTGTACTTTTGCCTTGTTCTCTACTGAGTTTATTAGATTATTGTTGAGTCATGATGAAATCTTCGGCTCCAACTCTCAAAAGGGTTCCGAATCTGGGTTAATGTAATTCATTATGAATACATCATCACATGATAAATAAATCTCTTTTAATCTCAAAAGAAATCAATTTAGTTCACATTTTATGGTATACTTTACAGAAAACATGCCTTTCGAAGCAATTATCCACTCCAGATTACCAGATACTTGTTGATCACTGGCTGAGCTGACATTACATTCAACCGTGTTGTTATCCCCACTCTGTTAGCATGACAATATCAAGTCGTGGAAGATGAACACCCCCCCCCCCCCCATTCCAGTTCCTGATAACAAAGTGCTTGGGGTTTGCGCCCGCAAACTTAATAGCTCTCTGGGAAATCTTTTTCAAAGAAGATTGAGGCGGGAAGGTTATTTTCAGAATCTGATATCGTGCTTTGTTTCTGCGCGAGACTCCATTGATTTCTGTTGTTCCCGTGGGTAACCGAATCCCATGGTAACCCCAGTCTAGAGGTTCTGTGGATTGGAGGAAGGTAACCTAAGAATCGGGCTGCTCTGAGGGTTGTAAAGTGTAGACAGCGGGAAGGGAAAAGAACAAGAGAAGACGTGATCTTATGCTTTGCGAGGAATGTTGCAGTGAAAATTTATTTCTTCCCCTATACAGACACAGGCATTGATGGAATTATGAAGATGTCTGTGACTAAGCCGCTAAACTTGAGATCAAATTTGATGGCAACATCCATGATGGATTTCCATGCGTTTCACAATTTTACACCATTGCATATTGATTATTGTAACATTGAAATGTTTGTTGCAGTGAAATATTCACACTTGATTCAAACAGCTTGAGAAAAAGATATTATATAATGAATTGTGACAAGATGTCCAAAATGGTTTCTTCTTCAACAACATGATGTTACTTTCATACCAGATTTCCTTTAAAGGAAAAAAAAATCACCATTGTTTTTAGTTCTTGTCTTTTTCTTTTTCTCTCTCTCTATTTCTATTCCTCTGCCACTGTCTCTGACTCTATCTCTGTTTCTAGCTCTGTCTTTTTCTGTCTGTCTGTCTCTGTTTCTCTGTCTTCTTGAGCTCTCTGTTACCTATATGCACACGCACACGCACACGCACACGCACACGCACACGCACACGCACACGCACACGCACACGCACACGCACACGCACACGCACACGCACACGCACACGCACACGCACACGCACACGCACACGCACACGCACACACACACGCACACACACACACACACACACACACACACACTCTTATACTTCTACCAATTTAGGTAACAAGATATATTTCAACAAAAATCTTCCCAGAAGATATATTTGCAAAAGCACTTATATGCCTGAAGAATATAGGTTACAATTCAAATGCCTTCAGCTTAACACGCTATTATAGGGTTATATTTTTTCAATTCAAGTGAAAGTATGTGTGTACCTTATGATAGTTGAGGCACACTTCATACAGCTTAAATTGTGAAATAATACAAGAAATTAGCAAAACTGGAATCTTGTAGAATCCCGCCTCCCCCATGCTGATGAACCAGTTTTCATCTGCATTAATCATCGTCTTGTCGTCACTTTCAGGAGAATATACCTAAAAGGCGCAGAAGCGTGTAATGTTCGTTTCATGTTCGACCTTAAGTGTGGGAAGTCAAGGGGAATAAGTCAGCGTCAAATGGGTATCCAGTGAGTGGTTTTGGATCAGGTTGGATGCTTAGGATGGAGGAAGCTTTTAAACACATTTATTCAGCATGACATCCACAGGTAAGGGTGTGTTCTCTTAGGGATAGTTTTGTGTTTTGAAACGTGCAGAGAGGCCTTGATATTGTGTGTATTGGAGTAATTTGTTTAAAGGGATATTTTAATTTCAATATGGTTCATTCTGTAATCTTGCATCCGCTGAAGGGTGTGTTCTCTATGGTAGAGTACTACGTTTTCAAACGGCCAATGTGGCCTTGATATTTGCACGTACTTGAACAGAGTTGTTAGGATGTAGAATGATGAAAGCTTTCAAAGCAATTGATTTAGTATGACATCCACTGTGAAGGATGCCTCCTTTTAGAGAAAGTCTCTTTTGACACACTCTGTATTGTCTTCAGAAGGAAATTTGAAAGACCTTTTAACAACATAATTTGTGCTGTGACATTGTGTCATCAAAGTTTTGTTTTTGCTTTGAAAAAGTTTAATGTTGAAATATGTCGTGTTTTCTGGGTTGAAAGTTCCATCTTTCACACTTGTTTTGACATGAAGCATCCAGGATGCATGCTCTTTAGGAAATGTTCATGTGGAATGTGGCTTTTATGACAAATACCTGCTGGAGCAGAGCAATTGAATGGGTAGAAGGTGTTGGATGCTAAATGCATTGATTCAACTTGATGTCCAATATCAAGGGTTTGTTCTCATAGGGAGATTTTCATGTTTCTTTTATAAACAGCATGCCCTATATCCTTTATATTAATTTCCTGGAGCAGAGCGATTTCGGTCAGAAGGTGTGAAAGGTTAAACTCATTGATTCAGCATGACATTCGCTATGAAGGGTCTGTTCTCATTGGGGGAGTTTTTGTTTCTTTTAATTACATACAATGTACTCTTCATTTCCACATTTCAGTGGATTGCCATTTTGACGATTTAGTGATCATATGACCCCTTATCGTGCTTTAAAAAATTGTAACAAAAGTTATCACCTAATAACAAAAATTAATCCATCTTGTGTGGAAATATATGCTCTTAGTTGTGATGCATCTTTCATTATTCTTGAGAGCTGAGATATAGCTCCAAACCACATATTAGCAGTATTTGGTTGAAATGGGTTAATTACTGGAGCAGAGCGATTGAATTGGTGGGAAGGTGTTGAACGCATCGATTCAGCATGACGTCCGATATCAAGGGTTGTCTCACATAGAACGATGTGACCTTCATGTTAAATCCAGTGGAGCACAGAGCTGTTGAGTGGGAAGGATGGTAGATGATCTCAAGCTCAAGTGATCCACATGATATCCGTCTGCCAGGCTGCCAACGAGTATGGATTTTTAAAGTATTTTGTACCGAAATTTACCCAGAATACTGTTCAAGGTTCTTCGTGAAAATACTGCATCTTTCCAAACAAGTAGTTATGCCACTCATCTTCATTGGCATGAAGATATGCAGGAAGACAATGGGGATTTCAAGGTTTGGTAATGTAAGGGTTAATGGAGAAATACTGTGAGTTTTGAATTGCAATACTGATTTCTAGATAGCAAAATATTTAAATGAAGGTTAGGAAGTTGGTCTGTCAAGAGTCTATTTTCGTTGGAACAATTCCATGGTTATAAATAAGCATTTTGGTGGAAAACTAACTGTATAACAAGTAAATGGGGCAAAGTGTTTGAATGCGTGGAAGAGGGCGTGTCTACATGTCATGGGTGTTTTCTCTTTGGGAAAGGGTCATGTCTCAACACATGTACAATGTAAGTTGATTGTTTCTGTACAATTCAATTATTGATCAATTTTGACATACAGGTCTGTTTTAGAACTGATGTAGCCTTGAGGCAAGGCTGAGGAGTATGTTTCTCTTCTGTGTTTTTTTTACTGTTCCATGCACTGCTGCAATCTCAACTGTCTGGACACACAGACTAAGCACCATACATTTATTTGTCTTTTTGAAGAAAGGGGGGGGGAGGAATGAAGGATGGACTACAGGTCCATACTTGGCTGTTATCCCAGCATGTGTAGTAGAAAGGAAAAATAGAATGTCGTCTCTATAAGAGTCACAGGTAATGACGCGGAGTGGCTAAATAGACCATGTGATTAAGTGAAACATCTGTAAATGTCAAGTGTGATGCAACTTAAATTGTTTTGGATCAATTGTGCTCAGTGCCATGGAAGACTGCGCGGATTTCTTGCTCTTTTTTTTTTTTTTTACTTAACTTCCATGTAAACAACGAATAGTGTGGGAGAACATTCTTGTTAAACTCCTGTGCAAGAATGCTTTCATGGCAAATCAATATCTAATTCAATATCTAATTCTAATTCTGTCTTCACATGTATCACTTCACCCTTGTGTCTTGTTTATTGTGCAGTAGAGCCTTTCATTCATTATATTTCAAGTCTTTGCCTAATGCAGCTCACAGAATGCTCACCGACCCCCCAAGTTTAAAAGTTTTGGACAGTCTCATTCTCCAGGGGTGGTATGCTAAAAATGGACTTAATTCATTACTTAAGTTTTGACTTAAGTGCCCTACGGCAATCACCTATAATATTACTGTGATAGGCGTATTAGGGCAGTTTGAAAAAAACACCTTAAATCAGGTTTTAGAGTTTAAACTGATTAAGCTAAGACAGTTTTTGACTTAATTTTCTTTCAGAATATCACTACAGTCCCAGAGATTTAAGCCATCTCCAGACATGTCTTAATCCTTCATCTGCCATGGGCTCATTTTTGCACATGTAATACACACAAATCCTATTGAGCACCTTATGCTCTTGCTAAGAAGGAGTTAACTGTTGGTCTTTTATAGGTGCATGGCTATTTGATCTTCTCTTAGTTTGTGTAATAGCCTTACAGGGGTTATGGTTGGGGTTCAGGATTATGAGTTGGGTAAGGCTTATGCTTAGAATAAGGTGAACTAGATTAGGAGTGGGGCTAGCTGTAGGATTATAATAACGTAGATTGTGGATCAGAGTAAGGTTGGTTGTTGTTAGAGTTACAATTTGGGATACTTTTATTTACTACAAGAGGGTAGTTCTAAAAGACAGAATGGGAAGTTGACTAGATGGGAGAAGATCAAACGACAATAAATCGTTCTTTGGTATGATAATGAGAACGCACCCGCAAATCCCATCCATTAGTTCCCCATCTTCTACCTCACTGAGCAATCTGGTGCCCATTTATCTCTCAGAACCTCGTCCCCTCCCTCCCTCTCTCCCTCTAGTCCACGGCTCATCTTTCTCAGCCGTCTTCGTTCTCTCTCTCCGGTCATTGATTGGGGCAGGGAATTAGGAAAGGGAAGACAGAAATGAAACTGGGGCAAATAGATGGGCAAATGTGATTGTGAATCTTTTGGGGATAATTGGGATCTTTTGATCTAAGTTTTAACTAGTGGTGTTGTATCTTTGTCAGTTTTTGATTTGTATTGTGTATGGGTGATTATCGCTGTGGTGTCATATTTCCATTAAAACATTTCTGTGGAGATAGACCAATAAAGATAAGAGACAGAGAGAGAGAGAGATATACAGTTGAGGCCAGAAGTTTACATACACCCGGGAAATTCAAAGAAAAGTAGACACTTGCCAGACATCATAAAATTTACTGTATCTTATACAACATTTGTGCTATCATGACGAATTTGACATCAAACAAATGAGTATGCCATGCCCCTTTATCACATTACTTTGTCACCAGGAACTGAAAAATATTTAAGTGTCGTTTTTCAAAAAAACAACAACAACACATTCATATTTTAAACAAATTGAAAAAAAGAAACTTGAAAAAAAAAATCATATTTGTGCTAGTTACTTCTCAAGAGAAATATTTCAGATTATACTTTTTTGTTCAGTGGTGATATATCATGATAGGAAATGTAATATAAATCAAAGATTTGACATGCATATATTTCTATGAAATAATGTTTGAAAATATGATAACAAACAATATAATACATTTGGCACGAACATCTCTTATATTTCTTCAAAAAACATTCCACCTGAAATAGAATTCAATGCCAATCACGTGAAAGAGCTTAACGCGCTCTTTCATTTGATACCAAATTCGTCATGGTAGTATTTATATTTCTGAAGATATAGTACATGCTATGATGTTTGGCAAATGTACAAATTTCACTGAATTCCATGGGTGTATGTAAACTTTTGGCCTCAACTGTATATATGAGTTGGTCAAAGGGAAAGCGCTATAGAGGGAGAGAAAGACAAACATATGTACAGGAAATAATTATTTTTTATAGAAACAAGACAGAGAAATGTATTAAGTGTGTTAGCAAAACAAAAGCAAACATGTTTTACTCTTCAATTTAATTCAATATTGTATATCAAGGAAAGCATAATAAATTACAGATTTTGAAAGTTACCTTTCATGGTAGGGTTTCATTGCAAGTACAAAATGTAATGAGTTATTTGGGTATAATTAGTTTGGAAGAGGCTGTAAGTAAATTCTAAAATTGATTTCCAATATAGTCTGTGTTGGCAAAACGCTAACGGTATTGACATCTTTGCAGTTATTAGTAGTCTATTGACGAAACGCCAGACATGGAAGGCCTCAACGACAAGGATTTTCCTTCCATTCCCTAATTAAAAAACTCCAGTTTTATGTCAAATCACCCTTGGGTTTTGAGGAAGGAGGCCTAAACAGACATTGATTCTGTCTTTATAATGAAAACTGAGTCTATGACTATTTTATCGAATGAGAAATTGAATTTTCTGAGCATCATTTTGTTGATACCATTGCAGTTGTGCAGAGTGAGAGAATTTTGGGGGACAAAAATGGAAAATACAGCCTTTAGCACGTTAACATTCTATACAAACATGAATAATTGAATAAATTGATAATTTATGGCTGTTGGATTAATTTCTTTGCAAAGGACGCATGCAATAAGCTCCCCAGGAAGTGGAGATGGTGCACATTTATGTATGTATGTATGATAGATTTGTTTATTCTGTAACCAGGGATATGATTTCAACATCCCTCTCCATTCAGTCTGCTGATTGTGACAGGGACATATACCATTACCAAGTTACATTTTAACGATAATAATTCAGGTTTTGTTCAAACTTTTTCTGCCTTATCTTGCCTTTGTCTATCTGCGCTCTCTCTCCCTCTCTTTCTTCTTGTTCTTCTTCTGCTTCTTCTCACTTTGTCTTATCTTTTCCTCTCTTCTCTTTTCCTTTTCCCACTGACACCTCTCTCCTGCACAGTCGTCCTACACGTTTTGCTGTTTCCTGCAAGAATGTGGTCAGCAAGGACTTAAGAATAGATCAGATGCTGTGTTGTGTGGTTTTCGATAGTACCTTCAGCCATTTGTGTGTACAGTACAGCATGTGTGTTTGACATGAACCTAATTATGTCGCATCTAGCATGAGTATTTGGGAAGCACATGATGATGTTTGCAAAGGCTTACAAGTGGGGACATAAGAGACTAAGTACAACGGTTGATCACATTTCATCCCCCTTGGAAAAGAATAGACTGTAGCGATATAACATTCCACAAATCCTTATTGAATTGCGCTTTTGTACTCTTTGTACCAATAATTCCTGTCAAAATACAGCCATCTCAATGTACGTATTCATGTTGATATTATTTGATGGATGAATTGAAAGATGTTGATTGGTAGACAAAGTAAGCAGAGGGTATCAGATAGATAGAGAAATGAATTGTTAGAGAATGTAAAGGTAAAAGAAGGAAGAGAGGCAAAAAAGAAGAAAACTGGTAATGAAGAGGTAGTGATGGAGGGGAGGTTGAAGTAGAAGACATGAAAACATAAGATGAGAAAGAGAAAAGGAGGAAAAAAGAAGGAGAGGAAGAAAGAAGAATGGGACTGTGAAGAGAAAGAACTAAACAAAAGAAATATAAAAAGAAGCAGAAAAAGAAGAAGAAAGCAAAAAGAAATAGCAGAAGAAGAAGAAGAAGAAGAAGAAGGAGAAGAAGAAAAAAAAATACAACAGATTAAGAAAAGGATGAAGAGAAGGCAGAGGCAAAAAAAAGTGAAGAGCAACAAAACATAAAGAGTAATGATTTAAAAGTGGAGGTAAGAGATTTACTACCCAGTATATTAATTTCATGGCCAGTACATGAAATGGAGACAAATGGGGATTAAGAGACAGGCGGAGTAAGATTAATGGTACTGATACTTTCCCCTACCGTACACGTTATTTGCCCATCAATCTGATTTTAATCACTTTCTTTATGGACCCTGCTCAAATTTGTTTCCAGTTGCTACAAGTTTACGGGCCAAATCCTACCACCATCCTGATACTCACCCAATCATCCTTCTGTAGAAATTGCCATAAATTCTACTCCTCCAGTGGCAGTCGGCTATTCCAGGGATGTTTATATGTGGGACTATTACATTTCATAACATGGCGATATATAGTGAGGCATTCAAAACATTATGAGCTGACCTTTTCGATGGTATCTTATGAAACTCATCTCCATACTGGGGAAGTAGCCTTTAGACCGCAATTTCAATTTTCCACAAGCGATAATGGTATATATCTTCACTGTGTTTTCATTTTTCATGACTTAAACCATCATCATGATGGGTGCTTTTTGTTCTAGTTACTAGTACTCATTAAGTGGCAAGCAGCTCTTAAAGGTCTTAAATGTGTTCTGATACAAAAGGTCTCAGGTCTCATGTGCTGCATATTGATAGAAATTTCACAAACATATACACCCTCCAGAAGGTATTTCGTGAAGGCAAAACTCTGACCATCTCTGGTTCAGTGCACCATGTGTATGTGGTGCAAACTGTGTGCATTGATTTCACATGCATTTTCTCTTCAAGCTTAACATGCACGCATCAGTGCAGATCAACTGATCTTGGAGTTGCACCGTGCATCGACCAAGTTTAAAGACACGGTTGCCCTTTTGCTTTTTCGTTAAAATCCTTCCCAATAATAGAAATGGAAACCGACTTCAAGCGGAGGTGTAGCAATCGCTCAATTTCAAGGAGGTTTTGGTCGGTTTGTAGAAATCCTCCCGGTCAATGTAGCCTAGAAACTGGAGACCATTGTACACACCACCATAATACATGCGTTCAATGTGCTGAGCAATGCGCTGTGCACTGCCGGGGGCAATACTATTATGACTGTAGATCTACTATGTCTGTTACAAAATAGGGCATTTTAAACGTAAATGAGGATAGTCTTTCACATTTCCTGAAAAGGTTTGTGAAGCTATGACTTTGAGATTTTATATACTTTATCGTTGGGTATACATCCATTTTCTGCAGAATCCATGACTTTTGCAAATAGGCTTCCCTGTCTTTAATGCACATTTCAATAGATGCATCGGGGTGTATGCCTTAAGAACCCTTCATGAAGTATGGGTCAGGGAGCACACATACACATACATGAATTGTGTGTTTGTCTTGTTCTATTCTACATTGATAACATTTTGTTACCTTTAAGCATAATTCCTGCATTACATTGGTAAATCCTACTTTTGCTACCTCTTACTTCAATGCAGTTGGCCTCTTTTGTAGTCTTGTCTATCTGAGCCAATTCTGCAGCCCTTTTTATCACTATACAGATTCTGTTTTCTCAACATTTTACTCTTTACTGACAAGGGCAATTCACTGCACCAAATTTCAATGGTCCCATCTTCATTGAGGCAAGAAATAGGATTATATGTCCAAATTTGTCTTGAGTGTCCCTTTACCTAGGTAAGAATTCTTGTAAAGGAGGAAGTTCTATGTACCGGTACATGTTACTTCTTGGCTGTTAAACAGAGCTAAAGAGTCGCAAATCATGTGTAATTCACCCTAATTTTTTATGCACATATGTTGAATATATGTGTAATAAAATGCAGTACCTGCTCATTAACACAAACAAATAAGGAAGCCCATTTGATTGTACACACACAAAAACAACTTGAAAGGAGTTTCCTCTTGATTTCCATTGTGTACAGTTTTTTAAAAGGTGCAGTGTTGATTAATCCATTTTTTTTAAATATTTTTTTAAGGGGCCACAGGTAGCATAGATATAAGGCCCTCTCATTGATTAATTACATTATCAAGGTATAAATTCCTGATCGTAATATGTATCTGGTGTGTGTAAGGTTCTTTTCATGGATGCTAAGCATAATAGATGTCAGATATTTTAAAAAAATCAGACCCATTTCAGTGTGTGACAAATTCAGAAGATGTTTATATGCCAGACGCACTTATGCACAGGACCAGGCACGATTTGGTCTTGATTATTTTTTTTTAATAATCCCCCCCCCCCCCTCTTATAAAGTACCAGCAGGGAGTTGCAATGAATAAGTGTATGTAATTGTCTATTGAAGACACATGGCAAGTACTCAGCATTCCAATGCAAGTTTAAGGCTACAAGTCCATATATGCAACAGATGGATAGATATTAACACACGACAGATTGAATTCACTAAGGCCTTTCATGTCAGGGAGATCTAGCATTCTTTTTTTTTTTTCGATATAGCCAATTATTTCAATGCCCCTGTTGATTCCCTAATGCATAAATGTTTTTAATATAATTGCTCTCTCTCCCTCCCAATTATTTCAGTGTCCCAGTTAATTCCCTGATGCGTAAATGTTTTTAATATAAATTCTCTCTCTCTCTCTAACTCTCTCTCTTTCTCTCTGTCTCTCTGTGTCACTCTCTCTCCCTTTCTCTCCCTTTCTCTCCCTTTCTCTCCCTTTCTCCCTTTCTCTCTCTCTTCCCCTCTCTCTCTTTCTCTCTCTGTCTCTCTTGCTCCCAATGCAGTAAACAGTGCAAACCCGCTGTTCCAGTGCCGTTTTGGCCTGCGAGTGAACGTCACGGTGAAGCAGAATGACTGCCACTACGCCGTGTCCCCCGAGGGCATGGAGTGTCTGGATCACGGATTCTGCTCATCTAATATCGCAAAGGTTAGTCATACTTATTGCTGCGTCGCCAACTTAAAGGGGCTCTAAACCCCCCAAAACTCAAGAGTAATATTATCCTCTATAGAATATTTCAGGAATGTCTTTTAAAAACTTTTGTTACTCTGTTATCATGATGAAGGAGAACAGAGAGTGAAGGGGGAAATTCTGACGGCTATCTTTCCTTATATTTCCACTCTGGAGAGAAAAGAGAACAAACCTTGAAATAAGTTGATTTGCATACAAACAAAATAAACAATAAAGAAAGCAAGTGGTTTCGAAGATTCATGAAAATCTGACAAATTGAGGTAAAGTTGTGTGAAATTTTTCCAAATTTGTGAGCCTTTGATACCTTCAAGTTTCCGTCCCAAAGAGCATTTTAAATTAAAACTCCTTGAGCTCCAAGCAAGTGATATTGCATCATTTGCAATTCAAATGATTTCAAGATTGATTTTGATGATGTTACAGCTCTAATATTGTTCTTATCTCTTGCCCAAGATCCCTTAAGATTTCACCAGTAGAGTGTGGTATCTCTTTAAAGATTCAAGATTCATAAATTGCTCATGTACACATTGATGTGGGTCAGATTTAGCTGCAGGAGGGTAACCAAAAAGATTTTGGCACACCAGTACGATATACATTCCTTGCTGCTTTCTCAGTTTAGGGTACATGTACTTGTTGCTTGACATATAGGTCAGACGTAGATGTATATTGGCAGCCAAAATTACGGAGGCACGCAAGCGAAAGAGATTTTGTCTTGCACTGTACCCTCAATGCCCACACATCCATGGATGCAACCATAGGGGTCATGACGTCACATGTACATATTGCTTTATCGTTTGTCTGCATTCTATGCCTGCAAGGAATGGTGAGATGTTAGCTAGGCTTAAAGGAATTTATCCCTCATGCAGACCTGTAATATAAAGTTTTATAGGTATCAATACTGTTGAATTAAAGAGAAAAAAACATTTCATGAAATGAAAATAAGAACTGAAATTATGTAGGCTATTACATTTTGAATAGATGTTATTTACATAGTTACATGTAGTTTAGTCTCAAAGAAAAGCATATAACTTGCAGAAATCTCATGAATATAATTCCAGGTGCTTGTAAGACCTGTTTCTGGGGAATGGTCATATGTACTAGCCGTAAACTTGGATCTGCATCCTATAACACATGTACACCTTTGCATGTGCAATATTTTCTTGAGTCTCATTACCACCACATCATCTTATGGCGATCTATGACAGAGAGTATTCATGCAACGTCTTTGAGATTATTTCTTTGAGCCATTTTTATATAGCCATGTTAGCATTTCTAGGTAACATTGTCCGTTTGAGTACATCAAGTGGGCAGCACAGTATTCTTGCTGCTACACCCGTCACAGGTAAATGTATATTAGTCAGGAGCCACAAGGAGATTGACTTTTACAAGGCTTGCCCTTTATGTCAACTCCTTCACTCATACTTAATTTTTTTTCATTGTTTAGCAAAAAAATGCATGTATTCTATGTACATTGTTAAAGGCAGTGTGGTGATTTAACTGTGTAGTATCTAACATTTAAAGTTTGGGTCATTATAGATATCTGTCTGATATCCATCTGTGACTATCAATGATTCAGATTGTAATTTTAGATACCCATTCTTTTTATCTTTTATATCCTGCATGCTGCATAATTCAGCATACTAGTTATGAAAAGATGTCTTGATTTGTCCCTACATTTTTAAAATTAAAGTATCATGAAAATCCACCCTTGTATTGGCCATGCTCATAGAAAATGAACAAGGTTAGTTTTGTTTAACAACAGGAAATAATGTCCCTGGATATTCATCCGTCTTAATCAAATTATTGTTTAGACTGAGCTTTTAAGAGGGGTGGAAAAAAGGTGACCATCTGGCTCTTTGATATTGGCAGGAGATTTCAGACTGCCAATCCTTGGTACAAGGGGTGTCCGTAATAGCATTTTGCATTTGGCACGAATTGTTTTAGACTATGAGGCAACAGAGAGTGAAGATGTTGCACTGCTAAGGCCAGTGCTCTACATATAAACCAATTTCAAGATTTGCAATGACGGCTTTTCTGCAAATCATGTAGAAACATGGAAATTATGTTTATCAGCAATGATGAATTACAATTTTGATTGAATGTTTGAACTGAGTTTTTATTTATTTTCTTAAGTTTGCATCGAGTTTGGATGGGATATATTTGCACTCAAGTTGCAGCAGTCATCACAATGTAAAAGTGCATAAAAACAGTCTGACTCCCTTTGTGTGATTAGACATACCGTGAACATTCAGACGTCATGAAGAGTATTTTTTTCTATACTTTGTAGACATTTTTTGTACATTATTCGGATTTTGTACATTTTTGGCTTGCAAAAAAGAACCCCTACCTTTAATAAGATGGAGACACAAGCAGCAACCACTATCAGTGAAAAGCGTCAAACTTGACAAACATCTTGTTTGTGTCTGTCTCTTGCGCAAGGCGATTACCTCGAACGAGGAGATGTAGAGAGATTGCAAAGATTTCACATCTAACTGAGACGAGCTTTCTCACCAGATCGTAACAACTGAATGAGTGCCCTGTATGTGTGATCCCTAATAAATGTCAGAAAATCTCCCGCTTATAAGCTGTGGCTGCAATGATCCGAGCTCACTTACCGCAACCTAGTCTAGTGTATCTCCCACCGTAATACCTCTTCACACTGAATGGTTAAGTTTCAGATGAACAACTTGTAAACATGAGGTATGAGGAAGATGCCATAGGTAGTGTTTCATATTACCTAACCCTCTTCACACTGAATATTTCAGTTTCAGATGAACTACCTGTAAACTGGAGCTGTAAGAAAGATGCCAGTGTAGTGTTTTATGTTACAAGACCCTCTTCAAACTGAATGGTTAAGTTTCAAATGAACCACCTGTAAACAAGAGAAAGATGTGAGCATAGTTTTTTATGTTCTGATACCCTTTGTATACTGAATGGTTAAATCTATGGTGAACCACATGTAAACAGGAGCTGCAAGTAAGATGCAAACATAGTGTTTTATATGTGGCAGTACCCTTTCACCTTTAATGTGTGCAAGAGAGGTGCATATATACAGAATAAACTGTGTTGTGTGTTGTGTTTCACAGCTTTGACATTATTGTAATGTGTGCTGTGTAGTTCATTGCATTTCATATCAGTAGTGCATGGTCTTGAGTTTACCAGATTATAAAATATATTCAAGACATGATTTTTCCGCCTCAGTGAAATAAAGTGGCAATTGCAAAATTCGCTAGAGTAGAAATCTGTTGTCTCACAATAAGGCAAACTGGAAATCACAATTATTGTGCTGTTTGTGCGACATATATTGTAAAATTATGCAGTTGTTGGGGCATGTGTGTGTGTGTGTGTGTGTGTGTGTGTGTGTGTGTGTGTGTGTGATGTAAAGAACAACAATAAAACATACCATTAAATAAATTAGATGGGATATTATAGAAATATTTCATGATCATGAGGGATCTTGTGGAATCTAACATGCGTATTGAGACAGTTAGAAATAGGTTGGTATTTCTTTGACGGCGGAGGGAAAAAGGCGTCATTTTCCCTGTGATGATTTTCCCTCTCTTTCTTGTAATAGTTTAACTTTTTTATGGTCAATTTTAAGCAATCAATGAACTGGAATATATCAATGGGGGATATAATGGTGACTCTCGTAAAACTGAGTTTGCTATGAATCAAGCCAGCCACATTCCAAGAGGGAGTACATTACAGCAAACAAGAAACATTGTTCTATGCATGCCTGTCCAAATGAATGCCTTTGTTGTTCATACACAATGTATGGTGTTCTCTAATAATATCATGTGTTGATGTACAGAATATACCTTTCCTTTTGACAGGTTCTCTCTAATGCATATATGTGTGCATGTACAGAATATCCCTTTCATTTTGCCATGTTTGCCCCGTTTTTCTGTAAACGGTGTGATACCGTACCCCTGAAATGGACAAGAAGGGGGTAATGGAGGAGCGTCTCAGATCCCTGATATCTGATTCATGATTGGCCCATGAGAGGTGTGATCCACACAGTGATACCTGCAATTACCATCAGGCGTTATCTTCAAGATGCTATCTGAGAAAAATGTAGAGGCACTCTCAATGACTCAAGAACTGCTGGTCCATTTTCCCCCAACCAAATATTGATGAAAAAGTGAATAAAGTTATGTTTTGTTCTTAATATCTTTAGTCTTGAAGTGGAACAGTCTTGATTAAATTCCTTGTAATTACATTCAGCTGGATGATTTTAGATTGTTACTGTTTCTTTGTAACTCCATCTTGAGGTTACACTACATTCTTAAAGAGAGAATTTGTATGATTTTTTTCCGATTTCGATTAATCGTACATACGACATATACACTGTGCTTGTTATTGCTTATCATCAAAATTGATCATAATGTGACATTTGTTTACAACACAGAAATATTAATGACTATCATACAGATAATGAGAGTAATACTCCTATAGATCATAAGGATGTATGTTTAAAATGATAACAATCTGCATTCTAGGTTGTTCTGATGGATAAATCAATTTTACTTCATTGATTGATACTATTATGTCATAGACTCTTTAATGCTTGTGCGTTGAGTATAACATCATGTGTATAGGAGTAGGGGGACCAAGAATCCATTCTCTCCAATCATTTGAAGCATAGATAGTTGAACATGTCTACATTATCACCACTCTTTTTGATATTCCATTGAAAAGGTCTTTTCAAACAGATCTGCAGTTCACTGATATGCAAATAGTCTAGAATGTTACTTTCACGAGTTTAAAGTCATTCCCAAGTGTTTCCAACTTTTCCTGTCTTTTCCTGCTTTTCAGCAAATCCAAAGTAGCACTCAGAAATGTTGAAATATGATCTAATTTTAAGTGCATAGTTCAGACTCTGTAAGCTGATTATTCTCGCAGAATGTCAAGAGCTTAGTGAAGGGCTTTGTTACATACTCAAAGGAGGCAACTATACATCGCATTTCAACATGGCGAGTTTTGATGTAGTTACATGAGGTGGAAAAAGACTTCAGTCATACTTTCTACTCCTTGCTCTGGGGTTCCCTTGGGAAATCTAAATTGTCTCCAACAAACACAAAAAAAATAATGTTTTTTAACGTACATGTAAGCACAATTGTAGTCATATTTCATGATATGAAATGAATAATAATGCACAAATGGATTTATGCACTATTGATCTGCTCAGAAACATATTCTGGAAACAGAAAAAATCTTTTAAAAATAACATAATTTGCAACAAGGTTGTGTTTGAGAAACATGACTTGAAAATCTCTCTATTGCAATCCATATATCGATTAATTACTTTAGAAGAAAGTTCTTGAAATTTGAGGACAATTCATAGTATATGTTGTCATGACAAGTGCATGACAAGCATTCCTAACTTAGATATGTTAATCTATAATCATACTCCTAAACTCCCAAACTTCCATCACATTGTGACATGTGACTGTATATTCTTTCCTAGTATGACTGATGTAAGGTCAATTAAATACTGTTTGACAGATGAAGTGAAAGAATTGTGGGAAGGGTATCACTATCTCTCATATCATCCGCCACTCCTATAACATCGTTACAACAACGTACAGTGGGAACTGCACTGCAATACACAACAGCAACAACTGGCGGCTTATTAGACCAAATATGAATGAGGCAAACAAGCACGCTTTTTGGCTTGTTTTGATCTGGCAAAGATGTGATTTTGACTTGAATAGCTATTTTTTTTTTGTCAGTTGTGAGCTGATGCAGATGCACCTAGAGAGTCGAAATCATTTGTCCGCCTCATCTATCAGAGAGCTTTCTGGAGTCCTCAGGGATAAACTGGATATGGCTATTCCCCAGTTTGTCCAAGGATATCACAACCTGAGTGACACTAAAATAATGGGTATCTCTGTCTTGTCATATCGGATGTGATAGCTTGTATTGCGTCATGGATAGTTGGGTACTGTTTCAAATCGCTCCAGAATTACTTTTTTTGATGAATGTGTTTTTAACTTTTTTTCTTTGATGCGTGAACTTATGTTGATAAATGTGTTATTGATGCATTGTTATTTTTTGTTAAACTGTGAAACACATGTGTGTTTTTTCCAACTAGTATTTATTGAAAAAATTGAGATATCAAAGAAAATAAAAAATTTGAAAAAGTTCAAATGTTTGACATACAAGAATCATGACAATAAGAAAATATTGTTATAGGTAAAACATAACTTCACATGATGAGACTCATCATTAGATATATAAAGCAGTAGACACATAAAAGTCTATGGAATGAAAGCACATCACATATTGTCTAGATCTGCCATCATCAGAGGTAGATTTGGGATATCCTTTTTGAAGCACGGTATAAGTACTTCCCTAATCATTCTCACTTTCCTAGAAGTGCTTCCTCTTTGTCATGCTGATGTACAAATGATATTCCCCTGGAAGAAAACGCTGTGAGAGTCCAAATCGTTTGTCTGCCCCATCTATCAGAGAGCTTTCTGGAATCCTCCGGGATCAATTGGATATGGCTGTTGCCGGCTTTGTTCAGGAATATCACAATCTGACTGACACTAAGATAATGGGTATCTCTCTCTTGTCATATCGGATGTGATAGCTTGTCTTGCGTCATAGGTAGTGGGGAAGGAAAAAGCTGAAGAAGACTTGAACGGTTAAACATCTTTGTGGTACATTTATTTGGGCTATTGTACTATCATCCATTTGTATCTGTTTTGGATTATTTCTTCTGTTCTCTAAACTAAATTCGGACATCTGTTTCCTTCCTTCAGTGATTATGTTTACTATTATAAACAGTACAAGCAATAATTTATTGTTCGTATTGAAGTGAAAATGATGCTCACTGGTGTAAGACTACTGGTGAAAGATGTTTAACCCGTTGCACATGTATAGATTTTGCCATGAAATGGCAGTATCCGAAGGGGTATGGCTTAGATGTGTCCCATGAGGTAAACATATATCCCATGAGTTTATTTACCCGGTATAGGATGTAATCCATTATCTTAACAGCAGATTGTGTGGGAGTCATGCTGCTTAGTTTCTGAGTTGAAAACACCCAGCACGCATATATGCGGGTTCAGTAAAACAACAGATTAATATATGCGTATAGACGTTTGAATTTGAAAGAATGTTCCATGTAACTGCTCTCAAGAATAACTAATGCATGATATTAACACAAACAAAAGAAGGAGAGTAATGTGAATGGGAGAGATTACCTCTTGCCTAGAATGTCAATGTGAAATACACTGCTGCAGAAAAAAGGGGAACAGTCCTGAAAATTTGATACTTTTTAATTTGACATGAAGCAAATGGATGTATGAATCAAAACTTAGGAAATGGAGCGGGGAAAGATTCACAGACTGAGAAAGATGAGTATTTGAGAAATGGAGGGGTCAAAGATTGGGGAGATGAAGAAGGGGAGAGAAAGAGAGAGGGAAAGAGAGAGAGAGAGAGAGAGAGAGAGAGAGAGAGAGAGAGAGAGAGAAAGAGAGAGAGAGAGAGAGAGAGAGAGAGAGAGAGAAGAGAGAGAGAGAGAGAGGGGGGGGAGAGAAAGAGAGAGAGAGAGAGAGAGGGAAGAAAGAAAGAGAGAGAAAGAAAGAGAGAGAGAGAGGGAGAGAGAGAGAGAGAGAGAGAGAGGGGGAGAGAGGGAGGGAGAGAAAGAGCAGAAAGACAGAAAGAGAGTGGAAAAGAGAAGAGAAATAGAGTGAGAGAAAAAAACACTCCCTTGTGAATTCTGACCATGCAGGTGGTGCCATAAAGCTGATGGATGCTCCTGATTTCATGCATAGATTTCCAGGCTGGCAGTTTGCAAAGCCAGATGAAGAAGGGTTTGAGATGACGGGAGAGAAATGACAAGGATTGGCAACAGGGCTTTCAAGTTTGAGGCGAAATGCATGATCCAGCCCTTCCACGGGCAACCGTCAAAATGTGGGATTTCAATGGCACTCTGTGTAACGTCTGAGGAATATTGATGGTGCCGTGGGCTGGCTTGCGCGGTTAATGGAATTAAATATTGCATGCGCTCCCCATCTTTTAAGATGGTTTGTGGAAAGCATAACACAGCTGCTGTCTCATTCCTTCTTTTGTTATATCCTTGTATTTTCCACTTTAACATCTCCTCAAGAGTGTTTTAAAGTACCCCTACGAGGGAACATGTTTTGAGGGTTTTTTTTTTTAATGTTTTTTTTTTTTTTTCCAGAAGCTTGTGGACATAGGTAACAATAATTGAGTTTGTCTCTTTGGAGAATAAGTTAATAATCACATTCTAAATCATTCATTTCATAGTACCATATTGTCAATAATATATCAGTTGCGAAGCTATTTGATTTCCCAGGAGAAAGAATGTTAGATAAACAGTGGCAATGTCTGCAATTGATATATGAATTATATACATAGTGTAAAAGCTAGAAGAATTGGAAGATTTTATTTTTAGTGACACATAACCGACTTACATACAACCTCAGTTTGAAAAAGATTTGTTAAATACAGTTTATTTATTACACATATGAAGCACTTTTTAAGTCCCACATAAATGAAATAGATATGTTCAGAAGCAAAAATAAATTGAATTTGTACTTCAATATTGAAAAATAAAAATAATCAGATGCAATGCCTTACTTAACAATCTTAATCTTTACTGCGGCACATATGGAAAAAGAGTGCAATGTGATTATTATATTATTATCATCCTAGTATCAATGAAGAGACTGTTTTATCAATTTTAAATTCAAAACCTGACTCTCAAGTTAGCCCGTTACCAATACTTAAGTTTATTTAACTTTTATTCTTATTAATTTGTCAGTATGTCTATGACAGGAGTTATACATCATATCAGGATAAACTGTCCTTTAATGGACATTAATAACTAAGCATCTTTACATTGAACTTTTAAAATAATTCCCTCCCCAAAAATATGCCTTTACATTACCCAAAACTATTAGAAAATGTTTTTGGAGACTTTGCATAGCATTCATTTCAATGTCCAGATGCAAACAGTGATTCTGTTTAGATCTTCATTTAAACAGTGATTCCATCTAGATTTTGAGGTGATGTATTAAATACGGAATTAAAAATAAAATTGTAGGGAAATACCTATATATTATTACAAGGTACAGACAGTATTCAGATTCAAAGACTAACCCTACCTGTACCAAATAAAATTATTGGGATATCTGTGCATTATTGATTACAAAATGCACACCTGGTACTCAAAGAGAATAAAAGCAATCAATTATTTGAAGACAGCAGTTATTACTGAAAGAGAAACAGTACAAGTACCTGCGAATACTCATTCAAGTGTGCAATATCCACGCCCATGGTTGTACAAGTCCCAATTGACTTTGATGGGGGGAAAGAGAAAGAGGAATGATCAATTGCCCCGACTGAACAAGGGTGGATTTGGGTCAGTGCTGCCCCTAGTACGTGCCACTCTGGTGTTCCTTGCCGGCTACAAAGAACCAAATCAAATCAGAGGTTGGCTTAAGGTTTGCCGTTAGCTGTTTGACAGTTAATGGAACGTCACAGTGCGAGCGTGTGTTTGTCTCATCTCGCCCCTCATACTACATGGAAAGGTAGACGTGGGACTGAAGCTGCTCGTGTGGACGTGATATTTCAGGGGGATTAGTTTTACTGGAGGGGAGAAGGACAAGGATGTAGTGATTGAGCGTTGTAGGAAGAGTTTAATCTGGGTATGTTTTTTTTTCATAAGGCTTAATACATTGTACCTTTAGAACTGTACATTCATCATAAAGTAGCAATCATGATGATTGTACAAGACATGGTTTGACCAGAGTCTCCATGTATTGAGAAAAGATAAAAAGGGGAGAGGGTGGGGGCATTTAAAGATGGATCAAAATTCACTGCTCTTAATTCAAACAACTTCTTAAAACATTTTTTTTATAAGGGCTATTTCCAGGTGAAAAGTGTGAGTCTTACTGGTTTCTTTAAAATAATAGATATTTATAGATAATAGATATATTTTCAACAGGAAATTATCACTTCCTCCTTTCAGCTGCTCATATGCTTTTCTCTAGAATAGTTTCCTTATCATGTATTGTTTTAAATCTTTTTCAGTAAAACAACAACCCTCTTGCAAGAGCTTAAATCTTTTTCAGTAAAATAACAACCCTCTTGCAAGAGCATGTGGGTAGATAAAGTTCGAAAGGAAATCCTATTCATCACATTTCTGGCTAGTCCGATCTCACGTAGCACTCATCTACTTCGAAAGTGAATTCTCATCAGGGGTAAAAGTGTGGCAAATCCCTCGCTCACTGCGGGAAAATCCTGCGTCCATGTAGGCAATATGTGAGGGGGCCTGATGCGCCAGTGTTGTGACGTTCCTTGTCACAAGCCCCGTAAACAAAACTCTTCAGCTGTCGCGGCAGTGTGGGGACGCTAATGAATCGCCGCCCGCCTGGGCTGGGCCATCTTCTTGCCTCTCGGTTGTTTATGGGCTTGTTAGATGTAGCCAATAGGAAACCCATTTCCCCATCAGGCAAGTTATACGCAGATTACTCCGTCAGACGTGAGTCGTTGGACGTTGATTGTTGCCCCCAGCTCAAGGCGCTGTATGTGGCAAACTTACATGGATGTATGTATTTACAGTGATGGGCAAAGTATACAGCAGTCACGATGCCTTGAATCACAATAGTGCTCCTCTCTCTCAAACTTGTCAAAACAAATGGATATTCACGTATACCTTATGTGCTGTTTTGTAATGAGATGTTATTGTTGTTGGTTTTCTGGTTGAAGATGTGGCCACAATTGGTTGGCTCTAATGGACAATCCTTTGCTTATTATGACTCTATCACAACATATAAGATCAGGATATGACACAAATAAAGTAAGCGAGGTGATATGACTGTAGAGGAATTTTCTATGGATATTATAAAGAAGATGCAGTAAACATTAAGCGTTCAATCCTTTTTGAAGATGAACCACTCTGCATGATCTACCAATACACCACATACATTGTAGATCCAGTTTGTGAGAATGAAACTTACAGTAATGTAGAATCCAAAATGGGTAACATGCAACTATGTAGTTTGCCTGTCAGCCTAAGTTTCCTTTCTTCAAGTGAAAAGTTAAGTTGAATGAATGCAATCTTCCATCTGTGTTCATAAATCAAATCCTACATCAAAGCTAACAAGTAATGTCCCTAAGAAAAGCATTTACCTGGCTTAGTTGTTTAGATTGTGGTGATCAAAATAATATTTTTTGCAGGGTAATGGTTTGCATGTATTAGACTGTATATTTTGATGTCCTGGCCAAAAATCCAAGTGAAATGTAAAGTTCAATATAAACCCATTAATAATCCTTTTAAATATTATATATTTTGAGAAAAATTTTCAAACAATATTTTCTTGTATAAAATGTAAAACAGTTTTTAGGCCTGCAAAAGGGATGCACTACTCTTAAGTAGACATTAGGAAATGAAAGAAGAATAATCTTTATGTATTTTTTCCAACTTAATATGGAAAATCATCTTTTGAAAAGACTTATAGGAGGAATTAGAATGGTATCAACATTAATACCTATCATTTAATATACATGTTTATGGAAGCTCAATTTATTTGCTCTTCAAGTAGTTTCAGAGGCAAAAGAGGATTACATGATCACAGAGAAGTCTGAGAACTTCAACATTGATGGCTATTGCCTCAGGGCATAATGGGAATTATTGCTCTTTTAAGTCAGCTCTTTTCAAATGGACCATGCAACATTTTGGATCATAACGATTATGCTTATTGATGGGCAGAGCGCTCAATGTGTGGTTTCCATATCGTCTTTCATGTGGGGTTAGTGTGAATATCAGCTTTATTGCTCGTACGTCACAGTTCTGACATCTTGATGCGATAATCGTACACGATTGACTGTCATGAGTGTTTGAAAAAATGAGGTGTTTCAGATGCAGCTCTAATTGCGCATGTGATACTTATATCTCTGCATGTTGCGATGATACTGAGCACCAGGAATTGCTCCAGCAAACCATTGCACAATGCAAACATGATATGTACCAATGTCCTTTGTTAAAAGAGAGAATTTACATATGAATGAAGGTGAAACTGTCAATGATTTTATGAATGTGCTGTAAGGACAAATTTAAATAGTGGAGGTATCTCAATGAGTATATTTAAGTGTATCTCAAGGTTTAAAGATGACGTCATCTAGTTTCAAGAATTGAAAAAATATTTATGTTTTTTATGTCTAATTTACATTGTTTTCTGTCACTTTTTTCATTCTTTCCCCATCTTGTGTCCCAAATTTCCCTTCTCTCTCTCCCTTAACCCCTTACCCTCTCTCTAATATATCTCACCCTCTCTTCCTCATGCTCCTTCCCATTCTTTTCTCCATTCATAATCAAATCCTTCCCCTCCTCCATTCCGTCTCTTCTGTCTGCCATTACCCCCAAACGTCTCCCACCCTCACAGATCAACTACACCTGCAGCTGTTGCCACGGTTACACGGGATCCTACTGCGAGGAGCTGGACGGCTGCGCCAGCCATCAGTGTGCAGAGGGGGCGCAGTGCGTGGATGTGCGTCAGGGATTTGGGGGCCACGCCTACGAGTGCCGGTGCCCCGAGGGCCGGAGCGGCGTGCACTGCGAGGTGGATGTGAACGAGTGTGACAGCAACCCCTGCATCAATGGAGTGTGTGTGGACAGGCCCGGCGCCTTCCAATGCTACTGTGTACCAGGTGCGTATGACACTCACGTGCACTCATGTAGCATGGGAGCTGGGATATTTTTTTAAAGGGGCGCTCAACGTGAAATGAGAGATTGATATGAGTTAATGCAGAGAAATGAGAGGAAGAGGGCAGTGAAACTTGTAACCAAATTGGATGAGCATGATGACTGTTTAAACTGGGGAATACTTCAGAAGTTTGGTTGCTTCGTTTGTCCCTGAATTGTTTGTTTGAATGGGGGGTGGGGGGAGGGTGGGTAAGGGGTTCAATTACCCACTTCAGTTTTTTGGAGGACAACTTTATGTGTGCATGAGATGTGAATTGCACTATTAACAAAAAATATATCAGTGGTGTGTGGCTGCGCACTTCCCATTTCCCCATTCCCCACTTCATATGGAAAAAAAAAGGAATATCTTATATCAACTCACTTGTACTTGTGTCGGATTTATAGTCTAGACTGTTGTCCTGGTTGTGACTTGGATTAGAGGTTTAACTGTAATTGAAGCAATAATTAATATTTTATAGGTGAGAAAGTTCACATAAGCTCCATTTAAGTCAAACATTAAAGCTCAATACATCCTTTGTTAAGCTACGATGTTAGGGAACGAGTGCTGAACAATTCATGAAAAGGGGCTGAGTTTTGTTTTTGTAAGAGGGGACCAGAGGGACTTTGATTGTTTGCGATAAGGAGTATCCAATAGCACGGGAAAGGTCATGCGTGGAGAAGGGAATGCAGTGGCACCATTCTCTGCAATCTTAGCCACCTTACAAAGGTCAGGTCTCCCCAAAAACTTCAATCACTGTCTTCTCCTGCCCTCTTTAGGATACTGTAAGGTACACCTCCTAGAAAGTCACGTCCCAGAATAAACATAGCACTATTTGAGCTTTCAGATCAGCTCAGGTTAACGGTCCTCTCTGAAAGTTTTATGGAGAGTGGTGTAAAATGTTAACAAACCAGGAGGCCTTTTCAGTATGGCCATGCATGTTACCTCCCTTGCACATCATCAACAAGGATTATCATTAGTTAATGCTCATGTTAGTGTTCAGGTTAGTGCTGTTAAATGAAAATAAAACTTTATGAAACACCTTGTGCTGGTATTCTATTTTGGGGTGACAAAGTTAAGAAAAAAGAAAAAAAAAAGAAAAGAGAAGATGAGTTGATATGTATTTCATATACCATTACACACTTTATTTGCTTTGGTTTTTATTTGAACTGAAAGGAAATGAAAGTAATATCAGAATCTGACAAGAACAGCAGAAGGATTTTAATCGATCTTCTTGTTTTGTGAAATCCAGGGATAATAAAGACAGGGTAGCCTATTTGCAAAATTCAAGAAACTTGGCCGACATCAGCAGTATACCTCACGTATAATGTGTATGAAATCTCAGTCAGAGCTTCCCGATCCTTTTTAGAAAAAGTGAAAAACTGTCCCCATTTACGAATGAAACGTTGCGACCATTGTCTGCATTATACCGTATACCACATTGCAAAGTTGAGTGTATCGCTGAGTGGTGTGCCGCTTACCTCAAAGCATCATTGTGCGGTGCAAAAAGCCATAATGTGCACTATTGCGTATTGCTGTCTCTGGTCTCTATAGGTTACAGGAACTGCTAAGTTTTGGACCACCCATCTAAAACCTTTGGAAAGATCTAGCAATCATTATAAGTCCGCTCAAAGTCAGTTTCCACTTTCATAATTGGGAGGGAAGTTCTTATCCATAACTTTCTTCCATTTTCCCTTTTTTTTTTACAATTTTTTTGACCTGCAAAAGGGTTACCCTGTCTTTAAGGCAAATGCACTTCCTTTGTCAGTATGTGGAGGAAAAGACAGGATGAGAGAAAGAAATGAGTGCATGACCAAAGAATCACCTAAAAAAGGGGGGGGGGGTTGAATTTAAATCTAGCTGCCTGCAACTTAGACATCAGGCATCACAAGTGGAACAGGCAAGCAAAACATCAACAACAACCTCTTAAGGTGTTGTTTTGTTTCCTTTCAATGTTGATGTACTGCAACTGAACTCTGCTGAGAGTCCCCCGAACCAAACGTAATGTACGCAGGGGAAGCCAGCTAAACATTGACGGTGGTTTTAATTTCCTTCCCCGAAGAAAAACTTGGAGGGGAAAGGGACCCTAATTAAATGAGGGTTGCCAGGAGATATTGTGTGTTAACACTTGCTTTGGAGTGGGGGAGAGAAAGGATAGTTGTCACATTTTAAAGCAATTTGAAAAAAAAAACTTGAACAACGGAATTCATTGAACAAAATTAATGCAATTATGAACTGGAGCACTGCTGGCAGGTGTTATATTCTTGGCTTGGACAGAATTTTTGAAAGCAAATAAAATGATTTGAAGCAGAATTAGAAAAATGGAACAAACAAAATGTGGCCAGGCCAGATAAAGAAATTAAAATGTTGTTTCAGGCTATTATTGCCTAGATATATTCATTGATTGTACAATCAATACATCCTTCTGCAGACCACAATTTTATAACAGAAATGCTCCAGAAATTATTTCTATAGTATCATAAAAATAAAAAACAACAACATGATTATGTTTTCGCGGTTTAGCATCAGGGAGACGACAATATCCATACTTAAAGCATTATCAGAATATTTAGATGAGGTATTCTGTTGAATAATTAAGAGTTAGGTACTAAGAATTTGTATGTATTGTATGTAAATCAGGTGAGTTTTATTTTTTATATTAGTATTCATGAATATTGTTTTCCTTCACATTCTAGACGTATACACTTTCACTTGATCTGTGCCAAAACATATAAATCAGACAAAATTGTATTAATCTTGCCATAAAAATTGTGCTCTGATATTCTTTTAATTTGTTCTCTGCCAAAGCATTAGTAAGACTGATCAGTATTTTAACGTAAGAGTTCCATTTGACAGTATTACACTGGAAATATATCTGATAATAGATCATTTTCATATGTACAGTCTACATTAATTGCGATCATTACTATTTATAATGTGCCTTGTTAGACGCAATGCTTTAAGGAGGTAGCTGATTATTCATATATTCAGGAATGTGATTGTGTCACTATCAAGCTCCGTTCAGAACTACCTCATAGCAGATAATTATGTGCGTCTGTCTCTATATTTCTCGGTCATTACTTGCATCACTTTCTCGGCAGCTCTATTTCAGAGCTGTACCAAAAGTAGAACCAATAGGTCTTTTCAAGTCTAGACACAATGCCCTGTGAAATCTCAACACATACCATCCTCACCGTACAAGCACCTTCCATCAAGAAACAAATTAACTCTTTGTGTGACACTTGTTAATATACAGGAAATTGATACAAATCTCATAGGGAACTGTTTTCTCTAGAACCCAAAGGCTTAACAGCAGCAAAATAGTGTATTGTGACAATGTGCTTGTCGCTGTTTACAGTGGTTACTGCTGTACAAACTGTTACTTCAAATTTAACGCCATATATGGAACGGTGAAAGATTTGTGGATATGGAGAATCCATGCATTTAGTAACTTTTTTTTTGCGGCTGGATGCTACTGCTTTGTTTGTTGAAGTTGATGCATGGGGAAGACTAGATTTCTCCACCATTGGTTGAAAGGGAGAGTGAAGCGAGGCGTGCAAGGAGTGTCTCAGTAGGGAAATTGAGCGTGGCAGAGAGAGGCATCTATCACTGCGGTTGTTACTCCTCTCATAGACGTGGTTGGGCTTCTTGGCTTTAGATGTTTCTTTATTGCTGGCAAACCGCAAGCAAGGATGTGTTTGTCACATCGGAATTAGCCGAAATCCGATAAGGGAGTTTAAAGAATATATCGTGGTTTGAAGAGATTTGCTATGCTTGCTGTTTTGTCATGTTGCCAGCTCTCGAAGTATACATTTTTAGGCATTTCTGATAGCATACAACAAAAATATCAGTTTTGTTCCCTCTATTTGGAGTAGTATTTCTTCATGTTTATTCTGTAAAATTCTGGACTATTGCTAGGCATACAAATTGAGCATATTCATGTGTGATTTCTGTATGATTAAAAAGCGTTCATGGGGGCTGAATCAATAAATGCCCTGTAACTAATGACCCCCCCCCCCCACCAAAAAATAAAGAAGAAGAAGAAAGAATTGCTTGAATTACGGATACTAAAAATGCATTTTCCTGTAGCAAGATATGAGCAGTTACATGATAAAATTCTGTCTCGAGTCCTTTAAAATGCAACCCTTCATTTGATTACCAAGTTTGAGAGTGAAAAATTGCCACTCGAAGCAAATAATTGCTCCTAAATTGTAAAAAGAAATCTCCCCCGATTTGTGGAGCCTTAAAGATACAAGACCTGAAGGATTATTTGAAGATGGTCTGTGTTGCATGCTGATGATGGTAAATCCATTTTAATGATAGGCAAATAAAAGGGAGACCACATTTGTGATTTGAAATGCATTCATTATTGAAATGTCTTCCCTGTTCCCTTAGTACTTTGTATTACATATTATAAAAATGGAAGAGAACAAAATGTAGAACTGTTATGCTTGGAGTTTATTTGCAAAATTAATTCTGTGCATTACCTTGATACTTCAGTGTGCATAAGTTACGACATCCAACCCTATTCTTCCCTGCTATTGTGGTATGTGTGATTAAATCATTACCTACCAAGCTAATAACTTACGTGTATCTATTCTGAAATGGAAGCAGAAGCAAATTGTTTTGTTGGCATGCCCATGAAGCATTAAGCATCTGCTTCATATGGAGCCTAATTGCCGATAGCTTTTTTTCTGCCTTTGCCAATGTTTATTTGGGGTAATATTTTGATGTCCTCAGTATGAGTGGAGCTGCAGGTAGGAGAGACTTTTTAAGTTCCACCCTGAAGTTGATAAAAGCAAAAACATGAAAGGAACAAATTAGTGGAGGTTTGTCAAAAACTCCATCAAAGGGTAATGAGTTATGAATTTTAAAATTTTTAACTTTGTGACATGACTTATGAGGTTGGCTACAATAACTTGTGAACTATTTTTTTGAAAAAAAATATTTTTTTCAAAAGGACATTTACCATTTTACCTGTGCATGTTATGTATTGTTACACACATATTTTTACACACAAATCTCTACGGTAAAGATTTATTCCTTCATCAAAAAACAGTAAAAGGAGAATTTTTGGAATTGCACTTCACATAACATATGAGAGAGCATCTCACATGTGACGTCACAAACTTAAAATTGAAAAAAAAATCATAGCTTTCATATCCTTTCACAGACTTTCGTCAAACAATCACAAATATGATGCTTGTTTATTTTTCTGCTTTAAGTAAAACCAATTTAACATCATGGTGAAGTTTCCCTTTAAAACTATATGTGAGTTCATCAATCATTGTTTTATCTTTTTTGTGACATATATATGAGTTCTTGATGGCATGCTCATGTGCAGCGCAAACGGTCTTAAAAAAGGGCAATATCCCCAGAGAAGAGAAATAATATCCTCTTGAGTGGCGGTTATGGTTTGAAGCAATTAAAGCTGAGGTACTTGTGTCTCAAGAACTTCTTTATTGTGGATGAGAACTCTTGCCAAGAATGATGAATCTAGATTTCAGATGGTCTGGTTATTGACTTTGAAGCAACAATCTGGAATCAATTGTTGGGTAATGTTTGGGGATAAAAGATTATAAGTTTTAATGATATCACAGTGCATCACATGACATTTTGATGTTTTGTGAAATTACGAGGCGCAGAATGAAATAAATTCTGCTCTGGCCCTGTATCCTCTTTCTTCCCTTTCTTCTATGTTTCTATTTTTCTCTCTTTATTATCCATTTCCGTCATCTTCTTCTTATCAAACTTGTCTTTTTTTCTCTCCTCCTGTCTCATCTTTTCCCCTTGTGCAATTGCTTGAAACCACACAAATAGAAAAATTGGTAACTTGGTGAATTACTGTTCTTGCAGCTGTCGAGCATTTCTAAGCATCTGATATTCCAAAAAGGTATTTTCCAGGAGTGAATGCAAACACATTCATGATATGTTATAGGAGATTTCTTCACACAAATGTGCAGTTATAGAAGGAAAGAGCAAGAGAGGAATGCAGTGCAATGAAAGGGGAAGACGTTTATTTTTAGCGTACTGTTATGACAGATCACGCGTGTGATTTATCCGCTTGAAGATAAACATTCAATATCTCCTCTGTCCCTCCTCTGGCCAATAAATGAAAATTGGAATGATAAACAAGCCGTCTTCATGGCATGAGAAATGTTTTCAATAAAATTCTGTGTAAGAACCTGCCTTCAGCATTCTGGACCTCGATGAGGGGCAAAAGGGGGAATTTCTAAAGGATATACTTGTCTTGAATGTGTAGTTGTAATGTATAGATATACATGCATCTCCTTCTGAATCAGTGGAATATATATTATATGTAGATATCTTATTTTTCTGGTTACCAACTCCTGGCATATAAAGGCCTTTTCCTAACAATTTCCATATATGGTGATTTGATTTTATATTTGATCTAGTATTTAAGACTGATTGTTTCATTCTGATGGGTTTTGTCAATTTCGAAAAATAGAGGTTTTGTTTTCAGGTCAGAGTTATATTTCACTGCAGATGAAAGTGGGGCTCAGATATAATTGGCCAAGCAAAATTTTGAGTTTTCAAATCTTTATTATATTGAGGAACAACATTTACGTGAGGGGGTTACTTTGTTTGCAGTGAATAAGGCTAGAGGTTCCAGATGATACCATTCCATGGCAAACTGTCACAAATAAGTCATACTTTACACCCCCCTTCCCTTTATATTTTACAAATGTCAACTTAATCACCAATTAGATCTGATATTTATGCATGTAGAAATGCTTCAACATCTTCTGTAGATCATTGGCAACGACTCTCAACGTTACACATTCTATAGCAGATTGACGCATATATAGGACAAGATCAGAATCTGTGAAAAATTCATTTTCATAACCCAGAAAACCATGCCAGAGTAGGATCTCTTGTGATATGACTGACATTAAATGTGTGGAATTCAATCAGCCTGTGACCTGCGAGCGAGAAGTAACAGTGAGATGCTTTTGCCCCAGATTCGTCAGATTGAACTCGTTGATTTCACAGTTTTGCCGACAAGCGTGCCATACATATTTCCCATAACCCTGAGGCAAAATTGCATGGAAATTATTTGGTAAAACATTCCGGCTTCTCAACTCATGTCAAGAAATTATTTTCCTCATTGCTCAGTCTGAAAACAGAAAAAGTGAAGTTTGTTTTTTGAGGATATTGATTCTGATCTGTGTTTTCCATACAGCTACCATTTGTTTTCTGTACATATAATATATCATTTAAAAAGTAAATAAGTCAATGTGGCTCCTCAAATTTTAAGAAAAATTTCTCTTTCTCAAATGGTGATTTTATTTTACTTGAATATTTCACAAATAAGTCGTTTATGATATTTATTTAAAATGGTAACGAATAAGCAGCAATCAATAATCAGTTAAACATGGGTCGCCATTTTTGCAGGTCCAAAAAATTATTTTGTGTAAATTACTATAAAACAAAAAATTGATAAAATACTGTGTAAGAACTTCGCTCACATTGATATGAGTAGAAATTGACTTTGAGCTGAATTATATCGAATGGTAGATTTCCAGTAGGTCATCCAAAACCTATCAGTTCTACAGACCAGAGACCACAATATGCAATATATATATATATATATATATATATATATATATAGTATAGCATTAGGGTGGAGCGAGTTACTTAGATTTTAGTTGTACAGACTGTTTCCCCCTGAGGGTTCATCAGCAACTAAATCAGATTTAATGTTGAACTAAAGTGCAGCTAAAGAGAACAATAACTCTAGTTCAGTCAAGCAAACAAACAAAAGACACAATGTAAGGGGGATAAAGGCTACAGTGAACAGATAATAGCTATTCTTTAAACTGAGTGAGGAGAATTGGGGGTAATGGGGTAATGTTGAGGTGGAGTGGGTTTGACACATATGGGGGGGGGGGGGGGTGTTCTATGGTTAACCATAACCTGAAAGGAAAAATTTCTTCTTGTGTTTACAAGTTGAAATGAGTTCTGTTCTTGAGTTTATCATTGCTGCTTTCTTGGCCATGATTATGTGGTACTTCTCCCACAGACACAGGTTGCACCTCTTTGTTTTGGGTGAGTAGGGCTGTGCATGCCTTACAATTCTCCATTTTACTGAGTAGGGCGTTCCTTCATCCTTCAGTCTCCATATGTGCTTGCTGAGTTCAGTTTGGTGCCGTTTCCCCCGATTGGTGATGCTTGCTTTGTGGTTTGCGTACCTTGTCTTGAATGGAGTTGATGTTGATCTTGTCCCTAGGTGTCACTACCTCGGCTTCATAGATGACATTGGTGGCCATGCATTTTCCAGGGATCGGGCAGTCTTCTTTCTTTCTGCAGTTGCAGGAATCCTTGGCTTTGTCTTTGCTAGTGTCTGTGATCTTGTTGTTGTGAGCCTTTATTGCTGTGGCCATATTGTCCATGCAGCTATACCTGACTTTCAGCGTGTTTCTGTTGCAGATTTTGTGGAGCTGGTGTACTTTTGGGAAGTGCTGCTCCACAAGGGCTAGGAACTTTCTGCCGATGTTCGTCCTAACATGCTTGCTGTAGGGTGGGTTGAACCATGTTATGTTTCGTTTTCTTTGACGTTGGGTTTCTTTACTGCCACTTGTTGAATGTTTAGGTGAGTATACCAGCTTGGGCTTGTGTCCAGCATCTTGAAGTGCTTTCTCGTAGTCTGGTTTGGCACTGTTGAAGATATTTTCGCTACTGGAAATGTTGGACAGGCGGGTTTGGAGGGACTGCGGTATTTTCTTGGTGACTTCCGGCGGATGATTCGATTCGGCATGTACATATAGGTGGGAGTCTCTTGGTTTTGCATAAGGTCTGAACTCTTTCTTGGAGAGGTCGAATGTCACATCAAGAAAGTCGACAATGATTGCATTAGCATTGGCTGTGATCGAAAGACCGAACTCCTTGAATTTCTTGTAGAGGTCCTTCTTTATGTTCTCGGCTGCTCTAGGGCATGCATGGACAATCGCCAGGCCATCGTCTCGGTATAGGCCAATGTTTGTTTTGGGGATTATGTTGCTGATTTCCGCCAGTATGTATGCGCCTACCAGATCGCATGTCTCGGCACCGTCATACGAGCCCATGGTAACGTATATATATGACCGAAAATTCGAATTATTTTTCTTCTCCGGCGTTTCATTTAATTTGTTTGTCTTCACCTATATATATATATATATATATATATATATATATATAAATGTGAGAAATTATACATATACAACAGCTTTGGCAACTCTTTTATTTAAATATTTTGTGAAAGAAATGGATGAAGAGAACAATGGTAGGCGTAGCTTAAATCAAGGCTCCCCATAGCTATTTTCCCTTTGGAAAAATTGGTAATGCCGAAAAAATGTCTCTGCCGGGAATCAAACCAGCGCCCCCAGCTTTGAACGCCGGTGCCTTAACCACTAGACCACAGAGACGGGTTAGTGGCTAAGGCGACCCCGATCCGATTGACGGTCAATCGGATCTGGGGGTTTGATTCCCGGCAGAGACATTTTTTTGGGCATTACCAATTTTTCCAAAGGGTAGATAGCTCTGGGGAGCCTTGATTTAAGCTACGCCTACCATTGTTCCCTTCATCCATTTCTTTCACAAAATATATATATATATATATATGTATCACAGGTTTTTGCACTGCGGTTATGTGTTGAGGTGAGCAGCTCACCACTTACAGATAGCCTGTGTGGTGCAATAAGGTACATGTAGACCATTGTTGCTTCCAAACAGGGTTTTCATACACATTATCTTTAAGGTATACTAGGTGATTCCTGCTGAGTTTCCTGACTTTTGCACATGGGCTTCCCTGTCTTTAATGAGATTTTAGCTATGATTGCTTAATCAACCCTTCCAGTGTCAGATAACATGCTGCTGTACTGGCTTTGTGTACATTAATGGTGACAAAAATGTACATGTGACACCTTAGGAGTTAAACAAATCTGCATTTCCATCTCCCACTGTCTACAGGTTATACAGGAACGCAATGTGAGATCCAGTACAACGAGTGTGTATCAAACCCTTGCCTGCACAGCGGTTACTGCATAGATGAGCTGAACAACTACCGATGTGACTGTGGGCCGGGGTATGAGGGGGATCATTGTCAGACCAAGGTGGACCTCTGCGCCTCGGGGCCCTGCCATAATGCCACGGTGTGCGTCGATGAGGGGAATACGTATGCCTGCACGTGTGCTCCTGGATTCACAGGTAAGACAACCAGGCTCCATTGTGGTGTCTCTTTACACTATGAACATGAACTGAGAGAAACTTAATGGTACTGCATACTGGAACTCCCAATAACACTCTCCACATTAATACTCCCCATATTGGTATTCCCATATTGATACCCACTATATTGGTACTTCCCATATTGATATCCACGATATTGGTACTCCCTATATTGATATCCGTCATATTGGTACTCCCATATTGATACCCACCATATTGGTACTCCCCATATTGATACCCAACATATTGGAACTCCCCATATTGATACCCGGCATATTGGTACTCAATAGTCCCAATAGTGGTATAACCCTAATGGTGCGGCCCGTCATGTTACGTCTCTTGAAAAGTGTCTCTTCCCAACCCTCCTCTCTCTAATCAGGAGTCCAGTGTGAAGTCAACATCAATGAGTGCGCTTCATCGCCATGTTTGAACGGAGGCAGCTGCAGAGACGAAGCAAATTCCTACAGGTGTTTCTGTCCGGAGGAATTCATTGGGGTGCATTGTCAAGGTACATAGGCTTGCCATGCTGAAAATGTGAAGGGTTGTAGGTTGAGACTGGTATTGTGAGATGGCATTAAAGGGATAGTCCACTCTGAAGTTTAGTTCATGTTAGGAAAAGCAAAAACATGAAGGAAAAAAATCTGTCAGAGGAAAACAGAGTTATGATTTTTCTTATTCTTAATTTGTGACATCACTTGTGAGCTACTCTGTTATTAGTTGTGAACTTTTTTAAAACATATTTTTTTTTATATATATCGTTAGACGAATATTTTAACACTGTCATTTGCATTTGATTTGTGCAATACGTCATGTTGAATTGATATCTCACTGCAAGATGAATATTTCTTTTTTTTCCCACACAGAAACTTCAAATCGATCTATAATACCTAAGAAAAATCCTCCAACAGTTCAAAGTAACATATAATTCTCAGTAATGCCCTCAGTGATATGCTTTTACTGTATGCTCATCTTTATGTTCTTTCCCTCTTTGCTTTTTAGTGACAGAGCAGTTTATGGAACACGAGCCCCCGCATCACACCAACCATGGTGCACAACAACACAATTACTACATCGTCATCGGCGTGTTGGCGGGAGCGTTGTCCGTGGCGATGAGCATTATCGCCATCTGCGTGTGCTGGTTGCAGAAAGGAACCAATACGAGGAAGATAACGCCTGTGACAGGAGATGATGATGATAGGTAACATACCTCTCAAGCCTGTCTTAGTAGTAATTCTTCATGTTAAGTTTACTAATCCAAAGAAATTACAGGAGCAGATTGGTGGAAGCTGCAGCAAAACATACAAATTAGAAGTGAGTTATATGTTTTTAAAAAAATGCAATCATTAGCCTCCAAAGCTCTCATGGGCAACCTTATTTGTTCCACGGAGCCCTGTACATTGCTTGTATGAGCAGTCCCTTCTAATGCATTATTTGTCTTTGTCATCGTTCTTGTGCAACTCAGGTTTCCTTTTGCCTAATGCGTAAAGAAAGTAAACATTTCATTTCTTTTTCATTACAGGTTTTTCTACAACATCAGCAGCGTTACGAAGCCACGGCCATCAGTACAAGCCATCTACGAACTAACATCAATGAACTACAATGCGGCGGTTGATGAACCTCTTATTTCACTTAAGCCTAAGTCAGTATAACTCATCAAGGACTTTTCTATGTCATCTGTTCCATTTGATTAAAGGCATCTTGCTTTTGGAATGTAAACAAGGCCCAGGGTCATGTTTCATATAAGTTTTTAATTATTGTAACTTAACATCAATGGCAACTACCATGGCAACAGGTGTAATAATGAAAGCTCATTGGCTGTTGCCATGGTAGTTGCCATTGATGATAAGTTACAATCGTTGAAAACCTATATGCAACATGGCCCAGGAGGCTCTTTTGTAGTTATTACAGCCAAAAATATGTAACCCTTATTAAAAGCTTTCCAGTTGTCATTAAACACAAAAGCTTGCAAAGAGGGCACAGTGGCCCAAACAGTAAGAACAAGATGATTGCCTTTCTTTATCCATGGACCTGGGCCCCATTGCCTAAAACTTACCACTAATGGTAATTCTGTCATCAATAGTAACTACCATGGTAACATCGCGCAACAGCCAATCAAATTCAAGGTTTCCATATAAGTTACCATTGACAGCAAAGCTACTATCAATGGTAAGTTTTATGCAACAGGGCCCTGATGACATCTATTGATGTGTAATGATGTACAGTTAACCTTCATGGGCTTGCCATTTTAACATGTAGAGGTATAGCATACAGGGACTAAGAGGTTACATATTGTATATTTCATTTGATTGGGATTGATTTGCAAAAATATGTGCCCATATATGATGATTGCCGCATACATTGAAATACCTTTTCCTGAATTTGTTCAAATGTTTGACCGTCTTATTATTTCTTTGGCTCAACAAAATCTACACCCAACATACCAGCATTGCAACTTACTGAAATATGTTTTTGCAGGGAATACATCTGTAATGCTTCTGATATTAATTAAGAAGGAATTTTGTGATGCACTATATAACTAGTAGCTTTAAAGATTATTGCTTTCTGTGCAAATCTTTAGGTAAATCTCTTAAAATATTATACTTCACTACTGAAACCAGCCCGTTTAAACTTCTTTAGCATTCCCTAATTTGGAAATTAGATGTTTCCAGTTCTCTGGTACTTTTTTTTTCTCTAACAGAATACCATGTGTGGTTGATAATTGTACATATGACAAATAAATATTAAGTTTGTAATTGCATATATATTTCAGCTATTTTCTACACCTGCTCTTTTTGCTGTGATATGGTTATTTATCTATTCACATTTTATCTGTAGGAAATGTAATCATTATCTTACATTCCTGAGTTTGTATCTGGCATAGTTTTTCATGTCATATTGAATTTTGTTTCAGGAGGAGGATCACTTATGTTATTTGTTTTTCTTCTTGTTTTAGCTCTATGATGACCAAATAGGTTTTCCAAACGTCAAGTGCAATCCTTTCAAAGATAAAGCTGTGCACTTGACATAAAGAAAATGATGGAGTTATGAAGAGTGCATGCTCTGGAGATTGAAACAATAAAATATATGCACCATCAAACTAAAAAAAAACCATTGTGAAATTGAAAGTTAGCATTAAGTTCAAAGGAAGGGCAATAGTGAGTATTATATTCCACATACTAAGAATGTTGCTATATGATTGGTCAAGAGTTGATCACGTGATAAAGCGTAGTTTTGCCCATCTGATCACCTGAGAAGAAAAGTTTGTTACACTCTAGGTGATAGTACTGTTTGGTTTCGCTGATCTCTTTACTCCTCACAGTCCTAACACGTGATCAATATTTTGAGTACGTGCGAAATGAAAGTGCGTTACACTCGGACTATCAATTGACTAACAGTAGCTCCCACTAACGCGTCATAAAGCGCATCCTAACGTGTGTTCCCCATGGCAGCTGCTCGGGGTTAGGTAGAAAAGTAAACATTAATTTTGTATGTCAAAATTTTCATTTTTGGTATAGATAATTGGTTTCAGATGTGGAATATAAAACAAATAATCAATTTTTGTTTTCAGGCAATGAAATTTACTTACTAATGACAATTGATAATGGGATATGTTTCACGACTTTCTTTTATCTTTGGTCTCAGATCAATTAAAATGCAATGTATAAGTACTGCCATTGCTATACATGCCTTTTTGACTACCTTAACTATGGTATGCAGTCAGAAGTGATTCCTCCATTTGTGTTGTACAGCCTCAAGTGTGGGATATAACAGGAGATTAAATCACACATGACATGGGTTCAACAATTAACAGATCATCGTTACTACCCCACCTTATATTTACAAGATGTGACATACTTTGCTTCAAACGGTACTCAGTATTACTAATATTTTACCCTTATAACTGTAGTGTCTGCCTTTTTTGTGCCCCCTCCCCTCCCACCCCACCTGTCTCACCCTTCCCCTGTGTTGTAGTTGTAGGAATTTGTGCAAACTATACTCCGAGACAAAAACATCTGTATTATTTGAGGACAATAGGAACTTTTTAAATGACACATTCCATTCAAATGCCCTTTCAGTATTGACATAGTAGGCTGGTGATAAAGATATGTATTTTATTGTTGCATATTCTTTGGAACAGGTATTTTCTAATGTGATTTATGTACCGGTAAACCTCTTTTAGCATTTCCTATCATACTTTAGTGTGCTCCTTCAGGCAGCTATGTATCGTGTATAAAATCGATCATTTCGGTGCTGCATATTTATGAATAATGGTTCTACTTCTGATGATAACTTGCGGATGTGTATTCAAAGCTAATCATGAAATCAATTAATTAATTTATGTTGCAATTGCATTTTATTTCATGTTTTTTTTTTCCAGACTTTTCCCAAATAAGCATCAGTACTCCCATAGACTAATTTTTCCCATTGCTGTCAGGACAGTTCTTTTTTCTTCATTTTTTTTAGTGCATATATAAAGAATTCATGAAACATGTGTATAGAGGCTTGTACAGTTTTTAATATACTATCAGGACATGTATATATATTGTATATATATTTAAATAATGTTTGAACATTATGGTTCAGGTCTTCAAGATGTAAGGAACTACATTTTGTATCTGTTGAGAGACACTGTTTGATATTATGTGTTGCTTTGCTGCACGTGAAAACTGACTTGCATTCATCTTTTATACCCTTTTAATTTGCAGAGTATTCTGTTTTATAGGTGTAATACTCAAATTATATATACATTATTTGAAATTTCCTGCATCCATTTCATTTCAGCATATTTATAGTTGTTACTCATATCTTCCAATAGGGTGCTTGGATTTCAAAAACGGCATGTAGTTTATACTCAACATCATAGAATGCATAAGATATGTGGACAAATAGAATCACTGCCTGAACAAATAGTTACTGTAGCTCTTTACAAATGCAGTGCATATTGTGTCCAGTTATGACACATTTTCTTCCCTAGTGCCAATGCTAATTTTGCAACAACCGCATAATAAAAAGGGTCCATATTGCATCAAGCACACTATAAAGAGCCTTCCAATAAAAAACAAAACTATGAACAAAACAAATCAGAGGCAAATTTCGTCTTGTTGACAGAAATGAAGTTAATTTCCTTTTTTTCTTCAGATCCTGAAACCACATGAGATGAATCAATCAAAAAATTAAAAAAATACCTGTTTTTGTGGACAGCTATCATCCTGTGAGCAGTTCTCTGTTACAAGCTACCATCGTGGATACTATTTGTGATAAGCTACCGTCATGAATAGGCTCATGTGGATTCTTTGAAGAGTAAATTTTGTGTTAAGGAATCTGAAATGAACACTGCGCTATTGTTCAAGAGGTAGCCTTTTCATTCCTTGATGTGAAATCCACACACATTCCTCCTTGTTTACAGGATGTGAGTGCATCCCTGCTTCCTGTAATATACAAACTGCTCAGCATTTGCTAGTAAGATGGGATTCAAAGGGTGCTATGGTATTGTGGAAGACAAATATGATGTCTATAATGTCCCTTGTTTTGTGAGGAAATGATGAGTGCAGGGTACCATTTCAGATATTTATTTGCTTGTGATATTGAAATTCAGTGAGTTCACCTTAGTACATAACATTAACCATTAAATGTTTTGTCTTTCATATTCATATTTAATATCAAATAGTCTCATTTAAGTTTTTCTTGTCTTAAATCAGTTATATTGATGCAAAGTCCACAATATGGATCTGTACATTAATGTAAAAATCTCCAGAATAGTAAGAATAATAAACTTGTGTTTTTTCAGTAAAAATATGGATTATATGCATTTTATTGCTTAGAGTGTGACAAGTATGGAAGTGAATCTTTAGACAAGAACATTTTGATGCGAAATTAATGCCCCCTTCATACAGACACAGTTGCACAATAGCTAGGACTATCCTTGTTATTCTCCTTATAACGTTACATTACACCCACGTTGAAAAAATGGCGGCTACCTTTGTGTTCAAGAAGGCCCCCCCCCCCCCCCCCCACCACACACATACATACCAAACACACTCTCGCTATGTAGATGGTCAAGACAGAACACATATAGGTACATGCATATCCTTCTTGCATATACACACACACATACACGCACGCACATCCCCCTTGCAAATACCCCACGCCCCCCCCCACACACACACACACACATAAAACCACTCATACATCATGGTAACCACAAAGATAGTCGAGACAAAACAACAAATTAATTTCATGAAGCACAAAGTCTTTAATTGAATACTCCTGTGCATAATAGACTCACTTACGAGTAATATACAAAAGAAAAAACAATAATCCCGGTCTTCACACTACCAATACATGTATCATCACAGAATATGACAAAGAACTTGCTTTGCACCACTCATTCACACAACCTATTACAGCGATATGTATGACGGATGATACATTCATAGCAGAATAACCGTCCTCTCAGATGCACACATTAATCATACTTACATATTACATAACTGTTTGAGGAAACCACCAACCCTGTCGAGGCTTGTTAGTGTCTCTTCCACCTACATCAGAAGTTTGGAATAAATTTTCATGCTTTTTACAGATAAACTCCCAATTTCCTATCACTGATAATATACACATTTGCATGTACACATTTGGATTGTAATAAACCATTCTTTGTTATCACGACAGTTGGCATGCATATGTCAAATTCTAAATTCAAACACAATGTATAGCCAAAGCATCTTCAATATCCAAATCCTTGATTTAAATATATACGAAATAATCATCTTTGCTTTTCTAACTTCCTTCGAGGGTCAATAATATAGGTGTGCTACTTCTTTTTTTTTTGGCAAATACTGGTGTATACTGCTATATATCGATCATGATAATAAATAATTATTTTTTCATTGGAGTAAGGACACTTGGACTTAACTAGCCTTCTACAATAATGATCTGTTTCTGTAGTCTATTAGCAAAACAACCTGATTATCAGTCAATGTATATCATAGTTTTTGAAATGGCTGCAGCCGACTGAGTCTGATGCTAGTCTTGTAAGGGAAGTGAGTAGACAGTCGTGCATATCAAAGTGAGCCACGGAAGATATGATGACAGAAGAACCGTTAACAAATGAAGCTGAATTCACGCTATTTTCACACAAGCTTATCACATTTGCAAATATGAGTCATACTGAATAAACACCACACAATTCAACTATTCAACTGTTATAACACCATGCTGTGCACAATCTGCTCACATCTATCCATCGGCATTGCAAGTGTGACATGACGCAAACATTTCTGTGCAAATGCACCTTTGTGTAAATGGCGTCAAGACTACAGTTTCAGTGAGAAACCAAGCAAATCGAGCACACAGACAACTACTCAGCAAATTCTGAAAATAAAAGTAGATTGATCATATCGTAACTCCAGAAATCGTAACTCCAGAAATTGAAGATACCAACATATATGTAAGTCATGCTGGCTTCATTATCTATGCTTGTAACGTGATACACAGAATGTAAGACCTACATTCATGAACATAGCATATCTGTATTTGAGAAAATTTGCTTGAGGAGTATGTAAGATCTTTCAAATAAATAAACAAGCTCTCGTACAGACATCAACACAAGGCTTATGGTCTTTATCGTCTGCACTGCAAGTATAGTTGAATATCTCCTTGTAATGACTGAAGGATAAGATTTCTCAATACTGTATCATCGCCACCAAATGTGTGTGTACACAAAATAAAAGCACTCAATGGCTTGTGAAAACAACAGCTTGGCAGAAAGTGTAGTACCCATCAAAAGAAAAGAGGCAAATGTGCTTATAGGCACATATCTATTTTCAAAGGTTTTACTAGTGCAAAATGACTCTATAAACTGCAACCACAAGATATCAAACTGGATGTAGCATCCCAACATGTTTAGAAGTGTATTTAACACATAATGTATTCAAGATCTTTGTGCATACAGCTGACATGAAAGATGCTTTGATACCAAGATGGCTACTAATTTCATCCATTTGTTGGTAAGAAAAGCTAAGTATTCAAGAGCAAATGTTAAAGGGAAAGTTCACACTGAGGTTAAGTTGGCGTCAATAAAAGCAGAACATGAAAGAAATATATTAGTGAAAGTTTGACGAAACTCAGGATAAGGAAGTTATGATCTTTTAAAATTCTAATTTTGTGACGCAATATATGGGAGAGCATCTCTCATGTAATGTCAAAAAAATAAAAACTTTAAAAAATGGTAACTTTCTTATCCTTTAATGGATTATCATCAAATCTTTCCTGAGAAGTGTCTTTCATGTTCCTGCTTTTATCAAAACCAACTTAATCTCAGGGTGGACTTTCCCTTTAAAGAGATCAAGTATGTAGAGACATAAGTGGCAGGATGTTCCCAATAAATAAATGTGGTATATCAAAAAGATCACATTTAAGACCTTGTGGATATTTACCATAAAAGTATGATATCTCTACAAGTCATGGCTTGTATATATATATGACATGCATATTTTCAACTTACCCCATTTTGTAATGTGGGTATGGGGACAACATACACCATATCAAAAGAATTTACACATCAACTTGCAACATATAACGATTGTGGATTATATTAAGGGCTACTATGCTCTTCTCTTAAAGCAGAATGGTGCTAATCAATTGTGGCATTATATTTACTGTTGCTCTTGGCTCAATAACACCCCTCCACAATAACATAAAACTCCTCCTAGCTCACAGCACATTATCATCTTTCCTCAAACAGTGAACCAATATGGTCAAACCAATACGCAAATGCAGATATTGTCTTGAATCTAAACATCAAACATCCCACAGATTGATGCATCACTTTTCTGCCTGAGACAATGATCATGTCCCCACATGACAAGACTTCCAATGAAACAGTAGCAATTTCCTTGATAATATAGCAGTTTCCATTGATCCATCCTTACATTACAGTGTTCGTTAGAGCAACACACTCGCAGAGCCATTTTCGCGTGTCGCAGAGTTACATACAGGTGCTGCCATACCAACCGTCCACATAAACAAAAGAAGACTACATCCAAGGTGCAGACACAATATAAAGGAGCTCTCTATCTCTCTATTCACCACTTCCATGTGTGTGCACCAGTTAGGACATAAGTGTATTCTATACATGAGCATTTTCATCAGGAAAAACAGGAGTTCGATAAGGATCAAAGAGTGTGCTTATCCCAAGATCTTAAGAAGATAGTGGAGTCACTATTGATGTGAACCTTCTACTGTGTCTTCTAGTGTCTCAACATCACAGTGTAAAATCCGTGTAAATTTACACCATTACTGCACACAAATCCCATAGAGAATAAGTTTGTCTGGCACGCATGGGATTAAGCACAAACAAGATGTTGACCACTCGTTAATCATGCTACACTTGATTTTCTTTCAAGAGAGACAATGCATTGCAAGAGGCTGGAGCTTCTAGTAGAAGTCACGTCCGATGGAATTTTGTGCATTTGTTAAGCCACTCACTACTCATATAACATCTGGTAGCATTGCACAGGACTGTTTTTACCTATTTAATCTAGAAGCAGTGAGATCAGATGAGTGAATTCAGATGGAACCATTTCTCCTTGGTGGCAATCAGCAATTAGTCAAGTTCATTAAGCCACTGTCTGCCATAGCAAATGCAAAGGCTTTACTCTGTGCTGCCACTAGGACCAGATGACTTAATTGAGATGGAAGCCCTTCTCCTTGGTGGCACTGAGCAGCCGCTCCCGGATGATGTCCTCATTGGAGTACTCCGGCAGCTTGAGGTAGTGGACGCAGGTGTTGACCGATGGGTAGGTGTGGTCATTGGCGTCTACCTTGCGGACGATGGTCAGCCGGGGGTGTAGGTTGGCCAGGCCACCGGGAGGCAGGGAGGAGCAGCCGGTAGTGAACTGCAGGAAGGCCTTGCGCTCATCACCGTTCATTGCACAAAGCACGTTGACAAAGCGCTGGAAGCCGGGACTGTGGGGGTGGGGGAAATGGTGAGAGAGAATGATATACGATTGTACAATGCATATTTCACTTAAGTAATTTTGCTCATGCAATTTTTAAAATTTAAAATGTTATAAATTGACCTTATATGAGGGTTGTGATGAAATGGTGAGAGAGAGAAAATGAACATGATTGCACATGTAATATGTAAGACAAAGTGATGCTCTATGTGAGTAATGTGCATCAATGATGAAGAAAAACACAAATGGCCTATAAAGGGTTAATCAATTTTGCGATAAGCAACTTTCACAATGTTGTTACCTTCACCTTTTATGATTTAAACTGCTTCTTTTACTACCTTCCAAATCGCTCTTCCCCAACAATTATCACCCATATCTCATTAGAACAGTTGAGATTTTTTGTTATCTATGATCAAATGCTCGTTACATTTTAGTCCAGGGCCTGACAAACACTTAAGAAAAGCATATCTACATGAGAGACAACCAAAATGTAATGTGTCGGAGCTTTCTATCGTTGCCAAGCCTTAAAATTCAGGGTCTCGTAAATATTTGGGATTGATATAAATCATAACTCTTTACATTTGGGGTAAGGGATTGTACTTGCAATCGTTTAAAATCACTGGCAATTTTCTACAGAGGTGGCCCAGGACAGTTCTTTAGGACAGGGCAAGCCTTACCTCTCTCTGGTGTAGCCTAGTTTGGGCTCCGTGTAGTTGAGGACATCTTCTCTGGTCCACACGGGTGCTTGGTCCCCGCAGAGGATGGTCTGAAGCTCAGCGGGACTAAAGCTGTGCAGCTTCTCCATGGGAAACACTTGGCTGAAACCGTCTGTTGAACAAAGGCAGCGAGAGAGAGAAAGAGAGAGAAAAAGACGAGATGAAATACTTTCACGTCACACATTACTGCATATTTACTCTCAATGTGCATGTATTTTATGGTGCAAAGACGGAGAACAAAGAGAGAGGGAGAAAAAGAGAAAGGGAGAAATGAAATATTTTACACCATATTGCTGTATATGCTGTCATATGAAAGTCTATGCATATTTGACTTGATTATATCAGTACCTCAAGGATTATTATTTGCTCTATAAAAAAGACGTATTAGTTGGGACATAAACCTATAAAGTTGGTAAACACTGTTACGCATTAATTTTAGGTAAGTATGATATACTTAGAAGAATCATAATTTCCTTACGTTTAACTCTAGCGAATTATTCAGCAACTTCCAACAGTCTTCTTTTCTACAAGAAGAATTGTTTATAATTAAATGCACACAACATCCAAGCCAAAAGGCTGCAACTCTTGTAGGGGGGAATGTGTCTATTCTTCTCACATACCAGTCATCATCACAATTATAATGGTTGACCTCAATGAACTCAACAAGAAAGCATAACAGCAATCCCAAAAACATGTGTGGCAAAAGGCCATGTAATAAGAAAGCATGGCTAGAATGAGACTGGTGCCTGAACCCACCTCTCAGGGCTTCCATCTGTCTGCGGATGCCTGAATGCAGGCAGAAATCGGTCACCAGCTCGATGTACTCCTCAGCGTTGTCCAGCGTGACACACTCGTCATCGCCGTTGGGCTTGAGGTTGAAGCTTGAGTAACCATACACCTTGGACGACGGGTTGAACTGGAAGGTCAGCCTAGCGGAAAACAACAGACAGAATATATGAGTCAATTACCACAAATGTTCTTTTATATCACACCTTTTTATAAAAAAAATCTAAATTGGAATATTTCATTTCATTTTACTACAACAAATTGAAGAAAGGCATACCATGAACTTTTTTTTTTCCTTTGCAGCATTCATATTGTGGCAAAATCATGTCATCTCTAGTAGGTCCTAGCCTCCATTGACATTTTCAGTGCATCTATGTTTATACACATCTATTTTTAGTAGAGTCAAACAAGTATGTAAAAATACTCAAAGAGTGGTAAAAAACACCCAAGAGAGACAACAAAAATACAGCCTTCAAAGCATTTAGTCTTTATGTACAATTTAGTGTCATCAGATCTCAAAGAGACACATCTTTCAAGGTATAAGACAATGTGGCCTCGTAAGACAAATTGACACATGATATGTATTTGTATATGTATGTATTTTTGATATATATGTATGTTTTATATGTTTGACCAGGCGGCCACCTACCCTAGATCCTCAAGCCTGACGGGGACGCCTGACCCAGCTAGGCCCTCCAGACAAAGGTCCTGGATCTGGTTGTTACGCTCCTCCTCCGTCTTGCTGCCGTCCAGCTGGATCTGCCTGCGCCTGTCCACCAGCTCCTGCAGCTGCTGCAGGAAGCGGGCGCGGTGGGCGTCGATCAGCTCAAAGTCCGTCCAGGAGAGTACCCCCGCAAACCAGCCAGGGGTGCGGGGCTTGGGTGGGTCCGCCGCCAGGATCAGCTCCTTGGACTCGTTGCCGCTGTCGACGGCCAGGTCCGAGATGAGCTCGCTGAGCGATGCCTCAGACTGCTGCGTCGTCTCTGCGAAGAAGACCTCGGAGGAGGAGTCGCGGGGGGAGAACTCCGACTCTGGGCTGCTGGACGGGTAGTAGAGGCTGCTGTTGCCCATCTCACCCATGCACAGCAGTTTGAGGAAGGGGCGGGACAGGGGGATGTCTACCATGCGGCCGTCCTGCAGGCACTTGGCCAGGAAGGTACCTAGGAAGGTGTAGAGCAGCTCCATACGAGACATCTCCTCGCTGTCCTGGATCAGGGGTGCTGGGAACAGGCCAGACGCTCGCTGGATGTAGTAACCAGGTGGCTTCTCTCCTTCTCCTATATCAACCTAAGGGCACAGATATAATGTACAATGAGCTTAGATGTGTAGACTAATTAATGTATGGATCTATAATGGAACAAGTGAATAGATATGACATGAAGAATAGAAATGCAATTGTCTGGATAGAAATGCCCAGAGGTTATAGATTCATGGTTTTTCATAATTGTATTGTTTCAATTATACATATTAGAAACTTCTCTCATTATCTTCATATAAACAGTGATGGTGAGAATGAGAGAGGGAGAGAAAGAGAGAGAGAGAGAGAGAGAGAGAGAGAGAGAGAGAGAGAGAGAGAGAGAAAGAGAGAGAGAGAGAAAGAGAGACAAAGAGAGACAAACAGAGACAAACAGAGACAAACAGAGAGAGAGAGAGAGAGATACAAGAGATACAGTGAGAGAGATAGTGACAGAGAGCAAGAATCAAGTTGAAAAGACAAGGTAAAGGGGAAGAGGAAGAAAGATGAATCAAACCGTACATATAGGGTTCACAAAGCAGGAATATCTAACCATGAGCAACAAGTTAAAGATGCCTTACCTCTCTGGACATATCATCTGGTATCTCATCATCCGTCAGCCACATCCCCAGACTCTTACGTTGCAGCTCAGCAGCAATCAGGGCATAGAACTCCAGGGTTGGCCCAAGGCCTGTACCCTCCTCTCCCTGGAACTCAACCTGTTGAGTGTGGAGTTGAATTGAATTGAATTTAAAGAATCAATCATGCTATTAATGATAAACTAGAGCAATTTGACTGCACACAGTATAGAAAGTGTCTTTCCATATAGGTTTGCTTCATATAATTTGATCCATCATTCAATTTGGTGGGTTTTGACATCAATCATATTTGACTCTAAAGATGACTCTGTTACTGACTGAATTGCAGGACCCAGTCATTGGAGTTGTGCAAGGTGACCTTGCACTTCCAGTCTTAGGCCCTCATGACAGCAGAATCTTAGTAAAAACATATCTGCTGTGACTTTAACTACATGCAGTGAACAATATTTGTGTCATGTTCGGTTAAATGTGCTCACTGAATTCATTTATAGTTATTGTTGCAACCAAATCATTACCTCTAGAAAGAAGTATAATTGGAAACTCTAATCGGTAAACCAGTTTCATATCACACTGCATTAAATATGGCACACTGAGTTTTTAGTTATTGTTTACAATAAGAACCATTACCTCTAGGATGGACTTCCTGCTACTGTGTAGCTTCATGACATTGATGGCCCACTCCAGAAGCTGCTCCCCTCTCGGCACCTTCACCCTCTCATGCTTCAGCCGCCCCACCTGGAACTCATGGTGGTCGTCGCGCCGCGTGCTAGGCGTGCGCACCCGCTCGGTGTTTGCCTCACGCTTGCCCTGCAGCCAGGCGATGGCCCTGTACAAGGAAAACATGAACCAAGGGGTCTTTTAACGTGTGCAGAGTTCAGGAATGATTTGTGTTTGATCCTAGTACTGTGGCATTGATAGAAATTATCTGGATGTTTGAGAAAAAACACACAAACCACTGACAATATATTTTTGCTTAAAGTCAGTTTAAAATTCTAATATTGTTAGGGATGTTCTAATACAGTATTTTCTACTTTTAATCATAGGATGTTTTTTTAAAAGTGTGTGTGATTTTTAAACATGCATAATGTATTTTTGATGTATTATATACCTAGTACAGGACTTTGCTGAAAAACATTTTGCTTCCACAAACTGAACTTATTATCCTGTTTAAATATGTTGAAATAAAATAAAATAAAATGTTGACAGTCAAATGTTTCATTCAAGATGGCTAGAAAGGGGGAAAGCTAGTGAGAGACTGGCTGATTGATGGATGGATGTCTTACCTGGACACTCCAAAGGCTGTGCAGGTGAAGTAGAGCTGCCTGGTCTCAAAGGGGAAGAGCATGGGGCAGCGGTTGGTCAGTCGCTCGCACCATGTGGGCAGCGACAGACTGGCAAGAACGAGCGGATCCTGGGGAGCAATGGTCAACATGGGTCACAAAGATTAACTTAAGCAGAACAAGAAATATTCATGTAGAGACCACAGGTGTGTGCCTTGGGACAGCACTTTGGCTAATGGGCAAACTTTATTTTCACTTCAGCTATCACTCCAATTTGAACTCCAGACATTACAAACTTGAAAAATTTAACAAATTAATCTTGTAGATTATGACACAGGTGTCGTGCGTGCCAAATTTAGTCGCAATTTTTTCGACTGATGGCCCGAGATCTCAAGGGAGGGGTTGAATCAACCCCCCTCCAGTCACAGAACAGTAAGAAAAGCTGAATAGGGTTAACCAAATCAAGTTAAATAAAACAGTGAATTTAGCATCCTTTGCGGAACACACACATCAATTATTGGACCTTCTTAAAGTGTACATGCTTAATCAAGTATACTAATTTCTTGTATGCCATGAAATTTGCTTAAACTATGGTCTAAATCTAAACTTCCTTGTGACTTTTGGCCAAAGTGGCCAAGATATGTCTGGACCTACCTGTACTTGCTGAGCTAGCTTGTTGGTGATCTTTTTACTATAGAACTCCTCTGGTGGCACAGTGAAGCGATGAGCATCCAGATCTACATGTGCAGGGGGAAAACAAAAGAGTCACTGACATGTTCCGGGGAAAAAAGGCCTCCAAAAGCTTCAGTATTATGGGTAATATAGCCCTGATAAGTTGATTTGATTGAGAGTAGCAAACTTGAAAGACATTCATTGAAAATATGCAGTCACTATAAAGCCACAAAGGGTTGACTCTCGCATATATACACTCTCAGAATTTTAGAAACTAAAAACAGTCAGAAATCAAATACATATAAATATATATACTTATTTAATTCAGAAAATGGTATTTCATTGAGAAAAACCATAGAGTCATATTCGACAATGTTTATTATACTTGGTATGATAAGATCATATTGGTTAGCATCTCTGACTACGCTATTCTGACTAACCCTCCTGCTTCCTCCACTCACCATGAGGGTTGATGTCGGTGGCGATGGCGTACAGTATCCTGAGCAGCTGCAGCACATCATCCACACTGCAGGCAGCCGTCTCCTTGCAGCTCAGGCTCAGGGTACCGCTGTCACTCTCACTCAGCACGTGGCCAGAGTCTCGGCTCAAGCGCTGGCCGGGTGGTCGGGCCAGGCCCAGCTGGATGAACTCCTGTATCAGAGGAAAGGAGAGGAGAGGGGGAAAAGTTGAGCAGCTGGGCCCCTTTGCATACTACTTACCATTAATGGGAACTCTGTCATCAATGGTAACTACCATGGTAACATCACTTGACAGCCAATTAAATTCAAGCTTTCCATAGAAGTTATTATTGGTAGCTGAGATACCATCAACCTGAAGGGCACATAAGTTTTCCATGGGGGGAGGGGGCGGTTTGCTGAGATAATCACCTAGGCCCTGTCTTATGAAGATTTGCGATTAACCGCAAGTTGACATGCAATCAATCGTAACTCTGTACATCAGACATATCATAGGGTATTGGATATCATAACATGAATTTTCCATGCTGCACAAGTTTCTGTACAACTTTTTTCTGTAATATGGCACTACCATTATATGGTTTAGGGTATATGATTAGGGAAAAATTTTGCGAAGTTTGACTAATTTGAAAGGGTTGTTTCAAGGTTTTGCTCACAGACCAAATGGGGATTAGCCCAAATTGGAGGGGACCAAATGGGAGAGGACCAAACAGCATGGAGGCAAGCTCTTACCCTGTAGGCAGCGACGAGCCGGGAGGAGTTCCTGGTCCTGCGTATACTGGTGGCGTTGCTGGTCAGCTTCCACCGCCGCAGGAACTGGGCGTCGCCCTTCTCCTGCAAGTACATGATCAGCTCCGTCTTGGGCAGCCGCTCCGTACCCAGGTGCCTCTGCACAAAGCCCACTGTCCATGGACCCTGGGAATGGAAATAACAATAAGAATGACATGAAAAGTGATGATGACAGTGATAATTACAGTGTTAATGACAGTGATAATGACAATGATATTTACAATGATATTGACCAAGGAAATAACAATACCAATGATAGAGACAATAACAACAACAATGATGATTACAATGATCTCTATTCTGATGTAACTCAGGAACAGGGTATAATGAAAAAAAACGGTGGTAATGATGCAATGATCAATAATCATAACAATTTGCATTTTTTAACCAAATCATAACAACGTATCAATTCAGTTTACGCAAAAGTGAAAATCGCATAAAAAAATAATTGTGCATTGCATCACATAAGACGACATTACAACACAACTTACCTCTGTGTTCTCTGTGCTGGAGGTACTGTCGTCCTGGGGTGATGATTCCCTATACACAACGCTGTATGATAAACAAAGACAGGAAACATCATCAAATCATCACCTTTAGTCATGAAAACATCCATTTGAGATACATTATATTGAATTGCCCATTGAATATTGCCCATTGAATGTTGGCCATTCAGGAACATCTATCACAGATATGTGCTTTGGTGCTATAGCTTTTTATATTAATCATTAAGAATGATGAAAGATACATCACATGGCAGGGCATAAATTTCTGAATAAAATGAATCCATTTTCGGAACTTACTAGTGTTACATTCTACCTTTGTACTGATTTTTCAAAGCAAAATAAGGATAACGTGCTCACTAAATCTTCAAATTGGCAATGCACTACAAAGGTTGAAATCCTGCTGGAATGTACATTCTGTACATTTCATCCTGTACATAACATTAAATCTCACTTCAACAAAAAAAAGTTGTCAATTTCAAAGCCAAATAGTGATCAGTTTTGCTCTAAAAAAAAAAACCTTCCTTCTGAATGGAGAGTAGTAGTAAATATTTCAAGATCTGTAATCACAGGAGAACTGTTCTGCCATTAACACAAGACCTTCAGGTATAGCGGGTGATACACCATGTGCTTTCTACCATTTTTCAATGTATGGTGCAGAGACTTGCGTAACCACAGCATGCAGTAAGTTGCACAACCTTTATGACGGGCAGAGGTGACTTACGTATAGGTGGGTTCCCATATTCTGCGTAGCCGGTCATGCTTGGTGCCTGTAGGGGTCTGCTGATACAGCAGCTGGACGTATCTGAAGATGGTGGAGCGGGGGTCCTCACAGAATACCTCCGTCTCCGGCACCTGGGGATATTAGCAAACCACATCATGAATATTCATTGAATATATATGTTGAATTATTTTGTCCACATAGATCACCAGACCAGAATGCTGTAATGCCATGAAGTGATCAGGTCTGTATCCTCAATGGAGAACATTCACAACACACAAAGTGAAGTCATGATTATGTGTAAAGTTAGATTTTATGTTGTGCAGGATTAAACCGACACATAAAATGCATATAAGGTAGCAGAATCTTTGTACATTTTAAAATAAGTAGTCTTCTATAAAGATATTTTAATTATAAGTTTGTCTGTAATATATGTTGCAAAGGTGATCTTATATCGGTAGTTTTTAGTGAAAGTTAACTCTTAGCCCGCTTCGTTCGACTCGCGGCACATACAGCGGGCTGCCAAGTTCGACTCAAGTCACATTTCGCGCACAAGGCATACGGAACGCATTTAATTGTATTGTGCGCACACACATACAATAGCGACAAACTGCTACGTCCCTATATAACAATAAGAGGATCAAAGTATCAATAGGCAGGAAGTCTCCCAGGACAGGAAGTCTATTAAGAAGTATCCAGGGCCAATTTCAATAGAGGAGTTTAGTTCATTGTTAGCTTATTCTTTTTGAGTGCCCCATTTAAATCTAAATCTAAATTGCTTGGCTCATTATTCCCAAAAAGACATGGGTTTGGTATGTAATGAAAGCTAAAGAACACATCTTTTCTATGAACTAACTTTAGAGAATAACCTTCACTAGGAAATATTGAATATAAGAGGTATAAGTTAGCCTCCAAAACGATAATTTGGAGACAGAATGTAAAGTTATAATTCTCAGAATCTATGATATTATACATGAAAAAATGATACCATTGGCAAGAGTATTAATTTCTCTTAGACTTTGCTACACATCTTTTTTCATCACGACAAACCAATAACAAGTTATTGTAAGTTGAGTAAGACAGTGCATGCAAAGCCCCTCTGAATGTGGCACCCTCAAATTAATGTGGCGCAGGGGAGATAGTGTGCGTGGCGGGCAAAGAGTTAAAAGATACAACTGATGATTTTACCACATGCATAATTAACATCAATTTTTTTAAAATCAAATTTGTTAGAAAAGTAAAGAACAAGAAGGGATAACAAAAAAAGATTTGTATGGTATATTAAGACTTACCCCAGGCAGCCCAGGGCCCCTCAGGAACAGGGCTAGTCTGGGAGATGGGGCACTGTCCGTCTCCTCCCTGAACGATGTGTCCGGGGTTCCTAAAGTCAACGATATCAATATCGTGATAAATATATTCACCTCATCTCTCCCTAGACCGAAAAATCAGTCTCTGTAGGACGTTGGATTCGCTGAGATTGCATCTGGCTCCTCTGAACGCCCTACCTAGAGACTGAACATTACACCTGTACACTGTATGGCGATCGATGCGGGTCGCCATTTTGAATATGAAAACGGTAATGCTAATGCATATATGAATAAGTAATTTCACGCATGCGAACATTTTTTTTCTCGCTCGTTTGCCGTGTGCTATTTTTTTTCTGTCAAACCGATTGACGATTTTAATATTCATAGATAACAACTCGTCAAACAATCTGATTGGTCAAATTTATGTCACACTCGAGTAGATCAAGAATGTCTGCGATAAACGTGTGATCGGCGGAAAGTAAGTCTTTAATTTTCACCTTTCGATTTATTCGGGCGGATTTTAGTCCTAGAATTTAGAAATTCACAATAAAGAGCTTATTTTTATTGAAGCAGATTTGTTGCATCATAGCTTGAAAAATTTTACTTTTTTAGAAGAAGTAGCTATGATATTTATCCCAAAATCTGTTTTCCCATAGACTTTGCACTAATCAGGTAACTTTGGTGGAAACCTTGTATTTGCTTGTACGTTGTAAGAACCCTGCCACTGTGCATTCGGTGTGGATGTACCGTCTCTATTCGGGGGTATGTCCAAAAATGTCATTTCGATTAAAGAATGCCCCAAATGAGATTGTTATTCCTGTCTAATCTCTCCCATGCCTTTCCATTTCACTCCCCCCCCCTCTCTCTCTATCTCTCTCTCTCTCTCCCCCTCTCTCTCCCTCTTCCCCCCATGTCTCCTTTTCCTCATCATAGTGTTACAGTACAGTTTAATTACAGTACAGTATAATTCATTCAAAACAGAACAATGTCCATTGTGCATCATACCTGTCAATCCTTTAGCACATGCCATTACAGCCCCATAACACTTCTGGCAGAAAAGACCTTGTGGGTTGACATGTGTGTTGCACAGAGGGTATTGTAGTGTTCTAAATTAAGTATCTGCTTATCACGGTATAGAGTAGTATCAGCCCAATAGCTATAAGCAGCAGACTGACCTGGTACAGGGATCTCTAGGTCTGTGGTCTGCTGGACGTTGGTCCTCCCTGGGCGGGGGTCAAAGGCTGGCACCAGGGCAGAGAACTGTCTCTTCAAGACGTGCTCATCATCCCACGTCTTACGCCTCACACCACGGCTGTCGTAGTCCTCCTCCTCCTGGTGGACAGAGGTGGAAGACACAGGCTTCTTAATAATAATACTACAACACACTTGCATTACATGGCTCTTTAAATCCCAACATGATATGTGTGCAGACAACCATATGATTAACATTGGAACAGCTGCTGGCTGACAAAGGGAGAATACACTGGTTTCTTTATAATAATATCACAACACAATTGTGTGACATTGGCACTTTAAATTTCTCTGTTTTTTAAAAGAAGTGTATCTGCACAGCTCGAGTGGGATAATAGAAAATGTAACAGAAAGCCAGGGCTAGTGTTGGTGATCTGGCAGATGTTCCCTTCCCTTTCCATGAATCTTCACTCTGGCAGTTTGTTGACATAAAGAGTTTAAAAAGAAGATACCCTTCAGAGTAGTAAAGGTGTCAGCTGCTAATCAGAGGTGGCGTATCCCTTGTGTAGGCATAACACATAAAACTGTGTAAATACTAATGGTAAATACCAGAATATCTGTTTAAGAGCTTCTCTCATAATATATGCATTGAGAACTGCATTATTATGAAAGAATAAACCAAATAATCATTTTCAGAACTACACCATCTTATAAATATAATACAGAGAGTATGGTACTCCACATAATGCTTTGCAGAATTTAATTCTTACAGTGCCATCATCGTAGTCCTCCCCATCGCTATCGTCCTCGTTCTCATCATCGAGGTCGTCAGGCCCTGGGAATTCCTCGTCCTCCAGCTCGGCCAGCAGCGAGCCCCCGGCGGCAGGGCAGGGTGGGGGGCATGGCTCCAGGAACTCAGAGTCGCTCTCACTGGAGGTAGAGGTGAGAGAGGCTGCCAAGGCAGACCCTAGGCTGCTAGAGGCTAGCACCGTGCTGGCAGCAGAGCTAGGCAGGCTGCTGATGCCTACCCCCACACCACCAGGCATGCCTGGCATACCACCACCCCCGGGGATGCCCCCACCACCCACGATGGTGCTGGCTCCAGGCAGGTTGGGTGCACTCTGGGCGCTGCTCAGGTAGCTGTCTGCTGGGAAGGGGGAGTGAAAGGAGAGGTACCATCATAAAAACAACAGGGATAATATACAACAGGGATATTATCTTCAATCTAAAGTTATGTTATGTTAACTTTTTCAATTGTTATGTATGCTTGATTGCAAGTTTTTAAATATGTTATACAGGACCTCCTAGAAGTAAGTGTTTTTGAATCACTGAAGGAGTTCCCCTGAATGGATGGATGGATCAATAGATAAATAGATACAGATACATAGAGATAGATTGAGATAAACAGATAGATAGAGAAAGAGAGATACATAGAGGGAAAAAGAGAGATAGATTAACAGACTGGTACATAGATACATAGATAGAAAAAGATGAATGTTACAACATCTAAATGTTATATACTTACTGCTAGGCAGGCCGGAGGACGAATAGGGGAAGCGCACAAAGCTGGAGGTAAATGTGTTTGCACGGCTAGTGAGGGTGTTGTTCCCACTGCCCACGCTGCCCCTGGCCTGGCGCACGAGTGAGGGGAAGGTGTCTGCCAGGCTAGAGACCACATCCTGGTTGCTGCTTAGGTTGGGCACGCTCACACTCATGCTGCTGGTGGTTGGTGGCAGCACCGAGCCTGAGGGACCAGAAAAACAGGAAGGGAGAGGGAGGGAGGGGGATTAAATAGTCATCACTTTTTTACCTCGGGGGGGGGGGGGGGGGGAGCATGGAGCCAGATTGCTGACAAAATATGAGGTGGAAATTTATTTGTTAGTTTTTGAAATCATAACAAATGGCAGGGTATTTAGGTGAACCAGTAAGCTGCTCTGTGATTGCTCAGGTTATTTGGCAGCTGTAGGGGAAAGTCCAAGGTCAAGAAACATTGTAGTTTTAAAGTAAAAAAAATAAGTGACACAGTATGTACCATGATGGTGTGAATGGATTAACACACTGACCCAATACTATAAATGCAATCTGGAAGTTAACCTGTGTAACAGGTCTATAAAAATATCATGATCAAGGTCTCTAATGAGGATCATTCAATAATCTGTAATAAATGAATGGCCAACATTTGCACTTACAAATTTCGATATCAACAATGAACATCTTTCCAGCATATGGAGAAAGCTTTGATAGACTATACCATATGTCGAAGATACAGGTTTCAGAATAAGAATACAAATACATAACATTAAGTACAAAAACAAAACACAAAATGCACTTTGCCCTGTTCACATGGATATGAGGCGAGGTAAATAGATACCCAGTCTTCTAGCAGTAAACAGAACCCCTTAATCTCTTACCTGTAGTGGAGGGAAGTTCGATGGCTTCAGACAGAGTCTTCTCAGAGTCCGTAGCAGACCTCTTGCTCCTGCCGCCGCTCAGCACACTGCTCACCGCTCCTTCCACCACCGCTTCCGTCTCCGCGAGCACTGCCTCCAGACCGGACCGCATCAGCTGGTTCTCCATCACCATGGCCGCGGACGCCAAGCTGGGAGCTGTGAGATCGGAGGTGGAGGCGTGATCTTTATCTGCGCATATGGTTGGTTGGTCAGTTGGACAGGGGGTGTAGATTGAAAGAGGAAAGAGGGAGTCGCATGGGGAGAAGAGGGGTAGCGAGGGGGTGCGATGTGGAGGTACATGTTATGGAAGGGATAGAGGAAGATGTATCGAAAGTGGTCAGTGGGGATGGGGAGTGAGAAGTGTTGGTTTGAGATAGAGATGGAAAATAGGATAGAAGATGGAGGGAGGTGAAGTGTGGAGGTGTGGAAGGATATCACAAGGGGAAGAAGTATGGGTAGAGGGGTGAAGGTGGGATTAAGCCAACAATGAGGTTTGGGGAGAGGGTCGGGGTAGTGATTGTGATGGTGATGAAGTTGGTGATAGTGATAATGATAAAGATGATGATGGAGAGTGATAGTAGATAGTGACAGTGATAGTTATAGTGATAATGATAGTGATAGTGATAGTGTTAATGATAGTGACAGTGACAGTGATAGTGAATTTGGTAGGGGATATGCAGCAGGGGGCAAGGATTGAATAGATAAAAGAGTGGGGATAGGACAGAAGGTCGTGTACAGGGGAGAGGGAGTGTTGGGAAGGGGAGAGTGCGGGGGAAAAGGAGGACACACATACAACAAAATGCCACGATCATTGTGCACATTAACAGGCAACATCTAAATAAACAAACAAACAAAAATCAAATACTAAAACCTAACTGACACACAGATCAATGTATCTAGCATTCTCAAAGCAAAGTTGCCCAACTCTCTTGGTGGGCTGATTTAATTTTCAGAATTTAGATTAAATGTGTGTATTTCACTGATTGAGGTCTTTGCATATTCACTGTACTACTATGAGCTCCTCTGATAGCCTACATCTAATAACATATTTAGGACTTGTACGTAGTATGTGGAGAATATTCATATTCATATTCAAAGTCTGACACACAATATTGACACAAATAAAGAGCTATCATGCACACTTAAACACAGAATATATATAAACTTGACAGGCAAAGTTCACTCAACACAAATATATGTGTACAAAATGTTAATGAGCAGACGCTACATACATGATACCACAAATTACTAGTACCACTTGCAGAACTACCATTCACTTTGAGGATGAGACAAAACTACTTAATTTCATCACATGACTGCTAATATACATGAAGACAAGTATATAGTATAAAACATATCAAAGTATAATGCAAAGGCAAAGGATACCTATTCAAGTGGTTACATTACAGAATACCGTGCTATAATATGTTTATTCAAAAAGAGTAAGTGATAATCAACAGAATGAAAAATATATCACCGTCATATATTAGTTATATAGACTTGTATATCCCATGTCATCAAGCACGCAATTTGTGTAACAATCATGGACATGATGATATCATGAGTATCATTACTATTACATGATATATATATTATGTGTATCTATTAATTCAGCTGAAATATATCTCTTCATCAATATACATAATATAACAAGCTTTTAATATACTTATTTTGGCTGCATGTGTTATCACATAGTGAGCTCCACATGTATAATTCTCTTTTTTTAATTTTAAGCCATATTTGCATAGATTTGAGAATAACTATATATTCCGATAATTTGTGTGGCCAATGATTGTCACAGTCTATCAATCTATCATCTCTCGATCTATCTGTCTATCCGTTATTTTTCTTCCTATATATTATTCTCCTTTGTTTCTCCATCTATCTGCAAACATCCCCCGCTACATAATTACAGTGCTTCATTCTGTTGTAAATCATGTTATGCAATTAATACTAGCAAATCATATCCAAGTAGATATAAGAAAATAAGATAAAAGACAAAAAGTTACTACCCTCTCTACTAAAGCTGTTTCATCTAAGACAAATGATGAGTTTATCATATGCAGAAATAAGAAGAAGTTCAGATAAAAAGGCAGAAAGTAATTACCTTTACCAGTGGAGCTGGCATCAGGTATTTCTCCTGCACTGAGACTGGGTGTTGAGTTGCTCTTGTTGCGGCCCAAGATGGGGCCCGAGGCCCCCGGGGTGGATCCAGGCACCATGGAGGCCAAAGAGGCACCCTTGCTGCCAGGGATATTCACCGTCTTGACCCGGGGAAGGGGTGGGGGCTCGCGGGATGGGAGAGGTTCGTTCTGTGCTGCAGCCTTCAGGACAGCAGCCACCAGAGCTGTCGGAACACATCATCAGAGAGAGGATTATATAGCGGTCTAAATGTTTGCATGACAACAGATAAGTGAACAACGTATCAAGCTATTTTCAGGAGAGTACTGAAGAATGATGGGAGAGGAGTAGCTCGTTCTTTATACTCACATTCCCTCTCACTGGAGGCCATTCCCTCTGCCTGCTGTGCTCCTTCAAACTCCTTCCAGCGCCAGTCCGTGCTCTTACCCCTTGGCCCCATCACCATCTGGCGCAACACCTGGGACCGCACCAGCTTTCGCTGCTTACGTGTGCTCGACTCGCTGGTGTCCTTGCTCACCTTGGCTGGGGCTGGAGCTAGGGGGAGCAGTGAAATACAATATTCAAAATGAAGATTTGTTTGTTGCAGGGGATGGGGGTGTATAAGCCAATGCAAAGATAAAGTGAATAATTTGACTTAAAACTCAAACTTCATCAAAAGATAAAACATTGCTCCATAAACAACACTTTTGTAAAAAAAAACAAAAAAAAAACTGCTTTTCATATTTCACAAAATATTCGTACTGGTGGAAGTATACTACCATTAATGGATCCTAGAGCTTTGCATACAGAGACTCCTAATTCTTCTTGGTTACCATCTGCTCAATAATATCACACATTCTTGGTTTAAATAATGGTATGGTAATGCGCTTCCCTCACATTCATGTACAGAGAAATATATATCTACAAGGGTAAAACACTTTTGTAATCACACACTGATGCACATAGATCGCATGTAACTGCTTATCACCTGGCAGAGACGGGTTAACTCTTTGAATGCCACATGTGAATCTGTTCATGAATAATACACACAAATCCCATAGAGCAACGTTTGGTCTGGCACAGATGGGTTCATACTCACTCAGGCTCTCTTCGCACACCCCAGTGACAGTGCCATACATCTCAAACCCTGAGAGAGAGAGGTAGTGGGTCTGGCCGCTGGCGTTCTTTCCCATCTGCTGCAGTCTGACATAGCGCCACCCTTTCTTCTCGCTAGTGGAGGGCTCCAGTGGCCATGTTGCAGTTGACCTAATCAGGAAGGATATATCAAAGCATTCAAGTATAACAATCACAACCTATAATAGCGTTCCAGATGAACTCAAATATATATTTCTCTCAATGCTACAATGACAACAGGTTCAGAATCTTTAGATTCAAAAGCCATTTTCAATGCCCATAAAAATGAGTTGCAGTCAACCAAAAATGTGTTTTAACTACAAGGGGAAAGGCATTTTTATTTAGTATTTTATTTACATTACTACTTAGGGTACTATGCTGCAGAGTTCTTGTGGTATATAATAAAATACCAACTTGTCTGAACTCATGTCAATATTATGACAATGCAATCACTTCACTTTAAATCTAAGCTCAACCCTGTTTTGTTCACTGCACTTTCACCCTCTTAATCCCATGGGAGCCAAACTTGTGTTAATAAATCAATGTAATTTTTCTATTCTGGTAATGACAGAGTTAAATCTCTGCTCTTACTCTATCTATGCTCACCACTGGTTCATTCACTTCACTTTCACCCTCTTAATCCCAAGGGAAACCAAATTGCATTAATAACTCAATGGGTGTTTTCTGGCCTAGTACTGAGAGGATTAAATATAACTATAACTATATGCTTACGCTGTTTTGTACTTCACTTTCACTTTAACCTTCTCTATCCAAAAGGAAGCCAATTTCTGTTAACAATTCAATGTGATTTTTCTTGCCTGGCACTGACAGTGTTGAATTACTGCTCTCACTGTATCTATACCCACCCTGGTTCATTGAGTGAGCAGTCATCGGTGTGGGTCAGCAGTGTCATCCAGCTCAGGCCGTCCTTGGACACCTGGAACTGCCAGTTCCTGAGGGCTGAGCGGCCGTAGCCCCTGGCATGGCGCAGGGTGTAGGCTGAGGGGATCACCCACAGGCCCATGTCTACAGAGAACCAAGCTTTCCTGGAGGAGGGAGAGGGTTAATCACACCATGAGTATGAGGTAACAAAAATACATGTTCATTTATATTGGATGTTGTTAATGGTAATGACAGGAAGACATTTTCACAAAATGCACATGCACAAATGTCAACAAAGAATCAAGCTTTCTTGAAAGGGGGGGGGGGGGGGGGGTTAAATCATGTGTACTGAGATATTACAAAGGAACATGTACATGTATTTAGAATGATATGAATAGTAGTAAGAGGGGAAAATTTTCCTTTCAGTGTTTAACAATACTAAGCAAACACAGATTTGATTATTGTATGTTCTTTCACCAAGGAGTCTGCAAAACACTGTTTATTATAACATGAATCTTGAGTCTAAGTCATAAAGCAATAAGAAATGTCACAATTGCTTAAGGTAGAGGCTCTTATAGTAATATATCATAACCATCACAATTGTTGATGTAATGTCTTCTTACGTTAAACTGTAAACAATGTGCTGCAACTAAAGAAAATATGAACTACATAATGTACTTGATCCGTGTTACTTGTGTACATAATATTCTTATACATTGTATATCATTATAAACATCTTGGATTTTGATAACTTTCAAATGTGGGATGTTGATACAGTTAAAATAATCTGGGGCCTGTCTTCTCAAGAGTTTTGCTTGATCTGAATTGATTGCAAGTCCAATCACCTATCTCTGCATAGTAACGATTGATATAAATTGCAAGTCAGGTTGCAATCAACCCCAAATCTTTACAAGACAAAGCCCTAATTTAATCGAAACTGATTAAATGCTGGATAACCATCAAGCTTCTCTGATTTGAAAGACCTACTTGTCATCATTGGTGTGGCAATTAAGGGCAGAAGTGTCTCGGCTCAGAATGTCCTCCAGTCGGCCGTAGGGGAGTGACCGTCCATCAGAGCTACTGACCACTACCAGACCATACTGACCGGGGTTCACCCACTCATAGGCAGACCTAGGAAGAATAATCAATTGCATGATAAAATAAAAAATATACAGCATTTATATAGTGCATATCAAAATCATGGCTCTATGCACTGAGAAAAAAGGCTAAATAGATGCGAAAAGACATGTTTTGAACTGTTTCTTAAAAATTTCATATCGATCAAATAATTGAATTGTTCAATGCCTGCATTTTTCTTCATGTAATTTGACATTTCCTTTCAATATGCTATGCATGTCACAATTAAAAATCTACTAAACTTATTCACTTGAAATAGGTTCAAATGAAGCAGAAAAAAATGAATGTGAAACAGTTGATAATAGTGAACGTTTTACAATAATAACTCACTTTGCATTCGTGCCAATCCAGTAGATAATGCCGTTATCGTCAAAGTCGTGATTGTGTCTGAATGTGACGGACTGGCCGTCCCTCAGCCGATGGACGAAGGAAAAAGTGGTTCTCTCATAGTCATACCACTGCTTTGCGACCTATGAGAGATACAAATTTAACAGGAATATTCACTCAAAAATATGGGGCAAAGAACCATCCTTTCTTGTTAACATACATCTTTGTGTATCTACATCCGTTTCATTATATAGAACACTATGTATATAATCCATGATCAAATAACTTCCATGTTATGGCTTTGAATATTAATGTATCATTCAATGAATCTAACAACATATTTATGAAACAAAAAAAGAAATCAGATTCCTTGACATTCTTTCAGCACTTTTGAAACTTCTTACTTCCTTTACTTCTTCACTTATAATCCTTTACAAGCCTACTTCTCCAAAAACTAAAGTAACCCTTATATTGTTGATGAATATTAATTTCCTTGAGATCTATTTAACACAACCATCAAGTAGATCAACTTATGTCAATGTAAGCTTCAGTCCCATGCATACCATTTTGAGTAGGTATCTCTCCAGGCTAGCCACAGTAGTCAGAGGTTCCATCTTCAGGGTTCTTCCTGTTCTGTCAATGAGGGCAGTCTCTCCCGTCGCTCTCTCTAGCCTGAACCGCAGTCTCCGTGTGAGTACCTACAGCAGGCAAAAAAGAAATCACCATCAGAATTAGAATAAAATCTATAGACATAGTTATCCCTTTCCACTACATAAGTGTAAATTGTGAGATATGTAATATGGGATATACAAAAAAGCATAAAGAAATTACAAAGTTGGAAGAACAGTTGGCACATGTAATGCATGTCTTTTATGCAATTTCCCATCATATCAAGTTAGAGGGGAAAGGATCCTTACAGGGAACTTATTCTGGTAATAATCTGATTAAAAATTAATAAATAGTACTATTTTTCTCCATACTTCAGTTTCTCTTTAGAGAACAAACAATGAAAATAAAAAACATTTCTGAAATTTCCCAAGTTTGCATATTTGGCAGTGTTGTTTCATGTTACATATAATAGGTGCCAAGATTCTGATTACAGACTGGAAGTCGGCTCTTCGCCGGGGGTCGCTGGGGGTCTTTTTCACATTGCGGGGGCTAAGTCAACCCGAGTCCAAGCATAACTGTTTTCATTGGGGCACCTACGCACCTGAAGGCCGTAGCTGGAGCCGGCCGAGTCATAGATGAAGAGGGGAAGCCGCTCAATGGACTCCAGCACAGCTACCAGCTTCCTCACCAGCATCACAGCCGGGGTTATGACCCTGTGGGGATCAGAGAGTACTGGATAACAAGAACATTGAAACCTGTACATACAGACCGCTCATGGGAGGCAAGAAATGCCTTCTTCACTTGTAATAACCAGGTGGTCTCTCTAAACAGGTGGCAGTTAAAGCAGGTTAGACTGTATTATGAGGATTATTTTTAAAGTGAAACCTGGCTATAATATAAAGACCACCCCAAGGATCCTTACAGGGAACTTATTCTGGTAATAATTTGATTAAAAATTAAGAAATAGTACTATTTTTATCCATACTTCAGTTTCTTTTTAGAGTACAAACAATGAAAACAAAAAACATTTCTGAAATTTCCCTTTGCATATTTGGCAGTGTTGTTTCATGTTACATATAACTTTGTGGACGGGTGGTCTTTATAGCCAGGTGAAATATCTGTGCAAACTCCTCTGAAGGGATTCAGGTTCAGTCGTCTATGCATATATTCATTGTTACCAAATTTGCATGATATGGTGATATAAAAACAATGATTTCTGGAGAAATATGAAGCTCTCAAGCCAAGTATCATTTAGATTAAATAATTACTCATCATGTCTTATGGTCATCTACCATAATTGTTGTATAGCTGTCATTCTTTTTCTCTTCTGATCATAATTAGTATCATAATAGGCTGTCTCCCCAAAATTGCTGTCTGAAAAGCTTTCTTTGAATTCTCGCCTACTTGATTGACAAAGGCATTTCCCTAAAAATCATAGTTTATCAATTTGTCCATACATTATTTTTGGTGCAATACAGGAAACACTTTGTCAATCCTAGATTTTCTATAAATTCTAGAAATGTTTTAAATTTGGTCCATTACATAAAAAAATAAAAAAAATAAAAGATACTAATAATCAATGAATAAACAAACGAGAATAACAGGATTGTGAAAGAAGGATAAATTGAGTATGGAAGAGGAGATGAGAGAAGGGGGAAGGGGATAAGGAGGAGTGGATAGGGATTGGTGACTTACCCATCTTCTTCACTGCTATCTCTGAAGGCTGCCTTGAATAAGGCTACTCTCTCCTTGATGTAACGGTCATGGAGAGCAACATGGTCATAGCCCTACATGAATGGAAATCACAGTGATATCAATAAATACAACTTGTTGTTTTCAAGGATGTATCAATTTTGAAACCAAACATTTAATGGAACAGAATTCTCTTCATGATTCTGCAGATACAGGTATACAGCTCACAGAAGGAAATATAGAAAATTTATCTCTTTGTGTCTTGGGATTCAAAAATCGTGTTGAACAAGTTAGGCCTACAGCAATCAACTGATTTCAATAGACCGTTGTCATATTTTATGCATTCCGATCAAATAATAAGGTTTGTCCCACTAATAGAGTGCAGTCCACTCATTAAAATTGAAACATGAAATGCTGGTGAATGTAATTGATTGAAATAAATTTCAATCAATCAATCAATCAATCAATCAATCAAAGAGAGATGTGCTTACATCGCTGAGGCAGTAGAGCAAAGCCTGGACCAGCCCACTGCTGTGGAGCTCGTAAGCTGAGATGTTGTTCTCCTCCCTGAGCAGACAAGTCAGACTCTCCAGAGCCCCCTTCATCTCCTCCACCCATCCCTGCTCATCATCACAGCCCTACAGAGAATACATTGAGGTGGTGTATCCCTTTAGTGAACAAAATCAGTTTTCTTTGAATCATTGCACAACCCCCCCCCCCTCCTTCATCTCCTCCACCCATCCCTGCTCATCATCACAGCCCTACAGAGAATACATTGAGGTGGTGTATCCCTTTAGTGAACAAAATCAGTTTTCTTTGAATCATTGCACAACCCCCCCCCCCCTCCTTCATCTCCTCCACCCATCCCTGCTCATCATCACAGCCCTACAGAGAATACATTGAGGTGGTGTATCCCTTTAGTGAACAAAATCAGTTTTCTTTGAATCATTGCACAACCCCCCCCCCCCTCCTTCATCTCCTCCACCCATCCCTGCTCATCATCACAGCCCTACAGAGAATACATTGAGGTGGTGTATCCCTTTAGTGAACAAAATCAGTTTTCTTTGAATCATTGCACAACCCCCCCCCCCCTCCTTCATCTCCTCCACCCATCCCTGCTCATCATCACAGCCCTACAGAGAATACATTGAGGTGGTGTATCCCTTTAGTGAACAAAATCAGTTTTCTTTGAATCATTGCACAACCCCCCCCCCCCCTTTCATCTCCTCCACCCATCCCTGCTCATCATCACAGCCCTACAGGAGATAAATTGAGGTGGTGTATCCCTTTAGTGAACAAAATCAGTTTTCTTTGAAACATTGCACAAACCCCCCCCCCCCCCCCCCCCCCCCCCTCCTTCATCTCCTCCACCCATCCCTGCTCATCATCACAGCCCTGTGGGGAATAAATTGAGGTGGTGTATCCCTTTAGTGAACAAAATCAGTTTTCTTTGAAACATTGCACAAACCCCCCCCCCCCCCCCCCCCCTCCTTCATCTCCTCCACCCATCCCTGCTCATCATCACAGCCCTGTGGGGAATAAATTGAGGTGGTGTATCCCTTTAGTGAACAAAATCAGTTTTCTTTGAAACATTGCACACCCCCCCCCCCCCCCCTTCATCTCCTCCACCCATCCCTGCTCATCATCACAGCTCTGCAGGGAATAAATTCATCTGTTTACTCTCTCATTACCATTGGCATGGTAATGTGTAGTATGAGTAGGTCAAAGAGGTTTTTAAAATGTTTTAATGTCAGAGTTAGGTCACAGGACATATATAATATTTGAAAAATTTGTCTCCATTGTAAACAATTTGTATGCCATTAGGACCCCAAGTATTCAAATACCTAACCAACTGCAAAATGTTGAGATTGGGACCATTTGCATTCCTTTTATTGCTAAATATATTAGAATTAAATACCTTATGGCCTTATGAACTTTTAAGTTCACACTCAAGTTTTAATCATGCTCATTGTAAAAATTAACAGAACAAGTAGAATACATCATCCTAAACAAACTACATCTGACAGTGCCTACCTTGATGGGGTCGTTGTAGAGGTCACAGGCAGCCTCTAGGTGCTGCACAATGGAGTTGAGTTTGGCCACCACATCTCTCGGGTGAGACTCGGCGACCTTGAAGTGACCTTCATACAGCTCACGGGCAAGGGTCTTGACCTATGGGAAGCAAAAAGCATCAACAAAACATACAAGGGGTGACAAAGTTGTAGTGAATGTATTTATACTAAAAGTACCAGAGGTCACAATACTGCCCACCTGTCAATGAGTAGCTCACAATCTGCATCTGATTTGCCAATACAAAGCCTGGTCAGTCAGTCCAGTGAGTCTGATTTTGAAGACTAGGTATGGCCATAGCCATTGTACAGAATACAATTGGCAAGTCATGCTGTAGTCTGATACTTATCAGACACAAGTTGTGAGATTGTGAGAGAGCTTGGGCTGGCAGGTGAATCAATTTTTTTGCACAAATCATGCCCACAATCTCCAGAGAATAGCCATTTACCTGGCACATTAAGGAAAATATTGAATTCTCACCCAGCTGGCAGAGTTAGCTTCTTGGTCTAAAACCTAGTCAGTCTTACCTTCTGCTGCACCTGTTCCAGCTTAGACCTGAACCGCCGCCCCCTCTTGCCAGTCCAGCCGGTGGAGAACTCTGGACCAAGAGAGGTCTCGGCGATGAAGGAGTGCTTGGTCCCCCGGTTGGACTCAAATATGAAGCCTGCTAGGTCTTCACGAAGGATCGTAGCTTGTTGCTGGGCAAACAAATAATGAAGAACCAGGGCATGACAGATAAAGTTTGACAAGATTAAACTACCTATTAATTTCAAATTGCAATAGAAGTTTGGTTCTATAGTTAGAATCAAAGATAAAGCCTGCTAGTTTTTCCATCAAGTATGTTGCTCACTAGTTTGTAATTTGGGTTCAATGTATAAAGTAGTGCTATATTTGAGTGCGAGACGGCAATGATGAAACAACTAGTGTTTTACATCGTGTCTCCATGTCGAGTCCAAAAACAAGAATACTAAAATTAGTTTTGTTGACAAAATTGCACAAACAAGAGCTGCCCATGGAGCAGAGAGAGAGAGAGAGAGCAAAAAGGAAGAAGTAAAGTAATATCGAGCAAATTACTTATTTCATAGGACTGGCTGAGAAGAATTTTTGGGCGTGTTATGTTGTTAATCAGGGTGGTTAAAATATATGAAAAAAAGAAGACAAAGAGCTCAATGAGTTCTTCAAATGTAGGATGGTTTGTGGGTATATTTACACACACTTGTTGCCCAAATTTCCTGGGAATATATATATTTTTTTTTATTGTTTACACATATCACCAATTGCAGTAATAATTGTACTGCTGAAGTTGACATAAAGAGAACTACAACCTTTACATGACTAAATGAAATGAATCCCAAATACCTGTTGTCCATCTGAGTTGTGGATGACAAGTTCCCCCTCCTTTTTGCACTGCAGGGTCCAGTTGCCCACGACCAGCTTGATGGGGGCCGGGGTGGACAGGATGGGCTGGGTCTGGACGGCTGGAAGCACCTGGCTGCGAGCTCGCTGCAGCTTCTCCAGGAACTCACTCCGGCTCTCTGTGATGGGACGAACAAAGCATATTTTAAAAAATGTATTTCCCCCAAAGATAATACAAATCAGAAAAACCACAGGTTTTTATAAAGCTTCTCACTCTCTACTGCTCTCTCTTTCCTTAGTTAGCATTTCTGATCTCAAACTGACATTCTTTCTGCTCTGTAATCCACAAAGAGGCAAACATTTCATAACCTAAATATTAACAATCTCTTATCAAATAGCCCACAAAACTTAAAAGAGTGTTGCCAATGAGCTTACCCATAATTCTACACCTAACCCCCCCCCCCCCGCAGCATTCTGAACTGTCATTAAAATACATCGTTGCCATGTTTAAAACAACATGTTGATTGCTTTTCAACTCATAGTCCACAAAAGGTAAGCAATGTGGCTAATTTGCAAAATTAAATAATAATAATAATTTCTGCAAAAGTCTTGCCTACTACCTCAACTATCAGACCTGCATTCCGGACTGCTGCTGAAATACATAATTTGTTGCAATTCTTAAGCAACACGCTAAATCATTCTTGATCTTGTAGCCCACAAGAGGTACCAAATGTGGCTAATTTGCTAAATGGTTTAAGAATAATATCAGTGGCTTAAAGTCTTGGCATCCTACCTGAACTATCGGATCCACCTTCGGGACTGCCGCTGGAATACATGGTTGCCAATTTGCCGTCCAGGATAAACCTGAACCAGCCGTTGCTGCCGTTAGACAACTCCAGCGCAGCAGCATCGCTCCAGATGTACAGACAATCCCTGCTGCGTGCCAGGCACCAGTCCTTCCAGTTGTAGGGCCGGCCCGCAACCACCTCCTTGGTATCTTCCATGCGTTGTGGGTGGTGTTGCTGAGAATGTTGCAGCAACTGGTGGTGTTGTTGGTGTAGATCGTTAGGTATCTCCTGGGATGAAACGGGTAAGATCTACTTTCATTTCAGTTAATAGGTATTTTAGATGTTGACATGTATTACTCTTAAATATAAAAGTTATAAACATTTTTAGTTCATTAAAAAATCCAATCATCTCTCGAAAGGAGAATCATTCTTAGACATATTTTCACATATACAGAAACATCAGAAGGAAAGACAAAAGGAAATGGTTCATCAGAATCCAAAGAAATATGTTCCTAAAATAGTCTACACATGTGTTTCTTATTTATGTTGCAGCAACTGCAGTATCTAATGTACTCATGCATTTATATTGTCATTATTCTCCCTTCGGTGCGATGTCAGAATTTATCAAAGCATGAATGAGGACACGAATTAGATTGGATTCACAGTGCAAACCATCCATTAAAACTAAAGCACTTGGAACAGGTGGATGTAATAGCTCTTTCATAGGCAGTGTGGGGAACGTTTCCTCTTATTTGAATACACTATAAAAACAGCTGATTGAAGGAATGCATGCTGCCCTCTACCTTTTTCTGTGAGGCAATGGCACCTTCTTCCTCCCTCTCCTCCTCGATAGGCCCGGTCAGGGAGGACACCTTGCTGAACACGCCCAGTCTGGCAAAGTGGTCCAGGAACAGGTCCTGGCCCTTGTTCATCAGGTCCTGGATGATCTGCAGCGCTGTCAGGTGACCCTCGTCATCATCCTGTCAAGCAGAATAAATTGTCTTCAATGTTTTCTTCTTCACTCTCTCCGACCAAACAGCTATAGCACAATGTCAATTATAACACAATTTATTCCCTATGGGACTGAGAAGGTTAACCATTCCTGTGCCATATATAATGGTGCTCTATGGGCTTTCTGTGCATTAAGGTATAACAGACTTATTCATGAGTTGTTCTTTTTGTGGCTGACACCACGGCGACTTCCATGTACACTGCCCAATAACACATCATGCTCTCTAATTACTGCACTAACACATGACAAGACTGAGCGAAAACATACATCCGCTGCTGTATGTTACGATGCTAGAAATACCCTACAGTGATTTGTAGAAATAACAGCTTGTACAGAAGTGAAGACATAGCTGTCATACATACCTCATGGTCAAGGACTGCAGCAAGAACCTCGACTAATACTGGAGTGAAGCCCAGAAGATCTCCAGCGCAGATCTCACACAGGAGTCTGGACGGTGCATAGTGTATCATCTTACGGATCAGGGCGAGCGTCGCTTTCCTGAGGAAAATAACAGAAAAAAAAACCAGTTAGAATTCTGTCTGACTTCTGGGCCCTGTTGCATAAAACTTACCATTAATGGTAACTCTGCCATCAATGGTAACTACCATGGTAACATCACTTGACAGCCAATGAAATTCAAGGCTTCTGTTGAAACTGCCATTGGAAACAAAGTTACCATCAATGGTAAGTTTCATGCAACGGGGCCCTGGGTGTATCATTTTCCTTCAGAAGACACTTTCTATTACTGTTGTGAAAAAAACACCAATATATTTTTATTTCTATGTTATTGGGATGGAGTATCCTGACAATGGTACGATTCACACCTAAAAAAGCGGGTTTGCAGAGAAAGTCAGCACATCTCTAGGAAAATAGAGGAGGAGAATTGTTTGACTCCTTTGAGCCCTTTCTGACTTCTGGGGATACAAATGACGCTTTTCAATACTTTTGCTGTCGGGATTTTTTTTTTTATGTTATGTTATTGTTTGGGCAACCTGGCAATGGTAAGAATCACACCTTAGCATAAAAGCAAGTTATATTCCAATGTATTTCAATTTATCAGACCTTCTCTGAATTCCTTCAATTGGAATGCCACATAAAGTTTAACGAAGCTATCTTAAATTCACTCTTTTGGACATTCCTTTCTAATCATGGTTCAAAGTATGCGTGTAAAATTGATTTTGCTTTGTAGAATGAATGCTACCAGTGCATACTCTACTTGTAATTATCCATTTCTATTAGTGAACAAATAATCAGATAACATTGATCCCTAAATATATTACAGGGGTTTGCTCGTCTTCTAACATCATTTCACAGGAATCTACTACTTAAAAAACACTGTTTAGAATTGAATCATACATTTTTACTTACTTACAATTATATTCATGTACATCTATACATAAAATTGCATACAATCGTGTATACATAGCATCAATTCACAAACAAAGAAACCGCAATGATTGCTGACCTTTGATACTACAAGCTACTGCATTTACTGTAAACAAACTTGCCTCAGACTATGATGTGTACTTCTGCCCTTTTACATGCAGCAGCAGGGTGTGAGTAGAAACGGTTCAGCTCATCAAGGTCACAGAAATACAATACAGTCTGGTAAACACCATCGGTCTCATTCATTTCTGTATGGTATGCCTGACTTGGCTCAGGGTTCGCCATGCTGACACATTGTATGTTTGTTTCAATGACTTTCTCGTTTGACTTTGTTTGCTTTGAAATCATGCCAAGTGAAAATGTGTGATTAAACATGTACATGCCATGTTGCCTTATCTACAAACACGTACATGTACATTCCAACAATGTCAATGTCAATGTCATGAAGCTTCCCTCTGTACCCCCTTCCTTCTCCCCCCCCCCCCCCCCCCCACTTCCTTCCCTCTCCCCCTCCCCACTCCCTCCCTCTTTCAGATAATTTAATGACATGACTCATGACACAACCATTTGGCATTGAGACAAGCTGTAGCAAAGCAAACATGTAAGCCCTTGTAACTGTTCTCTCTCAGTACTTTACTATATAGGTACGAGTCAGAATGTCCACAGAGTAGGAAAACATTTTTACAAAGTGCATTGCATGCTTTACTGCACAACTTTGTATGTCATGAGCACACACTGATTGGGATAAATAACAAAATGAATCTCAATTTTCATTTTTTTAAAAAAATTTTTTAGATTTGATCACCAATAAGAGTAAGAACAGCTGACCTGGTAGGAAAATAATGAGTAGGATTAGCTGTAGTAATAGCATTGAACAAGAAATAATTACCTGATATATGTATTCCAATTTATCATGCATTTGGGAAGGATGGCTTTACACAGTATAAAGGAACTTAGATCACAATGGTCAATAATTTATATCATAATGGTTTATGAAGCTTTGTCTCTTTTAATTTGTAACAAATCCCTTTTGAAATTTATTATAGCCAGTCTCAGTATTGCCAGTATTGCAGTATTGTAATAATCATCATGTCAACGTGATCATATTTTAAAGCTTATCTGTAGACATGTAACTTCAAGGATCAGGCTGCTGTTGTACACCTGAGCAAAATCAATTTGAGCATTTTTTGCCCACCCCGAGTTCCCTATCCCTAGCTGTGTCCTTATTATGTTTATCATCATCATCATCATCATCATCATCATCATCATCATCATCATCATCATCATCATCATCATTCTCCTCTTCATCATCATCACCATCTTTACAATTATCATCACTGTCATTACCATCTTTACCCTCCCCATCTTCACCATTATTATCATCATCATCATCATCATCATGAAGTCTAGCCCATATGATTTAAGGCATAATGGTCTAGTTGAATATATGAGCAAAGATCGCAGCCACAACTGGTTCCCCTATGGCTTCCTTATCCTTGCATTTCCCTTTATATCCTCATCACCATCATTGCCAAGACATCATGCCTACCAGACTGAAGGCATCATGGTGTTGTAGACATGAGCAAAGATGAGAACTATCTCGGAGTCTCCTTTGGGTTAGTTTCCTTATCCATGACTTTATCCTTATGATTCTCATTACCATCATCCTCATCCTCATCGTTTTCTTCCATCATCATCATCCTCATCATCCTCATCCTCCTCATCCTCCTCATCATCCTAATGAGATTTTGCCTACCTGACTGAAGGCATCATGGTGTTGTTGTAGACCTGAGCAAAGATCGGGAGCATCTTCCTGAGGTAGATGGGAGCCATCTCTGGGTCGCCCTTGGGTTCCCTATCCCCGTTGTCATCTGACCGGATCTCCTCAGGACTGGCCATGGCTGACTCTGTAGCCGACGACACAGGCACCATCCACTCGCCTGAGGGTCAAAGGTCAAAGGTTAATGGTCAATGGTTACAATTACATGCTGTCCAACACAGGGAGTTACATTGTACATGTTTGTTACCATTTTGTCTGGAACATACTGTCAGCTATAACCCAAAATGGTGTTAAAGACAGCCAGTCCCTTTTTCAGATCACCACAAAACCATCGAAACATTGGCAAAACATATAGAGAAGTGTTAGCAAGCTCTGTATTCACAATTTGAAACTGATACGTAGTGTAGAATTCAAATAATGCACATAAACAACGCCTGATTAATAGTCTTTACCTCAGGCTCTTAGCAGTTTGTGTTGAAATATCTGCTTTATTGATTAATCTGTTTATTATGTTATAAAACGCATTATGAAAAAAATTGTTCTATGGAAGGAATCATCTTCAAATTTTGGTAGTTACTCATAAAATTAGGATTTCACAAAATTTAACGGCTGAAATTTTTTACATATACAGAAAGCTTCAACATGCTATATTCTTAGAAATGGTCTTGAATCACACTTTCTTCAATTTACAATCGTGATAGACGATTTCAAATTTTAAGCTTGCAAAAGGGACGGACAATCTTTAACGTGTTTGGTTTGGGTATGGAAATATTTTTGTTAGACCTTTACCACATGGGCGAAAAACACTTACACGTGTATCAAGAATTCAAGTTCAAGTTGTCCAACTATTAGAGGGAGATTTGGTAATGTGGTACAAGTGTAACATATTTCTATGATGTCTAGTTAAAACTGTGCATAAACTGCTATTCATATAAATGCACATTAAGATTGTAATATTATCAGGTGTTTTGCACAACTTTGTTTACTTAATCTGTTTCGGTAAGGAAATCATTTGATGGAATATTCATCTCATTTTGCATGATGGAACTCTTCACTAGGCACGATTTAATTTCAATATTGAAACATTCACAACAACGAACAATTCAGATATAATACAGAGATCATTTGTCAGTTTATCCATAATAAATTGATAGACTTGATGCAAATCTATTACTTGAAGATTAATAAGTTTTAATCCATAAATACAATTTTCTACACATGACAACATTGGGTGAACAATCTTGAGGCATAAATTTTAGGGTACCGGTATCGAACAACATTCATATAAGAGTATTCTTTAATACATTTCTAACAACATAACATATGTTCGGCAGGAAGAAGAAAACATCTTTATTCATCAATATCTTAAGAAGCACTACAATGTTAGCTTCTTTGAAAAACATGATTAAATGGGAAAAAAATGATTAAAGCTAATTCATGGACATCACGTATCATGAGAAGCCCCACACAAATTGAGTACATGTAAAGTAAGAAGAAAAGCTAGAGAAATCAAGCTAGAGAAACAAAATCATTTGGAAAGAAAATAGGACAGAGAGACAACCCAGAAACATTAACCACTGGCCACTTTGTGACATAAAAAACATCTTTTAGTCAGCTTTTTCTAAGAAGCACTTCAACATTACCCTCTTTAGAAAATATGCCTAAAAGGGAAGGTGGCCCTTTTGCAATCTAAAGAAATTAAATTGTGTAAAATACTTCGGAAAATGAAAGAAAATACTGTATAAAAATTTACTCAGTATATCAAAACTGGAAACTGACTCTAAGTGGAATTTCATTGATCGCTAGGTTTTGAGAAGACTATGGACGACCCATGCAAAACTTTGCATGTTCAGAGACTGCTACATCTACAATGTAAGTAGCGCACATCACAGCTCTCTGCGTCACATTAATGCGTTGAATCCTGCTGACCAGCACACTGACCAGTGTAATACAGTGTATAAAAGTGCACTATGGTCAAACTCAAACAAGGATAGTTGTTAATTTTTTCTGAAATGGTTTGTGAAGCTACATGTATGAATGACATTTCATGCATGCACTGCTGATCCATGCTGAATTTTATGATTTTTGTAAAAAGGGCTAGCCTACCTTTAAATAGACACAAGGAGAAGGAATCCTCAAAAGTGCAAAAACACTATTGACCTTGTTCAATAAAACCTTACAAACATATTGCAAACCTGGCGCTTCATTTTAAACTTGTATGTGCTCCTTCTTTGTCTAAATAATACTCAGTTTGTGTGATACAGGTTCTATGAGCTTTCTGTACATGTACACATGTAGGTCCTTTCAATGGCTAACACTATCTCCCTAAAGACTATTATACAAAGAGTAGGCCTACCACATACCACTCCTCTGTAAGGCCCATATTAACAACAATGGCTTAACTTAGACCGCACTCTAAATGTAAACTAACTTCACAGGTTACAAAATAAATCATCTGATGCTGTCACAAAATCCATAATTTTCATCACATTCAATTATTCGCTGTAGTTACTTAAGGGGACAAACTCAATCATTTACCATTGTAATTGTGAGCACAAAATCAAAGATACTTAATCATAAAGTTTCATATTGTTTTATTGGGCATCCCATAAAGTTAGTCCAGGTTTGGTACACTTTTTGCATTAAACCTCTATTGCGAATACGGGGATAAGTGTTCAAACCTTCAAGGCTTCTCTGCTTCTAGTAGTAGATGTTGCCTGAAGCTACACACTCTCACAAAAGGCTGATGCTATGTATTCATATCATATATCAACGCCATTTCATGAAACGTATGTGACATAACAACTGCAAGCTCACAATGATATTTGGCAGTGAACCAGAGCCAGGCAGTATTTTATGTCATCCACTGATCCTAATAAAGTGCATATAAAAATGTGTTGACAGAATCCTCAAATGTTTTTTTTTAGTGACCTACTCTACAATGTACATGTACTCACATCTTCACTGCGCGCAAACAATTGAATGCGATACGCATAAAACCAGCCAGAGATTTAAGTGCACAGATTGTCTACTAATACTTTGCACAATGCAAGGTCATTCTGGCTAAAGCCATAAGCTGGGATTTCTGGCTGATCAGCAGTAGCATACCCAAACTACATGTTAATGCTGCATGTTATTGCCTTTTTTGTATTGGGTGATTATCATCACTCAAATATTGCCAATAAGTCAATATATCGTATGGTAAATAAATCATTTCAAATACCTATGATTGCTGTCATAACCCTGCATGTATTCTAGTTCTGATGTAGATTTTGAATGTGCACAAATTATAAGGAATTGTGCAAACAAACAAACAAATAATTTAGAGAAAAACAATAAGCCGAAGCTTACTTTTACACAGCAAAAATTTGAGCAAATGTAATTAGTGAAATTATTATTATTATTATTATTATTATTATTATTATTATTATTATTAGTGTAATTATTTGAAATTAGTGCAGCATTTGACAATGATAAGCCAATATTACAGAAAATACTCTGAAAACAGGCATAAACAATGCATCACACATCTGCCCACAATGAAAAAATTTATGACTTGTTCGCTGATGACCAATTATTCTCAACCAAGCTGATAGGTCTAACACAGTAAACGTGTTCACAAATAACTTTAGTTACTGCATGCCTAATCTTACCTTCATACTTTACCCTCCCCCCCCCAAAAAAAAATAAAAAAAATAATAATAATTCACTATTTTTTATGTTGGGAGAGTCATGATAATGGATCTAAGCTCAGTCTACCATGAAAATAAGTACAGTAAAGCGGACAAGCAACTTGCTTTGGGTCCTGATAAGGTCTGATGCATTGTCTTGTGCTAGCGATGATAGAAAATGATTTGATGAAATTGAATTAAAGGGAAAGTCCACCCTGAATTCAAGTTAGTTTTAATTAATGCATAAACATGCAAGGAAAGTATTACTGAAGGTTTGACAAAAAATCTGTCAAAGGATTACAGAGTTATGAATGTTCAAATTCTTCATTTTGTGGTGTCACTTGTGAGGTGCTCTGCTCTAAGTTGTGTACTAGTTGTTCTGAAAATTGTGATTTTCTCAAAAGGATATATGCCATTTTACCTGTGCATGTGATATAGCCTTTTAATAGACATGTGTTTTTTGCACACAAACCTTGATGAAAAGATTGATTCCTTCATAAAAACACAGAAAAGGGGATTTATGGAATTATACAGCATTCAACATATTGGAGAGCATCTCGTACGTGATGTCACAAAAACAAAATTGAAAAAAAGTCATAACTTTCTCATCCTTTGAAAGAATTTCATCAAAACACACTTATTTGTGACTTTTACTTTCACTTTTCTGCTTTTCTTAATATCAGGGTGGATTTTCCCTTTAAATTCTGATGTAATCACCTGGAGACTGAAGAATCTGCATGACCTCTCTGTGACCCTCATCATTCCTCTCTCTAGCCTTGTCTAGAGGAGTTTTCCCATCTTCATCCCTAAGATCTGGGTTAGCACCATGTCTCAGCAGTGTCTGTGTGGATAAACACAAATATGGTCAAAGGATATCTGAAGGTAAATCAGACACACAAACTTAAATTAGTAATTATTTATATTACTTGAATATAAACACTTATTAACACTGAAAGTACTGTACAAAATGTTTCTCTATGGGATTTGTCTACATAATTGGTGACAAAATGCACCAATGGCTTACAAAGAGTTTAAGATATACTAGGCTACAAACATTACTTTTAACAGTATAGGTATCCTCATAAGCATTACACACTTCTATTTAATCCATCTATAAGTCATGAAATAACAAGCTAACAGTCTGATGTCCCTTTTCACTTCAACAATTGATAAATCATCTATAATAGATCAATGTTAATCTGATATCAAGAAATTGGCTAAATGAATTAATAAAAATCTTAAATATGCCTTCTCCTGAATATCCTGCCCAGATAGGTATACAAACAACGTTCCAACTGCATACTTCAATCAAACTAAACAGGAGAAATCATTCACCAATAAATATATTTTTGTATAGCTTTATTTCACCCGATGGAAAGCAAATGTTCAGCATGAGATCATAATGACTGATTATTACCTTGGCAACTTGTGGTCTGCCGAAGCATGCAGCATAATGTAACGATGATGACCTTTGACCTCTGTTGACATCAGCTCCCCTCTCACAGAGAAATTCAACCTACAAATGAACAAAGATGGCAAGAAAAACCAGCATGAAATTCTGCACATTCTTCTAGTCGATCATACTTAGTGAATGATCATCAGTCAAAGGAAGACAGTATTTTTAATCACAATCAAGTATGCAGGATGTAGTGTATGCAAAATATGTGTCATATTCATGGAAGAAAGGCAAGATAATAAACAATGTTTTTACATCCTTAAGAAGTAAAAAAACAGAATCAGGAGGACATTCTCATAGAGACATATGGTTGTAGAATTTGTAATGTTGGTACAAATTTCACCGGTTAAAATTAAGTAAGGTCCGGAAGAAAGAAATACAAATAAATGTTATCCAATCAAACCTGTGAAACCTGTGAAACATGGGAATACACAAAAAGCAGTCTTAATGAACAGCCACATTTTTTTCACAAACATGAGCAATTACAATACATACAATCTACACTAAAACAAATACATTTGAGTAGGTCTTTACGGACAGGTGGCCTTATACACAATGGTCTTCATAGCCAGGCTTGACTGTATCATAGAAGATATGTTAGTTGTACAATGTATCAGTCGCATTAGCTCATGGTCCTCACCATTTCCTGTGTGCCAAAGGCTGATGCCCAGTTGAGCAAGGTCTGTCCAACATCATCCATGTAATTCACTTCCACTGAAAACAAGGAGAAAAATGAGCATAGAGTGGAAGGTTAAAGGATTTCTCTCATGTCATGGTAAAGCACACATTAGTCTTGTTATATATTGTTACATGGAAGAGATATTAATGTAATTCATCAAATCCCCTTAGGTCGCAGAACATTTGCACTGAATTTGATTTAAAAAAAAAATTTTTTAGAGAATTTTTAGAAAATGCATGATCTCTATTGAGCAATGTACTTCAATATCATCTTTAGTATAAAAACACTCCATCCATCCATCCATCCATCCATCCATCCATCCTATCTATCTATCTAGCATATTTCATTCCACTGCTGACATTACTACTACAACATAACTGTAATGGTACATCAATGTTCAAATCCTGGAATAAATCATTTCATAAATATCCCTCCTGAAAGACGTGTGTGAGACAAGTCAAGCACATGAAATGGCAACCATCGTGCCTAATGCATTAATAATGCTGGGTGCGAATCGTGTAACGGACTAACCCTTTCTATGCAATGTATGCATCTTTTCACCAATAATGCACATATATCTCAAAGGGTCAGCACTGAACTTGGCACAGGAAGGTTAACTCAGAAACAGTGCTTCATGTATGCATCAGTGACACATGTTCAGTGACAGATGCTCATCTCACGAGTTACCCATTCTACATATCCCTGCCTCGGAAGGACCACTAGAGGGCTCACCTCCTGTATCAATAGCATCAATGAGGGCGTCTGTGTCCTTGCTACGGATGCAGTCGATGAGATGGCGGTGGGTGCGCTCCCCGGCGCTGTCCAGGCGTCGTAGGCCAGCGGTGCTGCTTCGGAGACGGGGTGCGATGCTGGACTTGGGTAGGGCCTTCCTCCCCTCAAAGAGCAGCACTAGGAGTAGGTCTACCAGGCGCATGGTGTCCAACACACATCTGGTCAGAACAACACAAGTAATAAGCCACATGAATATTAAAAAAGAAAACAAGAATAATCTACAAATATTAAAAAAATTAAAAAATAATAAGCTACATGATTATAAAAATAAGAGCAGATAAATAAGCTACATGAATATAAAAAAAAAAGTAATATGTCATTTTCATAATGTATTCACAACTCTCTTTCAAAGGCGGAGTAATGCGTGATAACATTGACTTATATCTAGTGATTCAGTTTCAATTGGTGAGATGCACTCTGAATTCATTTGTTGTTGCCACAAGGTGCACTGTGTTGAGCACGCATCTGGTATTAAAAAACAACAAAAATTAAAAGCCCGTCTCATATGTATTCATGACTTTCTCCTTAACAATGTAGTGACACATGACATTTACTTGTACCTAGTGATTCAGTTTTAATTGGGGAAATGCCCTCTGAATCTCTGAGTTGTTGCTACTTGGACAAACCTTGGACAAGCTTTGAGGTTACCACTAATAGCGTATTGTTTGTGAGATGTGCATAAAATTTGCATGCATGCAGAATGAAAATGGTCTATTGGGTGCACGCATACATGTGACACCATCTACCGATCCAACTTCCTTCTCATGCTCATAATATCAAGTCGGCATAGCACACCTTCCTGACAAACATCTTCATGAAACTGGTTATTGTGAGACCATATCACATACTGACAATCAGATGAAGAAAACATCTTATAAACAGACAAATACAACTTTATGTATGAGTTTGGTTTACCTTTCATCTCCCATCAGTGCTTTCTCAATAGAGGCAGGTAAATCAGACCTCAGCAAATCCTGAAATGCAACACGAAGAAACACACATCAAAATAACCAATGGAAAAAGGACACATAGATAAAAAAAAAATAAAAAAATCGTTGCTCAGACAAGAAGATGAGGTGCATTGCTAACAAAGTGTGGTCATATCTATACATATTAAATGTGATTTAAAACCTCCCAGTGTACTTGTTTGTGTACAAATGTACTTATTATGTTTGTGTGTTATGCTATGGGGTGTTTGCTTTATGAATTTATTGTACTGCATATTGTGCAAAAGACATGATATATTATTTCATGCATTTGCTCTTTTGTATGAATTACTATATGCTCTATGCATCGTTATGACACTTTATCTTCGGTTGAAACTGGTGATATCTCTTCCTAAGGCACAATACTTTATGATTCTCATTCTACATAAAACTACTACTTACATGAGTCACGGTAGGGGAGCCTCTGCACAGGGTAGAAAGCAGACTGATAACAGTAGAGATGTTTGGGTTGCTCTTAGCATCGGGTGTGGTCCCAGCCGCACCCCTTGGCGTGGTCGAAGGTGCGTTGGTAGTACCACCAAAGGAGGCGGGCTGTCCGCAGTTTGCTAGCCGCTCCAGCAGCTCATTGGTCAAGCCGTGTCTGGCTAGAGGGGCGGGGTCAACGCCACGCCGGGTAAAGCGGTCGGCCAGGGACGCAAAGCAACGCAGAGCGCCATCAGCAACCTAAAATAATTTACAAGATAGCAACAGCTTGTTAAGGCTAAGTATACAAATATCAATATACATGATGGACTTGTATGTACATCTATGCAATTTGATTTGAGAACATGACAATTACATGAGCAAATCCTAAACACAAATACATGTCAAGCATGCACATTGTTATTTTACCACCTCGAAAGACACCATCTTGTACTAAGACCATAACAAGGTAATGATACCTCTCATAAGAACCATTACTGAACTTACACTACAGCTCAAAGAAAAAGGCATAGGAAAAGGGATAGGGAAGAAAGGGAAGGAGCCACAGTTTTAAACCACGGTATATTTTGTCCAGTTCAGCATGAAACATGCTTTTTACGCTAAAGCAACATGTTTCATGCAGAACTGGACAAAATATACCAAGGTTTTAAACTGTGGCTCCTTTCTTCCCTTTCCCTTTCCCTTTCCCTATGCTAATTCCTTTGAGCTGGAGTGTATGAGGTGTCTTAATACAATTTAACACTATTGTTCTCCCAAGGAGAGATACAAACACGCTAAGATGTCTCTTTGCAAGCAGTCGTACCACTCATATGTAATGTGAACAACAACCGTAATGGGTTTTTTTTTGTGTGTGTAGCATGTCTTAAATTGGTCATACACACATACAGAGTCTGAAATGTTTTCATGAACACGGATTATCTGCACGACTTCAGTAGGCTCAGAACTAGAATCATGGTACATGTAAAACACAGTATCACTTAGAGAAGAAAATATCCATTTAGACAAGCTTCCTTCATTCAAGAGAATTAAGATCCAATGAAATACAGAAACAGCTAAAATAAATGTCCATGTTCTGTGCAATAATCATAACACTCGTACATGTATACAGCCCTGTTTGAATTTGGATTGCATATTGTGGTGTACCACAATACGTTGTAATCCAGTAAAAGCTGTGAATTTGCCCAAAGCAGATGATTCGGCATTCAAAAGTTCAAGCAGGGTATTACGCGGATTATGGTCATCATTTGAGTCAGATTATGACAATCTGTCATGATTGAATTAGTCACCCAAACGTCCCTTGGCACTTTTTGGCAGTGAACTATACATCCTTTTATGGACCTCCAATGCTGGTTTGTCATGTATCGGATACAAACAGAAAAAGAGGTTCTTATTCAATCTTAATCTGAATTTGAACCAATATCATACATGCACAAGAGTGTACAGACTTGAAGAATATTATGAAGGGGGGGAGGGAATTATTTGTGAGAGATATTTTTCAAGCTTGATGTCTCGAAACAAACACTCTGGTACTATGGCAAGCAAGCTTCTCTTTGCATATTTCATGTGAACAGAAGTACTTGTTTTGCTTCCCTCATTGATAAGATTGCAAAGGCAAAACAATCAAAACATGACAGAACCTACTTTTGCACTGCATCTTATTTCACTTTCATTTGGTTTCTTTTCCTAAGTGAATAAGAGTCTTATGATTCTAAGGGACCACATCAATCTCAGTAATTTAAAATTAAATCACAGGTTCAGACAGTGTTCGAGGTCAAGGGCTATATCATTTTAAGACGGTTACTTTCTTAAAACCAAACACGAATGGAACCTACGGTCATGGCAGAATGACTGTGCCATGATTATGGGTTATGATAATGCAGTACCTGAAAGAATGCTTGTAATCAGAAGCTGCAATGAGTGACATGCACTGGAGTTTTAGGAGAGTGGAGAGGGACTCAAACAGCCCTCAAATCAAACAGGAATGGGACCTGTGGTCATGACTGACCGCCTGAGCCATGACCATGGATCCCAATATCTTTATGCCATGTTCTAGCCATTTCCTGAATTCAAACTCAAGAAGACGACATGTAACTACTAATCAAGAGTAAAGTACTCACATGTGGATTCTCATATTTGAGGAGAGGGAGGACAGGGAGTCACACAGTCTTAAAATCAAACATGAATGGGACCTGTAGTCACGGCATAACAACTGTACCATCTTTACAAAACCCATAATCTGTACATCAATTCTCCTATTCCTCAACTCTTATGTGCCATTGAGGCATTTTTTGCAATGGTAATGCACACAATTCTCATAGGGCAGTATTGAGTCTGGCAGAGAAGGCGTTAAGCAGAAACTACACAGAGTAATGCACTCACATGTGGATCCTCGTGTTTGAGGAGGGTGGAGAGTGACTCCACGCACGTCTCCAGGGAGGAGTCGGAGGGCTCCATCTTGCCGCACAGCCTGGAGACCACTGCCATGGCTGAGTGCAGGGTGTCCTTGTGAATCATGGAGCCGTTGTCCCGAATGAAGGACAGGACGCAGTGGAGACCGCCTGCCTCGAAGACGGCTCCAGATTCGCGGGTGCACATCAGTTCTAGAACCTGGTGGGAAAAAAAGGGATTTGGCAATCAGAACATGCTTGCTATTTTGCCCACATCGGGCTAATGAAGACACCCTTATTGTTTTTGTTTGATTTGCTTTCATTTACGTATTTCTGCATCAATTGTGATCACACTTGGTACACACTTGGTACAGTTTCGAGCTAATGAAGAGGCGATTGCAACTTCAGGCTAGTTCCCCGGATCAGCAAAATAGCTTGCTACTTCGTCTGATCGTGCTAATGAAGAGGCACATTTCGAGAAAAAGGATGCACACGGCCTCATATCATTTGACATTTTGACACCGAGATGACCTTTGAGCCCATCATCCTCATGATGACACATGTGGTTATACCCAAGGATCATTTGTACCAAGTTTGATCACAATTGATGCAGAAATAAAGAAATGAGAGCAAGTTAAACAAAAACATTTTTGTAACAGACCCACAGACTAACAGACCAACAGACCAACAGACCAACAGAAAAAGTGATTACTAGATCTCTTCGTTCAGCCGAGACAATAATATATATGTTTAAATAAGATTTTACTTTTTAGGAGGTAAATTGACAACTCAATCATGAGGCTGTGATGTCATACGCACACTTTCTTTCTATCATTTGATGAGAGCAACTCATTCTGGGAATAAAGTACTGTACCCCTTAAACAAGTTTGTTTTGCAGCATTGTCCAATTGGGATCTTCCTTCCTCTGAGCACTGAAAAACCATAAGTAATCTCAATGAAATGTAATTTACGTGAATTACAATGATTGAAAAAAGGAACATTTTTTTCCCTTTTAAATAAATAAAACACACAAATATGGTAACCGTACCCTTAGTGTATTCTGGTAGATCCTTCTAGATTTACTTCCCATCCTGGTGCATGTTGCAAGACTTTTGATAAGGGTTCTTAGAATTTATCTTGTCATTGGGCTTCTGGCTCCCTTATCAAATGGATTATACACATTTGTAAGGCCATTTAAAGGAATACACTTCAATGACTTCATAGATTGTATGTTTTTGTGTTCTCTTCCATTTGTTTTAACCTTATTTTTTCAGATACATGGACATGTAATTACATTACAGCACCAATTTGGTTTTTCATCTTTCAACTTATTAGGTTTTTACCACTCGATTTTAATGCATAATTTGGTCTTTTTTTTCCACTAGAAGAATATTTCACAGAAAAAAATATTTGTTTCTGTAAACTTAAATGAATATTCACACAATTATGTTTATTGGCTTAACACAAACACAGCCTTTTCTATGTGATTAATTTTGCTGATAGCTACTATAGTGTGCAGGCAATAATGGTAAAGCTTTTATTTTCACACAGTCATCGCCGAGCGTGAAGTGTGTTTACAAAATGTAACTGTCCACATCTTGAAATATTGTAACTTGACAGTACATGACAAACGTGATGCTTCAATACCCACTGGAAAATTGAGTAGAAATTGACATACAATGTACGATTACCACACAAGGAATCCCCAGGGTTCCCTGCTGGCTTTCCTTATTACACTGCAGGCCTAGCAAACATAACCTTAGTCAGAGCATCTTCCTGTAATATGTCATGACTAATCCATCATCAATACTGTTTACTTGTCGACTTAGTAGCCTCCCTTATCTTAATGAATATATGTTATCTCAAACTAGATCAAATACAGAATCCATGGTAGGTTCAAAACGTGTCAAACTTATGTGCATTTCATGCAGCACATTTGAAACAATTTTTGTAGATCTAATGATTTATATAGGTGATTACCAGTAATCATGTTTTATGATCCATTCACAAACAAACAATCTGATCTTACATAACATACATGTATATAGAGAAAAAGAACATAATCACGTTTCATTTTGTTCACCAGGTGAACACCTCTATAAGCTATTCAAGCGTTGGGTCGTTTTCCAAGCACTTTCTAATAAAGAATTCCCTAGAAAAACAAATGAACAATCATCTACATCATGCATAACCACTCAATTTTCTGACAAGTCATGCTACATTAGCTCAGAAAATATTTTTATGCATGTCACAATACAATTATGCTTACATGTAATTGCATTTATCTTGATTGGATTATCTGAAGATTATCTATGCATGTATGATTTCAAAGAGGATAGTATTCACAATTTGTGTTCATTGCATCAGCAAGACACTACAAATATAACAAACAATTGAGTCAAGGTGGAAAGTCACTTCACTCTCCGGTAGTGGTTAAGATTATAAGACCCATAATCATGGCATAACATTTCTGCCATCATCTCATGTTCCAATCTCCTTTGCTTTCAACATGAGATGTATATCATTTTGAGAAGAACCCTTCATGTGCCTGAAATCAAATAAGAATGGGATCTGTGATCAAGGCATAACAATTCTAACATGATAGCGGGTCCTGTCATCTATACCACTACTATCCGTTACCTTGGAAGGGATAGTCCACCCTGAAGTTAAGTTAGTTTTAATAAAAGCAGAAACATGAAAGAAAAATAACATTTGAATATCAGTCAAAGGATAAGAAAGTTATGATCTTTTAAAATTGTGCAATTATGATTGTTTAAAAAAATGATTTTGTGACATCACGTGTAAGGTGCTCTTCTATGTTGTGTGCTGTATGATTCCATAAACTGCTCTTTTTCTGTTTTTGTTGATAGAATTTTTTTTCTTCCAGGTATGTGTGTAAAAACATGTCTCCAATGATCTTTAAAATGCACAGCAGGGCTCGAATTACCCACCGGCAAACGGCAATTTGCCGCGATGCCCACTCTACTTGCCGCGTCGCCCCTCTCAAAATTGTGATACTTACGGCAACTTGTTGCCGTCCCCTTTTTCAGTTTGCCGTAATGCCCTTTTCCCCTAAACGTACGGAAACAACATTCTTTCGCACCAAACTAATAGCTTCGATTCACAAGCGCATCAGAGCAGTGTCGTTCATTTTCAAACGTTCAGCGTGATTACAGCCGACTCGACTCGTGCATGCTCGCACCGCAGTGAATGGGATTTTTTTTTGTAAACACGCTGCCATTCTATTACCCGAACTCACTCCCTCGTACCTTCGTCCGAATAGCCTATGTACGTTACGTACCCGAGTACAACTTCAGGGGGGTAAATGCGATGGGAGAGTTTTCGTAAACAAATGCAATGGACATTCCATTTATTGAACACAATCCCTCGTATTATTGTGCCCTTCGTGTCAACGTATGTACATCGAAGTAAAGTTTACAGCGGGGGGAAAGTTTCGATAAGGCTGTTACATTACACGCAATGTGCCATTGCGGCTATTTCCCCAAGTGCGATGTTTCGGCTCGTTGATCTAGATTGTGAATGAATACGAGCGAATGATTTTGTTTCGAGTTTATCGATTTACGTTTGAAGAAAAATAAATTGTCTGGCTTTATTCGAGGAAGCGAAAAAAATATTTGAAACATGACAAAAAGGGCATTAGGCCATATGGTCTTTTCCCGTTGCAGCAGGTGAAAATGGACATTCCGTTTCCCCATAGACTTTGTGTAGCGGTACATGAAAAAGTTTACACAGAAAGTCAATACACATTGAGTAGCGATGTTAAAATTTGTATCAGCCACTGTACCAACAACTCATAACAATCCACTTCAATCGGATCAATCGGCGCACAAAAAAGATTTTGACAAACACATTTAACATAAATACATCCTCACCTTTCACATTAATAGCATTTTGTCACGATTGAATGGAATGTTGATGGGTAATTTGGGGGGGGGGGGGGGGGTTTGACATCGTTCTGATCAGTCAACGACTTTTTCCCATCCGCCATTATTCGAAAACACGATGTCTTCAACGTAGAGGGCAGCAACACACGTCTGTGTTCAAAGCCGTATATACATACGCTATGTGCATGTTTTCCATGCGGCCGACCCCGGCCCGCGCGAGGCCAGGGTGAGGGGTACAATCGAGTGCGCTGGAGTCGAGTGCAGTCTGATTATCATGATTGTAGTGAACTGAGATCGTGTTTTGTGGCCATCTAATCTTTGAATTTCGTTGAGATTCTGGAGTAATTTCTGTTGCTGTTCCGTGTATTTTGAGGAAAAACAAGGCTTCCAATGAAAGTGTTTACATAAATGTTAAAACATTAATTACAAAATCAAGACAAAAATGACAATATATCAACAAAATGTATTTTCATATTTAAAATAAAGGCAACATTTTAATATTTAAAAATAGACAAAAAGAAACCTGTTGAAAAAATTGATATTTTGGGGGCAAATCATACACACTACAGCAACGTTGGTTGATGTGCATCGTATTATATACTATTTTACATGCGGCAGCCATCTTGGGAAAACTATCAAATATCAAATAATATGGTACACCCTCCTCCTCTTTTTAAAAAAATCTGGACGATCAACATGTACTCAATTTTACCTGGCCTTACGGCCAAATGAAAAAACAAACAAAACAAAAATTTTTAATGTTTAAGCCGCCAATGGGGGTATGGGTTTGGGAGCCCTTTCATATTTTAGGGATTTGCCTTGGTGCCCTTTCATAACTGTCGGTTTTTGCCTTGGTGCCCCTCTGACCTAACTTGTTGCCCTTGAAAAAAAGTGAAAAAAGTGCCCCCCAAAACTAAAAGTTGCCTGCCCCTAAAACAGGTGACTTTCGAGGCCTGGCACAGGTAAAATGATATCCTTTTGAGAAAATCAACATTTCCCCCAAAAAAGAAAAGTACACAACATATGGGAGAGAATCTCGCATGTAACATCACAAAATCAAAATTTTAAACAATTGTAACTTTCTTATCCTTTGATAGATTTGTATTAAACCTTCGCTAATATGTTTCTTTCATATTTCTGCTTTTATTGAATCCAACTTTAATTTTAGGGCCTACAGACTATCCCTTTGAGAAAGGTATATACAGATTGAGGGGGGGGGGGGTGAGGGGGAGGAGGTAGTGGCTTTCTATTTTGACTCATCTTGCTTTAGTTGGTGTTGACAAAATGCAAAAAAAAAATGGATGTACCACCATGAAACAAGCCATGGTAAATCAATGTGATCTTTTAAAATCAAGCAGAATGTTAAAATGACATGTAAAATGCGCAATTTATTGTATGAAGACAGCGTGACTGTTAACAATGACTAACAAAATTGAATGCAGGAAAAAGACTGGGGTCTCCTGCAAGCTGTGAGGACCTCTTACCTTGATGCACTGTTCAGCCAGGTCCTTGCTGGTGCGGCAGGACAGCTCCACGACAACCAGCCGGTTGCACAGCGCCTTCACGGCGCCATCTACAGCCACAATCCTGCGGGTGCACTCCGCGGAGACGTCCAGGTAGTAGGTGATTGCCCGGGCGGTGACCTCCAGGACGTTGTCTGGGGCGTGTTCGTCCAGGAAGATGCGGCAGAGGGCTGGCAGGAAGGTCCTGGGTGGACAGCTGCAGAAGACAAAGACCAGAGTACAGTTAGTGATGCTACTTTAAGGGTTTCTATTCTATTTCTATTTAGCCTATTTCTCTCCACTGCTGAAGGAAGGCCTCCTCATCATTTTTCCATCTTGATCTATCTTGTGCTGTTCGTTTCCCTTTTGCAGGTCAAAGCAAATCAAAGTGTGTACATGTAAATACAATACTTTATTAGAAGATCCCTCATAATACATGAGAGCTGGAAATTGACTAAAAGCTGGATTAAAGTGATCTTTACATATATCTGGGTACATGTAGGTAGGGTGCATGTACAGACACAAGTGTGACACCATTTTTAAACATATGCCTTTATATCTTTAAGAACAGACTGGCAGTTGATATATGCCAATTGTATCTCACTGGGAAGACATATGAAAGCTGGTCACTGTTTTAGACTCACTGACTGACATCTGCAAACTTAAATGTATGTCATCTAGCTTAACAGTCTGATAAGAGTGACCTGCACATACTGTATATTTTATGTTTTGTTCACACACAAATTATATCAATGATTGTTACAAATCGACAAACATTTGTTATCTTGAGGCCTTTCATTACATAAAAAACTAGGTACATTTCATGAATGTTTGTGTGCAAGTAATATACCAACATGTAAGGTGTACATGGACATTGTACATAATTTACGTCATGTACACATACAGTAACGTCATACTGCTTTAAGTATCTTTTCTGATCGGCAAAAACATGTATTACATGAAATTCGATCAGTCAAAGGCTAAATAAACTACATGTATTACACTTGAAACAGAAAGCATGCACCATTTTTAGTTTCACTCATGTACTGTAGCAGTAATGTTATAGATACATGTAATACAGTAGCAATAACACAACTCATTCACAAGTCATGTGTTATCTTTACAGTGGGTTAGAGTATGTGTGTGACACACATTTTGTAATGTCGAACACTGAGTCTGGTATGTCTAGTCATGTCCTCACAATATACATGCATCCATGCTTGTGCTTTCCATCGAGGCTCATTTGGTAAATAAACACTATAATGAGACCGAGTGCTTTATTTGAGCAGCTGATCAGACGACCTTGTACGCTGTTGTTGGGACCGATAGTCACGGTACCATAAAGACTAATGAGTCACAGACTTGGCAGCAATTCAGAGCATCACTGTCTATAGACGTGTCCACTGTGGATGCACGCTGATTCCTGTACATGCATCCATGGGCATTCTTTTCTATCATACTTCACGTACAGTAGCACACATAATCAATAGTAATGTACTGTACGAGTTCATCTCCCGATTCATACTGCATTTATCCTGCAGTATCCACAAATTGGGAGTCCTATAGTAAGCAAATAATCAACGTTGGTGAGGGTGATGGGACAAACTATCACTTCCGAGGCAATCTGGATGTAGCGTATATCAGATTGCCGACGAAGTGATAGTTCGTCTCACTGCCTGAAACCAAAAGTTGATTACTTGCTTTATATTCCACATCTGAAACCAACTATCTATACCAAAAATGACAATTTGACGTACAAAAGTAACGTTTACTTCTCTACCTAACCCCGTGCCGCTGCCATGGGGAACACGCGTTAGGACGCGCCTTAGGACGCCTTAGGACGCACCTTAGGACGTGTTAGTAGGATTCAATTGATAGTTCGAGAGTAACACACTTTTATTTCACGCATACTCAAAATATTGATCACGCGTTAGGATTGTGAGGGGTGAAGAGATCAGCGAAACCAAAAAGTACTATCACCTAGAGTGTAACAAACTTTTCTTCTCAGGTAATCAGATGGGCAAAACTACGCTTTATCACGTGATAAACTCTTGACCAATCATACAGCAGCATTCTTAGTATGTGGAATATAAATAGAAATATTTAGGGAAATTCTCTGAATGTCATAACTGGGGAGACTTTCTCTATAAACTGCATGCATGTATGATATAACGGTACATGTAGACATGTAGTATAATGTGTCGCCTGAATGTAAGATTCAGCCTACATGTACAGTGTACAGCTTCATATGAACAGGTATATGTGCACAATGGATGAATATTCACATACACTGTAGTGACTGTACTACATATACATGTACATGTAGCTACATGTACAGTGTACTTAGGCTATGTCCAATCAAAATGTTCATGTACATGATAGTAAACTTTCATAGCCACACTGCACAGGCAAATTAGACTTTTGGACAATATACATAGTGTACATCAACATACCATGTATCATGCCAACATGTTAACTGTCTCCACAATGGCAACTACATACATCCCTTTTATTAATATTCCCAGATTCATGGTCAATTACAGGTAACTGTCAAACCTACACATATGTACGCCACAAGGCTAAAAGTACAAATTCCAAATGTCCTTTCAATGAACAATAATGTGAAAAATCACAACAGTTGTTTATTGACCTTTGACAATCTTAGCAAAGTACTGTAGTGGGCATATTAATGCATTGTGAAGGCCTTCACATACTGTGCTGTGCACAAACATGCAGTCTATGCCAAACTACAGATCATTGGCATAGGGTATGCACAAATGTAAGTTAATGAAAATGTCCGTCTACAGCAAATTGGTAACTTCATACATTATGTACAAACTTGTACCCATATGCATTTGCAGAGATTAGTGATGTGTGCACAAGTAGGTACAAGTTTCATGCACTACTACTGGACCATTGTTTACAAGTCCACTTCATTCTACATGTATGTGTGAAGTTCACTCTCTCTACCCATCAATCAGTCCGGGCGCATCTGTCTGTCATTTCTCCTGATTGTTTAGGTGCGCTCACTCTATAATGACCCCTCTCATTGTTTCCTTATTTTCATTCCCTTTCAGTCTTTTTATTTCCTCACTAAAATCAGAGGTGATTTTTCCCCCCTGCACAATGTATCCTTCCTGGCTAGAGAAAGAGAGATGGACGGACGGGACGAACGTGACGAACGTGTGTGTGTGTGTGTGTGTGTGTGTGTGTGTGTGTGTGTGTGTGTGTGTGTGTGTGTGTGTGCGTGTGTGGTGTTCGTGTTGTGTTAAACATGTGTGAATGTACATAGGGAACGGCAGGTCACATGAATGGCATGCCATGCCCTTATTACTCAGTGGTGATGCTATAAATAGCCACAAATAACACCGCAGGAATGCCCTACCCAGTGGGGAATATGGTGAACGCAATGTTTTTGGCTGTGCTTTTCAACACAAGCATCGACAAAGAGGTGTTGAAAAAATGATTAGAAATTTTGAGAGAGTGATATAAATCATTGTATTACATTTAGCTACATGTATTGTACATGTACTGTAAGTTGCATACAAAGACTTACTAGACTAGTACTAGGGAATTAGTACGCCTTCTCTCTTCTTTCAAGAAATACTACTCTTGGCATTGCATGCAGACCAGAAAGTTTCCTTTCATTTTGTGTAAAAATAGGTTACACATCATCTAGAGAAGTACAACAATTATTGCAACATATTGTGGGATGCCAAGCAACAATAACAAACCAATAATAACAGAGCAGACACAATACCCAAAGAAAACATGTCTGATTATTTGTTTGAATCCGATGTTTTTTTTGTTGAGACTAACTACAGTGTTCATGTATTAGGGAAGTCTAAAAATCAAAAATAAATGCCATCATTTTTGAACATGTTATCATATCTCTTGGAATGCAAAAACATGTTAATCGCTGTTGTACATCTCTGTATTATACCAAAAATGTCATAATTATTACTGGTTCAAATACATACAACCACTCTTGTACATGTAGTATGAATTTATGGTAATAAACTGAACACCAATGTGCCAACTTTCTTGGAAAAATATGCCATTGTCATTTGATTGAAAGTACATTGTAATGTACATTGCAAGGTACACTGTACATGTTATTCATGTTCAGACTTTTAAATCTGTTAAATTCAAAACATCTTTATTAATTTAAAACATTCACAGGCCAGCAGAGAACATGTATGCTGACATTCTTTCCATTCAATCTGCTTTATATCATTTAAGACCTTCAGTTTGTAAAAACAAAACCCAATTGTCTGTCTAGACAAAACCAATCAACCATTAATTTCATGGTCTCCTGGGAGGTCGCACATACAGTATAGTGTAGGTCATACCTATTCACTTCTTGGATGAAATGATAAGGGATTATTCCAAGCGTGCACGTTTTACTTCCTTCCTTCTAGATAATTTCAGTATGTATGGACTAAAGCACTAGTTTTTCCTTTTCAGCGCCTGATAAGGAATTAGTCTACATGTAATTCAAAAAAGTCTTTTTAATACCTTGGTAATTCCCAAACAGTGGACCCACTGTTCATATACATGTAATACAAGTAAGATTTTTACTAGGCAATATCAGCCTTATTACGCATACAATTATGTACAGTGCATGTCACAACAAATATTCGCTCTCTACCCAATATTACCAAGGATAGAGTACCATCAGCTGTTTGATTAATTCTCTGGATAATTTTTGCCTGGATCTGATGTATAAACAAAATAGGATGAGCAGAAGAATTGAGGAAATATCCTCCCACATGCTTGTGACATGTAAAACCTACAATTCATCTACCTGTATGAAGCTTCAATCGGGGAATATTAAGCACTTTGTGACAAAACTACCAGTTCATCAGTTCATGATTAGGAATAAACATGTACATTAAACATGTAAATGTACCTATTGTAAAATCCAGGTGAACCAGATGCAATCGGGTATGCATTATATCATTAAAGGGATAGTTCACTCTGAAGTTAAGAAACATGTTAATGATGGTTTGACAAAAATCCAATAAAGGATATGAAAGTTATGATCTCTTAAAATTTTTATTTTGTGACATCATGTGCGAGGTGCTCTCCCTTATGTTGTATACTGTATGATTCCATAAATTGTTCTTTTTCTTGTTTTTTTATGAAGGCATTTTTTTTTGTGGAGAGGTATGTATGTAAAAATGAGTTTCTAGTGATCTTTATGCACAGGTAAAATGATGCATATCCTTACGAGAAAAATATGTTTTTTAAAGAAAATTAGTACACAACATATGGGAGAGTATCTTGCAAATGACATCGCAAAATCAAACTTTAAACAATGCTAACTTTCTTATCATTTGACATATTTGCATCAAACACTTTTTCATATGCCATGCAGTCATGGATACTGAGTGGCAGCACCAAAGCTTGTTGAAAGGAATGGATTTCTTTAAACATCCTTGATCATTACATCCCTACATGTACTCATGTAAATGCTGCATCCTATGAAATAATAGTCACTGAACAAGAGATAAAACATACAACTGCCTTGAAACACTATTTAATTTACTGAAGAGGTTCACCTGATTGGTGTGTAGTCATGACTGATTTGTTTTCACTGGTACTGGTACATACTCCACGACTTTGTCTTCAAGTAGGCATATGAAATTTAGCATACTTGCTACCTGTAGTATGGATATACTGGTAGCAAATACCACTTTATACACAGCTGATGAGTCAACATTTTATTTGAAAGATGAGCATCCATAAAAATACCCTCACAAATATGAACACACATCTTTCATTATTTCAGATGATCATTTAAAGTAAAGGATCTATTGACACCACTGCAGTGTCTGGAATGTCAGAATCTTGTGTTGAGGACACCACTACATACATGCACTAGTACACACATGGCAGGGGTGCATGCCCCAATTCACGCATCAACGAACACAGAGTCACTGATTTGAAGGTGACTTTGACGATTTAAACTGAGCAAAGTAAGCCATAAGTGAGGGTTAGGGTTATGTTTACATGTACAGATAGTAACACTGCATATTTCGCAATGGTTTAAATAACATGGATTTTGCTAATTCATCACAGGCCACATAAACATAATAAAACCTTGACATACGAACTAAATTGCATCATGCCTTAAATGCATTGTTTTGCAATTTCACCTACATACCATAATTTGTAACCGTTAATACATTACAGTGTAGTTAAGAGTCTGTCCAGTCTCAATTTGGAAAACAATATAAAAATATGGCATAAAAGTACACTGGCTTATAAAGTTATAGCTGTGGACATTAAGATTGACCTTCATTTATGCATTGGACATAAATGCACAATTTGTAGTACACTGTGCATATTGGACAAACGCACAGTATGGCTTCATCATGCATAAATGTGCTCTGTGTGCACTGCAGTGGGCTATACAATGCAAGGCCTTGTTCACTGTACATGCACACAAACACTCCAAACACATATTGTATGCAGGTGAACAGGATTTCTAATACAATTTGTATTGCATCATGTACTGTATGTAAGCCTGTAGTGGACATTTGTATGTACAGTATACTGGTATATGTACAAAGTATGTGAAGGTCTCTGTGCACTGCAGCTGGCATATGAACCTGTTATGATGTACACTGTACATGCATCGTGGCAAAGCTGCCCCCATCGGCTGCCATATCTCCACATATCATAATCATGTTATACTGTCTCCACTACTCTAGCTCTGCGGGATAATGCAATAAGCATGTATGCATGACTCATTTATCTCCAGCACGATGGCAACATAAGGAAGTGCAGTGAAGTCACTGCCTCCTTGCAATATGGGACATGACAAGGTAATTCCCCGGTCATTCACTTGTGAATGATAATTCTACACATGATCATAATTGAACCCTCATACAGAAGGTACGTGTACATGTACATACATGTAAATTGGACTGTACTCTTGCCAGGATTGGTTTTGCTTGGGTAAACAGGACTTGTTGGCACAGCAAACGCTGATTTGCATGTGCAATTGAGTGATATTTGCACGCATAATGAAATAGCTTGGATGAGAAGTTGTTGTGTTTCCCTAAATAGTAAGCCCATATGGCATTCTTACTATAACAATCATAAAAAAACAAACAGTGTACTTTGTGACAGAAATGTTAACCTCATGTTAGACCAACATACATCATTTTCCTTTGTTCACAAAGACAATGGGCAGTTTGCGTACGAGTACCGTACTTAAAAAGTACAATTGTCATAGTGCTATTAAATTCTATGTTAGATAACCTCACATCAATCAAGTTGGAATAGCAAGGGTACAGAAAAGTTTATGTATTGTATTGCACAGAAATCAAATTCATATCTGTATTTTCATTTTCATTCTAAAAGGTTCTAGTGCAACCACTTGCTACTGGTTTAAACGTTTCTGTTTCCTACATACATAGTTACATGTGAAATATGTCCATTTGATGTTCTATAATTTGGAAATGTGTGAACAGGCTCCTGTTGATGACTTTCACATCTCCTTCTCTGTGCAAAAATTCCACTTTGCAGTATGAGCTGCGTCAATATGTGTTCCAGCTGTGCGTACAGTGAGCACACATGTCCATATCCTGGAGGGAGGCCATTCGTTCAACATGTGAAATTAATTCACAATTTAACTTGCTCGCTTCCTGCCATTGTTCAGTTTGCGACACGTACATGTACATATCAATGAAAAGTACAAGCACATTTATGTCTTCATTTGTTTTCTTTTTACGTTGCAACAATAGCATTGTCCTAATATATTATTGTGCACATGAAAATATAAAGTTACAGATTTGTGTTTCCATTTGTTCGTAAAGAAATATTTTAGTGAAACAGAGATCTACAGCAAGAAATTGACATTTTTCCAGCACTTAAATAGCACATTTAAAGATTGTCCGTCCTTTTTGCAAGCTTAAAATTTGAAATCGTCTATCACGATCGTAAAATGAAGAAAGTGTGATTCAAGACCATTTCTAAGAATACAGCATGTTGAAGCTTTCTGTATATGTAAAAATTTCAGCCGTTAAATTTCAAACCGACTTTTTTCGTACTACGAAAAAAGTATTAGTCTTTGTTACAGTATCTATGTGGTTATTATGTATGTGTGAAATCCTAATTTTATGAGTAATTACCAAACTTTGGAGATGATTCCTTCTATAGAATAAATTTGTTCATAATGCGTTTCATAATTTAATAAACAGATGAATCAATAAAGCAGATGTGTCAACACAAACTGCTAAGAGCCTGAGGTAAAGACTATTAATCAGACGTTGTTTATGTGCGTTATTTGAATTTTATTTTACACTACGTATCAGTTTCAAATAATGAATATACAGCTTGCTAGCACTTCTCTATATGTTTTGCCAATGTTTCGATGGTTTTGTGGTGATCTGAAAAAGGGACGGGCTGTCTTTAAAGACCTTTGAGTGGCATTATAAGGCTCAGAGAAGAAAAACAATAGAAGAAAACACTTGATAAATTTAAGTTACGAATCATACTGGCACTGCAATCCTCTCACTACCTCACCACTGAATATGCAATATTGCAACCTAATTATTATCTCCTAGTCTTATTTTCAGACCCCCAAAGTATCAAGAGCTGTCACCATTATTTGGGTGTCTACGACATGTATAATGTAATAGTTGTGACCAACTTTGACTTCCAGGGTAGAAACAATGTTTCAATTAAATCGTTGGTACCAAGTTCCAAGCAACAAAGCCAAAATACGTTATGTTTTATGTTATACATGTTTATTGTTTGCTGTCTTGTTGTTTATGCAAGAATGAGATACTAGATGAGTTAGCATTACTTCCTACACTACTATATGAAAGCGTTGATAATAATAGTATTATAATAGTAATAATAATAATAATAATAATAATAATAATAATAATAATAATACAAAGAATTGATACAGCGCACTTTCCATCTCAATTAGATGCTCAAGGCGCTTCAGAGCAAATTAAAGAGAGAAAAAAATACAACATAATACAGGTGCGAACTTTACAAGTTAAAAATCAACCAGCAAACCTGATGATCATTACAATTATTCACTTGGCTAAAAGTCAAGTTCTATGAGCAGTGAACAAGTCACTGTTATTCTACATGCACAGGCTCAATTGTGTCACTGCAGGGCTTGCCTTGAATGGTCACCTGGAATGGTTTTGGGCCACGCTTGAATCAGTGGCCAGCCGGGCCACAAAAAAATTGCTTATGGCTCACAGTTTGAACAGGCTTGGGCCCCTGAAAATGGGTTTTTCTGGATGTCATGTTCAAGTGGCCATGCTGACCACATTAAAAAGTAGAGGGCCAGCCCTGCACAGTCTCAAAACACATATGAAAATAACGCTTGCCCCTGTAGATATCACATTGATTTTTTTTTAATAATATATTTCCATTGATCAATTAGACACTGATCATGTCTTGTCCTTTTATATTCATTTGTCATGAAATGCATGTATATTGATAACCAGTTTTACCCAGTTAAACCAGTTTAATGAAATTCTGGTGAGTTTATCCTGTTGATGTGATAATACAAATAAACAGACAACCCAGAATTATATTGCTACCAGCCTCTTCATGACAGAGGCATAAAAACAAATCCCCGAAACCACAATAATAACCTCCATGTCTCTGAAGCCATACAAAAAAAAGAAGAGTTGTTGTTTGAAAAACTAGAGCAATTAGACTGCCACGCAGTTGATAAATATGCCTCCGCCTCTTTACTAGCTCTATTTAGATTTATTCTCAGAAAATCTGTATGTTTGGTGGGCGATGCACCATTGAATTCCTATGTGAAATGAAAACATCATATTCTGTTTTTCCACATTTGGCCAAGTTTGGCAATGTCCATTGACCATTGATCTCTTACTTCTTTGACTTCAAATCTAACCAGTCTATCTAAATCCATCCTTGTATCAAGTTTGTTTAAAATTAGCAAATTTTGGCAAAGTTCATTGACCTTTGAACTCTGAACTTCCAGGGATTTTATCAAATATGCCATCAGTCTATCTCCTTGAAGTGATTCATCTCTGTACCATGTTTGGTTGGAATGCATAATTGGATTTTGATTTATTGTGAAAAATATCAATTTTGGGGTAATTTTTAGCCAATTTTGGCAAAGTTCATAAACCTTTGACCGCTGACCTTTCAGGAATTTTACCAAAAATGTCACCAGTCTACCCCCAAGAAGTGATCCGTCTTTGTATCATGTTTCATAAGAATTTGGATTTGGATTTAAAGTGAAAAAGGTACATTTTGGGCAATTTTTCATTAAGTTCATTGACCGTTGACCTCAATCAGATTTGACCTTAATTTTACACCCTTCATTGGTTTTGTGCAATACGCACAGGTACCAAGTTTGAAGTAAATCTGGGTAGTGGTTCTCAAGATATTGCCTAAACGGAATCGGGACTGACGGACATACAGACGGACGGACGGACCGGCGGACAACCCGAAAACATAATGCCTCCGGCCACTTAATGACGGAAAAAATGATTGCGAGACTGCCACCTACCTCTCAAAACAGCGATCCACATTATCTGACATGAGCAGGAGCATACAGAGCTGCTCCAGGGCAATCAGCTGCATGTCTCTCTCCTCCCCTTGGCCCATCTGGAGCCACTCCAGCAGTGTTTCTGGATCCACCTCCGCCATTGTTGCTGGGAGCGGGACTGCCTCGCAGCGACGACGACGACAACTCCCTCCTCTAACACAACACCTCGCTCCCTATGGCACTCCCCTGTAGTAGGCCCGTTTCACTAGTCTTAGACCTACAGAACGAAAGGTGAAATGAGTGGAGGATTTAATTGCAGACGGAAGATGGCGGATATGACAAAAAGGAGAAAAGGTTGGAGAAGGAAAAGGCAAAGAATGCCTAATGTGACTCTCCCTTCACTTTTCTCCTTTGTTGGTACCATGATCCTAGTACAACCGAGTACAAGTACACTTTTTAAAAACTTTCTTCATATTCACATTAACACATATTAAAAGACAGGTTAAAGAATGTAACCAATAGGAATCCCGGAAGTGAGTCACATGATTATGCATTCATTTTACCAATTATTCCAGCCGTGCATTTGTTGTGCAGCACTGTGCAATTTTCGTGCAGCATTTTCCTTTTGTGTTAAAACTCTATGCAAGCTACATGTAGGTTGCTCTGGGCCAGCCGATTGATCCAGCGCGCTGTGTATGTGCTTGTGTGCACAGGCTAGCTACATACATGCATAAGCTTGAGCATGTTGTAGTTTACATTAGTTGGTGTTTAAATTAGATGTCTACGGAAGCAGCCATTTCATTTCTTTGTAATGTGAACTCTTGTAATATGGGAGATGTACCAAAATCTTCAAGGTACCGATAGACCTAAGTGTAATAACCTTTACATTTATTTATTTTAATATTTATTTCATATTTGTTTATTTATACTTTATGGATAAAACAAGGAATTTGTTGCATGGTGAAAGCTAATTATGACCAGTATTCATTTGGTTAAGAGGGATGATTTTTGCTGATTTTCCTAATTGCTATGCACACATATTACTTGTCACCTTTGGTATGGCCGAAAAAATATGCTTCCTTCAGCTTCGCCTATTAGCGCTAAACTGTGCACAGAAATGGCACCTACATGTACTAACAAATAGATACATGTAACCATTGTCTTATAATGCTCCACAACAGAAAGTGGCACAGACTTTTGAGCAACAATGCTATAAACTCTAGATTAAACATTCATAAATTTATGCACATATTAAAAATAGTAACACCATATTCTAAGCAAAATGCCACATAAATTCAATTTTTAAACATGTTAATCAAACTTTTCATGTCTCATAGAACTACAAGAGATGTAAACCAGCACCAATATCAACATCAACTAAGTCTCGTTAAGAAGGACACATTAGCAGAAGCTACAAGCCTCAACACCAAAGTGAAACAAAGTAAATAAGTAAAGGTATATTTCATTTTCGGATTGTATTTTCATCTTTACCCACGAGCACATACAACGGAATATTAAAGTGCAAACTACAATCAGAGCATTCATTTAACAGTACAAATTTCTAAAGAATGCAGTCATTTCTGGCACAATGGACCTTCAGAATGTTTTGAAATTCATGAAACACTGATTATTTGTAAGGGAACACAAAGATGATAATTGTCCACTGCATGTCAACCTCCTGCACTTTTGTACACTAAGTGGTTCTGTAGAGAGCAAATATTTTCCGCTTTTAGGAATGTAAATTTAAACATACATCATATCATTATGTTCTACAGTAATATGATCAGCACTCAAGGGCCAAAAATTGATTACAATGAAATGATACATGTACAAGCTCACATGTGTGATCCCCAACAAAAGAATAGACTTGCAATCAGAGATTCCATCAAACATTATGAACAAGACAAAAATATACACTTTCATAAATTTGTATGTTACAAGTTTTACACAGTAAAACAATCACACTATTCCATGAGGACTTATTTCACAACATTTTAATGGTTCAATTTAACTACTGTAGCAGTGTGTATGCAGCGCAAACCAAAAACTTTGATCAGAAAATGAAATAGAGTTGCATTTACTGATGCAGCTCTGCTCACCTTTCAAGGAATTAAGACGGCAAACTTGTGGTGCTATTATTTGATAGAGTCTACTTTTCAGAAACATTAATGTTTTTGAGGCTCAATCTTTTCCATTTCCATTGATTACGCTGTCCTCATCGTAAGTAAAAAATAAAAGACATAATAATACTTAACTCAACAGGGCCACTTGTAAGTTGGAACAAATCAAAACACTAAAATGAATCTAAGACTTAGGCCTACATGTAGTTTACGAAACGTTAGTTTGAGGAATTTCAAACACTGATTTTGGAATCGAGAAGGACAAATCTCAAGTGTTGGATTATCTTTCCCTTGATACATAAGTAATCTAAAAACACTGAGACAGACATTAAACATTATGCTCACATTAATGAGAATCACTTACTCTACTTAGCCCGTCCAACCTAACGATAAACACATGCACAGTGCACAGTCAGTCACAGACCAGCAAATGCTATGCATACACAGGCTACGCGCAGGCAAGCTTGGCACAGGCACAGCTGGTCGGGCTATGCCAATGGCCAGTTGAATCAGCTCGAAACTGCCTGGGATCGGGCTGCTGCAATCAAGCGCTTGCTCGGGCTTTCGATAGGCGATGCGATGCGTTGTCATGTCGGTCGTACGAAATATGGACATGAAACTATAGCAATCATCAAGAACAAACACGTAAAATACAATCCGCATATTTCTTACCTCTGGAGAATGTGATGAATTATGTGTGAGTTCCTTTGTTTCACCTGTATTAGAGTTATACGGGTTCCTTGCTCCGCTTTGTCTCTCTTTTTTCTGTTGTGACGATTGAAACCGGATATGATAATAGACGACTAGTGGTGACCTATGACCATTTAAAAAACAGCACTTCCGTCCTAACCAAACAATAACAAAGAAAACAAAGGTGTTTGTAACTTCCTCGATGTAACTTTGGGCGAGGTTTTAAGCTGGGTCCCATTAACTGCCCCATGAACTATATAATGGTGTGAAATAAAATTGATAAATAGAAATCAACATATGTTAAGGGACAGATCTGAGTTAGAGCTTGCTTTTAGATACAGATAAGTGATTGGATAGATCAAGAGAGTTAGATGGATGGAGAGATAGACAGATAGATGGAAAGATATACAAAGATATACAAAGATAGATAAGTAGAAGGTAGATACCATAGATGTAAATACATAATACAGATTAATATATATCCTAGCTGGATAACTTTAAAGATAATGCAGTCAGTAGCCTATACACATTGACAAAGAGTAATGTATTTGGTTAGTCTGAAAAGTGCACTAACCTCATAAATATTGAGTCATCTTGTAAATTCATAAAGATAGATAAATGGATACAGATAAATAGGTAAAAGCTATTTTCATTTCCATTTTGATGTATTTTTTCATTATGTTTCATGTTATATCATGTGTCTAAAAAATAAATATACACCTTTGAAATGGCTGGTAAATTATTAAAAAAATTGATTCTGGGGAGAATATAATTTACATGTATGGATAGCTTATAGTCTCAAATTTCATCTGACACCAAAACGTCCAAAAATAACTCTTGCTTGAATGAGCACTGCTCATTTTTGTAAAGAGGTTGAATATTGAATATTCAATTATGGGTTGTCGAAAAAAAAAGAATCTCACAAATGCAGGCAATTTATTCTTTAGGTCAATGGATAACCTGAAGAATAGGCAGCCAGTAGCTGAGACATTCCTTTTCTTTTTCAACAAAATGTATTTGAATAATGAATATTGATTTGAATATTCAATTGAATATTCAATATTCAACCTCTCGCAAAATTGGAAGGCTAATAAGCACATGATACATAAACTGAAACAAAACTATGTGTACTGTTCATATAGTCACATGAGACATAAACCGAAAGCCCGATAAGCTCATGATACACAAACAGAAACAAAACTATATGTATTGTTCATTTATAATCACATGAGACATAAACCCTGTAAATCAAATACACTGCAGTATGATTCATCAAGATTTAAAAAAATAAACCATAATGGTCTGACATGCCTCCTCCCTTATGCACTAACAATAAAATAAAGCCACAATAATAATACACATTCCTGCTACTTGGCCTGGAAAAAAGTTGTCTTTTGACCTAGACCTCTAATTATTTTTCCTTCTCCATCAAGATTTATGAATCATCTAGCTAGCTGATATACGATCAAATAATATACCTTTTAAAACTCTCTTTAAAAAAATTAATGAAATTCTGTTCAATCATCTTTTTATTTAGTATACAAATACATTACCCTTTTTTTATATCCGATGAAACCTCTCTTAAAATAGTGATATATAAATAAAAAGAACATGTATAAAACTCAAGAAAAAAATTCTTAAATTTTGAGTGATGCACTTTACCCTCATTGACTATAGGAATATATGAATATATCAAAATCCACATCAAATTTAAGTGTGTCCTGTGATGTTTTTATGTCATTTTGGAACATTTCTTCAAATGCTGTGTAAAATCTTTCTTTTGTTACTTTACAAAGCTTTTTTTTTCTTTTTAGACATGGGCCTACTCATATTTAATACATAAACACAGACAAAGTGTGAATATTATATATGAATATGTAGATATGAATAATTGTGTAGAGTGTCAAAATGAGCTAATTTAGTAACATCTGATTACATTATCATGCTTTGTTGCCATCCCCTCCTACACACGCACACACACACACACAAACACACATATTTCTCTCTATGGAAATGGAAGAGTAAGTTGAACATGGGCTGATTATATAACTAAATATGGACATATAATTAAAAGTTCAAGCGGAATTTGGCAATCGTAATGTCATATGGCAGTTAATTTGCGTGTCCAATGTAGTTTGCACAGTATCTCTGTACCAGAGCTGAATTAATGCAGTGCAAGTTTATGAAGTTTCACAGAGATTACTATCATTTTAGTGTAAAACAGAACAATCAAACTTGATTTCATCACTGAAATGAAGGCAAGGGTTTGGTAGCAGTGGTAACCCACAAACTTGGATCGAGAGCTTCCATCTTATAGAACTCTCATCTTCCATTTTGTCACAAATTCATGGAGGAATCGTCTAAAATGTATAAATCAATTATATAATCAAGATTTAATTCTTTGAGTGCCACATGCAAGTTTATTCACCTGTAATACACACAATCTCCATAAAGATTATGGAGTTTTTACAGCCCAAGTTTTTACAGCCCATCATTATGAAAGCCACAAAATTCTACCAACAGATGGCGCTAGATCGCTCTGGGGTAGCTACAGATTTTGCTGTGGTATTCAATTCAAAGGTAACTAAACACAACAACAAAAGTAAGTCCTCCCCCCCCAAAAGCAACACAGCATAACTTTAGCATATCATTATACATGTAGTAACTTTATTTAGTAAAATTATTTCCCTTTAAATAAAAACAAAGCCAAGATTAACATTCATTTGACAAATGGTAATTTAATGAAACATGTACTGCAAAGTCAAGGTGATTTTTCTGCAAATTTCCTTACAGAAGAAAGAATTGACATTAGGTTTGTAATCATGTTCTATGCACATATTTACCATACTACATATACAGTAGTACATATATTCAAGGCATTTGATTTCAATTTCACTATAGATTTACTAAAATAGACAAAAAAACATAATATAAAAACAGAAGTAAGATAAGAAAAACAGGAATGTGTGAAGTAGAAAATATGGAATGAAACAGGTTTTATCATGTGGAGAAGTGCTGATAAACAGGCACTTGTGAATACAGCATTCTGTACTAATAACCACTTTCAATGCATGTTATACATGGTAAATATCCCATTCTTGGAAATGTTGAAATAATTCATATAAATGCTAATACAAAACTCAATCACAATGGACTGACCGGGATTGGAGATATTTGTATGAACATTCAATATGCATTAAGAGAGAACTATTACATGTAGCACAACCATCTAATATAATTTTAACTCTATGCCTGAACTGAAAGGCAGGGTGTCCCCTTTTAAAAGTCACAAAACTCAACAGGAATCAGCAGTTTATCCTACCGATATGTGTGTGAAATCTCAGTCATAGCCTGATGCACCTTTCCTGGAAAAGTGAAAAACTATTGGTGTTTACAATTGAAACCTACAGCCATAGTCTCCATTCACATTCGTATTGCCCCTGTCAGGGCGCAATTTGCACCGGACGGCGGGCATGTTCCCACTGAATGCATGCACTGAGTTGCAGACCATAGCACAATGGTGTTTGGTCTCTAGGCTACAGGTTTTGGATGACAAGCCTAAACCCTCCTCAAAATCTAGTGACTGCTATAATTTTGCTTCAAGGTAGTTTCCATTACTGTTTCTATTACTGAGAGAGAAGTTCTGATACAGTATAATCTTTTCTTTTTTAACCTGCCAAAGGGACACCCTGTCTTTCACCCACACTTTATCTTTCCACATTTGCAAGAACTCTATCTCTGACCAAAAGACTTCAAACAAAAATTTACATGTAGCTTCATACTTCCTTATACAGTTCCATAACTATGATGCGAACATTATACATGTACATCGGAATACACAAATTACACTGTATTTAGAATACTCAGCATTTAACAAAATTGCATACAATATACATGTATTATAAAATATCTGCAATGTAGCAAGTCTTTTGTTACAGAGAAGTGGATTAAATTTTATAGACCACAATATCACAACTCATCGAATCACTTCCACAGCTATATGCACAAAGAATACACAAGTCAACAGATTATATTACACAATGTTGTCAAAACATAATACATGTACAAACTATTATTTTGTTTCAAATTGATGGGATATCAAAAGAAGGCATGTCTAAGCAACATTACACACAACATTTACACCAAATAATAGAGGGTACGAGAAAGTGCAATTGTTATCTTGCCTATGTGTATTGATAAGAATACTATGTGAATGATTTATATTCTAACAAAGCAATGCAATTCAGCTACTAAATAGAAAAGCTCACATAAACATAACACATACCACCAACAATGCACATGAAACAAAACAATATTTGATCATATCCGCAAGCATGTTCATCTAGCAAAGCATAAATCCACTACATATTTACATATTTTTTAGTGCTATACAATGTTTACATTGAACCGTAATTCTTCTATCAATTTCATTCAAAAGTTCTCGTCCTAATATTCCAAAACCATCACAAAATTACACCCGATTTGTTACTAACAAAAATATATATTACATTTTACATTTCTTCCCATCCCTGTTTACATCACCTCTCATTTTCAAAACATCATGTCACATGGTGAAATGGTGGGCATAATGTACAATATTACACATCCTTGTGAGCTGTGATACATATTGTTTGAAATATGACCTATTCAGTATTTTATATTTTTGCCTGTATCACCTCAGTTGTATTTTCCTGGCAACACATTGTACTAACCATAATGTAATCTGGCATCTAATCCCATTTTTCATAATTCTCTGTGTTTTTACTCCTTTATTATTGTATAAGTTTTCCAGTGTAGCAGAATAGTACTAAGATATAACATAAATCATCACCAGTCACCACACCATTTTAAAATATATATTTATATTGAATAGTTTCTTTCAAGATTTCAGTTCTGACATTTACAACAATGTAGAGGTACTAATCCAATTTAATGAACATCATAAACTCACAGAGAAATCTGTTCAATCTGTTTACACATATCCATCACTACCTAACCACTAATCATCCCCACTTGCATAAGAGCTTCCATCTTCATAATCTCCCTTCCCATCACCCTTATCGCTTCCTGCTCCACTATACCCCCCAAAGTCATCATCGTCATAGTGATAGCTTGCCTCACTGGCACTGTCCTCTGCTCCTTTCCCACCGGTGCTTGATTTTCTTGAGGTGCCCCCCGAGCGCCCCTTGCGCTCCAAGAAGTCTTCGCTGATTCCCGCACTCTTTAGGGCACTCTCGTATTTCCGTTCTGCACGTTTCTTGGCGTTCAGCTGGGGGATACAAAACAACATACTCCATGATAATGTTCAGCTAAGGCACAAGACTTTTACAGGTGATAAAAAAGTGAAATTTGTATTGCACTTAGCTGGGAGTGCAAACACTTACACAGTGAGAACAGTAAAAAAAACAAAAAAAGTGTTGGAGAGATTTTATACACCTTATGAAACTCTCACGTTTCTTGGTAACATTCAGCTGAAGCAGAATACTTTTACAGGCAATAAGAAAAAGTGGCATTTCATTGCATTTAGCTGGGAGTGCAAACAAAAACACAGTGACATTTTTTTTTAATGGTCTGCTTCAAACAATAGAAAGTTAATCTAACAGAGACATGAAAAAGTGGCAAGATTATGTGGCTTACAGTACTTCCTGGGATAATGTCCTTTCCACAATCCCAGAGCAGAAAAATCATGTGAAAGCCATGAAAAAGAGGGGAGAGGGGGTGGGAAGGGGAGGGGTGTCTCTCTGTGACAACAGATTCTCCTTTAATGAACGCTGACATTCTATGGTCAATTAAGGTAATTCAAGTTACGAGCACAAGGGGATTAATGCTTGTTTGCACTGGCACATTACCACTGTTGTACTAAATTTAACACAGTTACTTACCCATACCCATAGATTGAATATTGTTCTCCTATAATCAGTATACAATGGTGTAATTTCTTGAGAACTTTTGAATGATTCAAACAACCACTGATAAATCTCAAAATAACTGTCGACAGCGTTCAAAATTGGTAAAGTAACAAAAGCGATAGACATGAATACATGTACCAAGTGAAATCCAATCCAAGGCAGAAACACTCACTTCTCTCTCTCTTTCAAACAGTAGAGGGCGTGATTCAATCCTTGCCATCATCTCCTGCAGCTCCCGTTCATACTCCTCCTCCCGAGCCTGTTCAGACAGCCTGCGTGAATAAGTGGTATTGAAGTAGAAATGATTAAATGAAAGTTTAGGTAAGCAAGAATGAACACAACTCAATGGTATACTGATAAATCTATCTTCATCTGTCATTTGTAATGTTATATGTATATCAGAGGTATATTTACAATTATTGTCACAAAAGATGACTGTGGATCCATCTGCCATCACAATGTAATTCATAAATTTCATAATTCATGAAATTGTGAATTCATGTTCTGGATCGAATATCTGATATGCACACATTTTGTAAGTTCAAATTTTTCCTATAAAGTGAAAATCTCAGTAAGTATGAAATGACACCTGCTTCTTAAAAAAAAAATGATATCCATTAAATTTATAATGATGCAACTTTTGCAAAATCATTTTTCTTTAGTATAAACATTTTTTTTAACACCTTGGTATCAAAAAGCATTGACAGAAATGAACAGCACAGTCAGGATGAAGCTCACTTGTGCTGTCTCAGCTTTTCTTTGTTGGTCATATCCAAGCTCTGGGACGTGTCGTTGGCCTTCGCCTTGCTCGAAATGAACCTCTGCATCCTCTTCTCCCGATATCTTCGCTGCTTCTCCTTCTCCATCTCCTGTCTCTCCTTCTCAGCATGCTCGTTCAGACTTCTTGATGTTGAGCTCTTTCGGAGCTCATTTGAAACCGTCGTCTTTGAAGGGAGAGTGTCCCCACTATCAATAGTCCTAATGTTTGGGGTGATGAAGGAGGAATAATGATATTCCAAATGTAATGCTCTTTCTATGGGCAATTTTAGTTTGGATGGGGGTCATGTAAAATTAGCAACAAATGTTTTTCCATTTAATTTTTTTTCCAGTTTTGCATCAATTCTTGCGTTGTTTGTTCATGAAGTACCCATTCCATTTATTCCTGACATTTCATCAAAATATTAATACAGGAGCTTCCTCTTGTCAAAACAAAAATCAATATTGGTTACTCACAATGCATGAGCTCAAAGCAAGACATGAATTAGCCCAACATAGCAAGAGGAAGCAGATTGAAATGCATGTTGATTTTTTGGTTTGAGCTGTGAGGGGCTAATACAAGGGAACCCCAACCCTTGCTTTCAAACGTAGCCAAGTTGGCCCAGACCCTATTATTGATGTTATATGAAATTTATTGTTTCACATTTTTTAATTTTTGAAAGATATTGTATACAAAGTACCCCATACCCTGGAAAAAAATGTGTCACATAGATTTTGTGTCATGAATTTACAAGGGATGAACCAATATTGAGACAGAGGGAAACATGCATTTTTTTTTCTCTAATAACGTCAAAATATATTCTTTTGCTTCACTCTGCGTGTTTCTCTTACACAAAGTCAAACTATTTGTGGTCATGTGACACACTTTTAACCAATCAACGGGCTGGAACATATCAATGAGGGATACAATGAAAAATAAAACAATTGACTAATGCTAACTACCTTCTGAGAGAAGCTGATCTTGACAGGGTACCACGCAGAGCCTCTTTTCTGCGCTCTTCTTCAGCCTCCATTTCCGCCAGGATCTTGGACTGACGTGAAGGGATGCGAGCAGTCCGAAGGTTAAATGGCTCTACAACAGTCGGCTCCTTTTCTCGCTTCTTTCTCTGAACCTCTTCCTGGAACCGCCTGTATAGCTCATCGTAGTCTGGAATTTCTCCATTTACCTATATAGTTTGGAATTAGAATCGGTGTTTTTATCAATACATGCAGTAGAACAAAAGTGTTAGTTTGGGTACTTCATAAAATCAAGGCACTTCTTGCTTCCATTATTGGAAAAATATAACATTTTGTATTTCAATAATCAGACATTTTTAAACACACAAATCAAAAGATAACTTACAATTTTAATGAAATACAGGATTTGTTTGTTTTGTAGCCAATTGAAAAATACATTTCTAAAGACAAAAAGTGAATTGATGAGGTGCCATTCATATGATATACAAACATTGCATATAACTATGAACTCTTTTGACTAAAAGAATACTTTTAGCATATTCTTTCTTATAACTTCATTTACCTGGGGTCTGAATTTATGGTCAGTTGTAAGGAAAGCTTTCTTCTCCTTCTTCTTCATCATCTTCATCCTTAGTTTGCCATCAGTGTACTCCTTTCCCCTGATATGCATGTTGGGAGGGAGCGACGATTGTCTCAGCATCTCCTCAGCTCTCATCTTGATTCTGATCTTCCTGTACTCCTCTTCTTCAAGAATACGTTCATCAACAACCGGATCAAAGACTGATCTTGGGACGGGCTTGGCTTTGAACTTTGGTGCCTTTGAGGTTTTCACAGCAAAAGGAGCACTGGCCGATCTCTGATGCTTTCTCGTTTCCGTCAGATTGAAGGGTTTCTGAGTAGAGATTAGTTTCTTCTTACTCTGCTCTCGGTTCTTCTTGGACTTCTCCTGTTGTTGGTCTACAAGTTCATCGTAGAGTGGCAGGAAGGTATGTGCTGGTACTGGAGTTGCTTTGAATTTCCTTTGGCATTCAACCTCTTCCTGCTTCTCTCTTTCATAGCGTTCTTGTTCCAGCTCCATCGATGCTCGGGACTTTGTGCGTTCTTCGCTAGATTCGCGGAGGGTCATGCTGAATGGTTTGGGGATGGTAATCTTGGGCGACCAATCTTTTGACTTGCTCTGTTGGGTGGAGCTGCTGCGGTGGGATGATCGTGACATGCTGCGAGAGCGTGGCGCATAGGAATCAACGCTGAAATCCTCCCACATGTTATCAACCACTGCAGCTGGTGAGCCAGGCTGCTTGCTGAGAGAGAGGGTTAGAGATGTATTCACGCTAGAAAGAATTTCTTCTGTTGTCGCAGAGCATTCGCTACCACTTGTCCATGTAACATCACTCCAGTCCGGCTTCTGTTTCTGTTGTTGTAACTCAGCGACTCGATTACGAGACTTGGGTCGATCGCTCCACGCCGTCTGTCTTCCACTTGGTGGTTTTGAAGACATATCTCGGACATTATCTCTGGGCAATGCTGACCAAGCCGGGAGACTCTGATTGAACCTGTGAACCTCATCATCCATGTGTTTGTGCTGGTGTTCTGCTACATATATAGGGCCACTGCTGGTCATCCCTTTCACTTTGTCTATCCCATTCGTGAAATTCAATCTCCAATCATCACTCACACCACCATCTGCCTCCTCAATGTCATAATCATTAGCTGAAGCTCGCCTTCTATGAGCAACTTTCTGGTTATACTTTGCTTCAAGAGACTGGAGAGTCATGCGATGCTTATTTTTAAGTTCAGTTAATCGTTCGTAAAAATCTTCACTCGTAATATTTTCAACATCGTTTGTGAGTTCATCAATGAGCGCATCTTCAGCCCAACTAACTTCCTCCAATCCTTGCCTGTGGGACCGAGGATGGGTTTCGTACTCGCCGTTGCCATTTTGAAATCCCGATGCTTGCTGTGAATTCGTCAAAGTTGTTCTTCCTGCTCTTACACCGCAACTTCTAGAGAAGTCAGTTTCAAGTTCAGTTTCTGGAAAATTAGTATGTGGAATTCTGGGCCTTTTGACACAGGAGTTTGTTACTGCCGACAAAGAATGTGCGGTTGCCATGTTGACGTTATGCGACCGGCCGTCGATCCGTATGTACCGTAGTACCGCGCGCGGTATCAGATCAACGGACGCGTTTTGCGCGTACGTACTTACGCGTATACGATCGAGTACGACAAAGCAAGAATATCGTACTTCGTCATAATATGTTCCCAGTACATGAGCTCGAGCTAAACATAACATACCCCCGGGAGTCTACCTGTAGCTGTACAGGGGGTCATTATGCCCCCACCCGTCCTCTTATCTCGGCAAAAGATTGATTGGGCAATTTTGATTAAAATCTTATTTTGATTAAAGTCTAATTTTGATTAAAATCTCAAAATTAATCAACTATGCAAATTTATCCACATATTTCTTATATCTCCTTATATTTCACCTATGTGATGAAAAAAAAAAGTAATCATTTCAGGCAAGCTGCTTCTTTATGATTTAATTGATCAGTTTGGAGCATAAGAAAAGTGCCAAAAAAAAAATCCCCTCTGTTTTTCTTTGTTTTGTTAATTTCCTACATTTAAGAGTGTTTGCTTTTACTGTTGCATTTTTACATATCTTTTTAAAAACTCATAACAAACAACTATTGAAATATGAAAAGACCAATTTTTGGTTAATTGAAATTATAATGAATGAATGACAAATAATGTTTTTCTTTGTAAATGGTATGTAAGAAGGACCCTATAGTGCCCGAGTACATCTAGAAAGCACTATAACAAATGCCTTCAAAATTCTGAAAAGGGGTAATAGACAAGGTGACACATTCTCACCAAAGCTCTTCACTGCAGCTATGGAGAATTTATTCAGAAACCTAAATTGGCTATCAATGTGAATAGTAGTAGATGGCGAACACCTGAAATCCTAGATTTGCAGGTGACATTTTACTAATTAGCAACACACCTCAGGAACTGGAGACAATGATCCGAGAACTTTTTATACAATGCATAACTTATTTATTGCATCCATCATTTAGGTGGTCTGTCGCAAACGACAGATTACCTCTGGATTTCGTCAGAACTTTCTTTCTCTTTATTTTTCTTTTTTTTTATTCCTTCACCCCCCCATTTTTTTTTTGTGGCACGCATAATTCATAATTGCCTTCATTCTTGAAACTTTCATCACTTCTTGGTATCGATGTAGTCTGGTTAAAATAACTTTTCAAGGTCATCACATTATCGTGACGTCATCAACGAGCAATCTATCTATTATTACAATTTTCTCTAGAATGGATCACTGGATCATAATGAAATTTGACAATTAATTTCATTACTCTCTCTCTCTCTCTCTCTCTCTCTCTCAGATTATGTAACTTCTTTCTTTCAACACCCTTCTCACCCCCCCCCCCCCCCCCCCCGGGCCCTCTCTCTCTCCCCATGTGCTCATCTCCCTCAGGTTCCTTCTTGTGGTCAATTGACAATTACAAAACTAAGCATTTGGACGGAGATTCAATTAAAAAATTAATTTAAATTCTCGTGGGGTTCTCTCTCCTGAAACTTCTTTCTTCCAACACCCTTCTCTCTCTCTCTCTCTCTCTCTCTCTCTCTCTCTCTCTCCCTCGCTCTCTCTCTCCCTCGCTCTCTCTCTCTCTCCCTCACACACACAAACACACACACACACACACACACACACACACACACACACACACACACACACACACACACACACACACACACATAGTCATGCACATACACACAAACACCGTGCAGGGAGATGTGAGATTTTAGCATATCTCCCCCTTACTGTGTCTAAAATAAAACATGAATACTTTTGTCCCTTTCTCTCGAAGTCTACTCTCTCTCTCTCTCTCTCTCTCTCTCCGCTTTAGTTTCCCCCTATCCCTCTTTTATTCTTTCAGATTCTCTCTTTCTCGCTCATTCTCTTTCTTATTCACTTACACATACACATACACACACATACTCACACATAAACCCTAAAATACGTTAACACACACCAGTATAATTTCCGTCCACATGCCTGGTGAAGTAGGATTCTGGAATCAACAATCAAAAGAACGGTGATCAAGAAATGTATAGTGTGGATTTGTATTAAGCTTTCTTATCAATTAATTTGGAATATTTAATGAGATTTTCGCTTTTGAACAAGTTTAGACCTTCAATGTGCGCGCAGCAGGAAATTAATTCAGAACACAACAATGACCATTCTGTGTAACAGCTACTCTCATCATGGTGTCAAAAAAAAAATGCATGATATTTCTGGAAGAAAAGAAGTTGTGGGTTGACACGTGTGCGTGATGCACAGTGGCCATTGTTGTTTTTTGAATTAATCAGTATAGTATAGCTCCAAATAGGGATGTGTTAGGAAAGAGGGGCAATTAGAGCATAATATATTCAAACATCTGTATGGATACTATAAGCGTGCTAATGAATGTCAAAAGCATTCCACAATAATGCTTCGATGTCCCATGCGCCACCGACATTTAGCTGTAGTTAACTTGGAAAGCAATATCTAATTCCCTATTTTGTCTCTCCATGGACCTATCATGGATGGACTGCGCTCGGATAGACTTGCTTTGATCTATGAGGTCCGCCGCCTCATAAAAATTCAAGACATTCAGGTGTTTTAAACAATTAGCTGTATTTCTAATTAGGTAGTGCCTTCTCTGAATAACAAAAGAAAATCTGTTTTGAGAAGTACGTCAACCGTTCAGCCTTCGCTGGGAGCTCGTAGCTGGCTTTTTACATCACGCACTGTGAATTAGTTTTGGGGTGAGCGAAGGGAAATTTTGAAAAAATTGTAGAAAGAATTTGATCTGTTACTTTTTCGGACACCTCCGCACACGAAATTGAGGTTGTTTCCATGAAAGATGAAACATTCAATAAACGATTTACAAGATATTTTTAAGGAAATATGATTCGGAAATGTGCGATATGGAGGCATTTCTCTGGTATGTTTTCTACAGTATTCTCCTTTTATCACAAAAACGAAGAAACAATACAATCTGAAATTCACACAATCGTATCTTAATAACATGTAATACTACTGCACATGCACTTCAGTTCATGAAGTGGTTCTAAAATCTTCTGCGCATACAGAATATATATTCCTCAAAATGCATCCTACAGTTTTCATGCTTGTTTGGCGGCGGATCTCCCTCGATCAAAAAGCCAAACGCGTCAAATATTCCATTGTGATATCAATGCACGCGACTGCTGTCGGAATAAATTACACTTCGTGTGCTGACTCCATTCCTTACACCTCTCTGGTCTCTCGAAGCTCTCTCTCGAAGTTAAGAACAACACCACTAACGATCCTGTACTCGGGTTTCTTCTAAATAATTGTTGAATGATGCACGAACGGAGATAAGATAATGTTCTTACTAAACAATTAACACATTTCTGCACTTTCCGCAGATTTCCGCAAATGTGGGATTTGATTTTATTATCAAAATCAAATCTTAAGCTGCTTATTTCCATTAACAGAGTTTGCGTGTATTTTTGTTCGCTGATATCTCTAATTTTCCTCACAAAAGTATTGATGCAATCCAACAGAACTGGACAAGCGAAATAAGACTCTTCATTTCTTTTGTTCTTTCTGAGAAACCGTTGCTGCGCAATCCTGTTCGTTATTGTTAAAACACCTGAAAAGCACATGCTGAGACCACATAATTTTTCGGCGGTGGCACGCATGGGTTCAAAGAAAGAAAGTTGTTTCATATCCTTCCATAACACATCCCTGGATGGACTGCGCCCGGATAGACTTCCCTTGATCTATGATGACCGCCGCCTCATAAAAATTCAAGACATTCAGGTGTTTTAAACAATTAGCTGTATTTCTAATCGGGCAGTGCTTCTCTGAATAACAAAAGAAAACAAGAAGGATGAAGGTGGGTAAATGATATGGGTGATTATGTAATAAAGAATGTTCAACAAAAGAGCCAGATGTGAGGATGGAATGAATGAGCACATCTGAATAGGAAAGGAATAAAGGTGATAAGAGAATAAGGGTATTGACCGATAAGATGAACACAGCATAAGAACCTATTGAAATTGAATTGAATACAAACTGAACTGAATTCCAAACAGAACTGCACCAACGCAAATGACTTTGTGGACTTCTCAACAAAGCGACATCCCTTCACTTAAAGATGTCTTATTTTCAGTTTGATTCAAGATGCAATTCATTTTATTTTTTTTTCAAAAGTGTACAAAGTTGTATTTAACAGCCAGCCATAACTCCGATGCACTCCTATATAGCTCCCTTTCCCTCCCCCACTCTCTTCCCTTTTGATTCCCCATTTTGAAAAGGGGGAATCAAGCAATGTCATGACGTGTTTTTGACGTTAGTAATGGGGACCTCAAAGCTTGTCCGAGGTTTGTCCGAGTAGCAACAACTAATAGATTCTAAGTTAGGGAGAAGGTGAAACATTACGAAAATGGTCTATTGTTGACTTCCATGCAATCTATAGCATTTTGACTTTTGGAACCATTACAAATTACTGGAACCATTACAAATCAGTTATGAGAGTACCCACTGGAGCTAGCAGAAAATTAGTATAGGATCCAGTATGCCAAAAGAAAATCATTTCGAAATTAGACATAACACTCCTTTTCAAACCATTAGATCTCACTGGTTTCTATTGGTTTCTACTGGTCTTCAATACCAGTGGAATCCACTGGTTTCTATCGGTTATTTGGATTATTTAGATAGGAATTATTTGGCTTTTGTCACAAGGTAAATCATTACTGGATCCATTAGAAGACCAGCAGAAACCAGTAGGAATCTCTACTGGAACCATTAGAAGACCACTAAAAATCCTTGCTGGAACCATTACAAGCCAGTTACGACAGTCCCCACTGGAGCCAGCAGAAAATCAGTATTGGATCCAGTATGCCAAAAGAAAATCATATTGAAATTAGACTTAACATTCCTTTTGAAACCATTGGATCTCACTGGTTTCTATTGGTTTCTATCGGTCATCAATACAAGTAGTATCCACTGGTTTCTAACGGCTTCTAATGGTCTTCAAATTCAGTAGAATCCATTGGTTTATAATGGTTTCTACTGGTTTGACTTTGTATTTTCACACTCATTTTCAAACCATTAGATCTCACTGGTTTCTATTGTTTTTTCTGCTTGTCTTCAATACTATTTACTTTACTGGTTTCTACTGCATGATTTCGACCTGGGTATATATCCCATTTTTACAACCTGGCATGACAGTCGAGACTGTCGACTGGCACGACAGTCGGCAGAACGACCGTTCACTTTGACGTCCAGAATGCAAATGACTTCATAAGAAAGCGTACCAAAAACCCACACTAACCTCAAACCATTTCTTGACCACGTTTCTTTTAAATTGTCAGTCAAGAATTCTACTGTAGGGTGGTTATTTGATCTTTTGAATTATCTTTTGTTTAGTTTATCTTTAGTCATGTTTGGTATTTAGTTCAATGAAGTTGGTATTTAGTTCTGTTCTGTTTGGAATTATGTTCGTATTCATCTTAGCAGTCATTATCCTACTTCTCTGATCGCCTTCATTCCTTTTCTATTCAGATGTGCTTATTCATTCCATCCTCACACCTGCCCCTTTTGTTGAACATTCTTGATTACATAATCACTCAGATCATTTACCTATCATCATCCTTCTTGCTTTCATTGGTTGATTTGTTTAATAGGGCTCCTACATTTTGTTGGCCTGCTCCATTCCTAGTTTTTTTTATTATTGATTCTGTTTTACTTAATTGGAATATTCAAATGTACTTTATGTTAATTATGCTCATGCGAGAAAATCTTGCTGTGAGCAAAGATCCCCTGAATAAATAAGGGAACCTCATGCAGCCATGTTATTCAATAATGGCAGGAATTCAAGTCTGCAAGACCTATTTTTTGTGTTCCATCATGTAGTGCAAATGAATGTAGAACTATCCGGCCAAAAATCTTGTAATATACTGCTAACTGTGCAAGAAATGGTACGCATATTACACCTAGTAATAGTAATAACAGCTTGATCCATCCTGTAAATGAATGAAAAAAGAGTCGGAGAAAAATATTGGAACAAGATGGATTTGAACATGCAATCTTCTGTACAGGGCATTTCATTCATTTTCAGTATGGGGCATTGCAATGTCTTTAGAAAGCCCTTTCACTCAAACGTATGGAAATAATTATACATGTAGTCATGTGGACAGGGTGGCTATATTGGAAAAACAGCCTGGAAATAAGATTAATAATATTTCTTTGATTGGGAAGGGATAGAGTGGATGACGACAACGATAGTCGGTGTAATAGGTATAGGGAGACAAGGTTGGGACAGAGGTGAGACCAGGTATGAACGAGGATATATAGATAAATGGGAATGAATGGTGGAAGCAGCAATTGCATTCAGGCGAGGACGTCAAAGGAAAGGCGACAGACGGAGAAAACAAATCTGACAACAGATGAGGGAAGATAATGAAAATAAAGAAAACGCGTCAAATTAGATAGAGGGGGGGGGGGGAGTGTGGGGAGTAGAAAGCGTAAGAAAAAGAGGAGAGGAGCTAGAATTAAGGAAAAGAGAGGGAGAAGTGAGATAGAGAGAGAGAGGGGGGGGGGGGGAGAGTGCGTGTGTGTGTGTGTGTGTGTGTGTGTGTGTGCGTGTTGGGGTGGGGGAGTGAGGGGGATTATATTCTCCATGAAGAATGACAACACGAGGCATTAATGATTCTTGTTCGTCACCTGATCACACCATAGACCTATCGAAAGCCACAAAATACCAACCGAAATTGAAAAAAAAAATATTATAAAGTAGATTAAATCATGGCAATTAGGGTATATTGTGCAAAAGGATATTGTTTTAATCATATAGATTTAATGTGATCGAGAGAACAAAAGGTATACATATCGATTTGGAAAATGATCAGATGGTCTTTGATGTAAGTATTTTAAAGAATCTGTAGGCTCTCATTAGAAATAAGAACGAAATAACGAAAAACAGATGGTATTGTATTGAAAACATATGCCTTTATTGTGTGAAAAGATCATTCAGATGGACAAAATTACATTCACGATTACATGAAAATATGCATACCGTAAAAAATTGTTTACACGTGCATATGTTGGTTCGGCCAAACCAAAAGACGATATAGAACGTCACAGGAAGCTGAAATAAATATTCTGAAACTAAGTTTTGGGCATAATATAATCACAGTGCAACGCATTTATTTTGTTTCCTGACGTTGTACGCAATCACGTATCCACTTGATTGACAGTCAAGCATTCATAGGTAAGGGTTCGGGCCTGTACGCCCCCAATCATGGTGTATCCTCCCCCATTTCGGGTCAGTCGACCCCCATTTCGAGTCGGCTCCGTCGTCGTAAGATGACAGGGATTGCAAAACAAACATTTTTTTTTACGATCAGCTGAGCGCACAGACTTGTCGTCATACACTGAACATGCGCACTAACTATCATACCATATGTGATACTTTTTTTAAAGACGAAATAAAACATTTAAACTTTTTACAAATTTATTTGCTTTAAAATAAATGATTATAAATTGTCATTAAAATAATTTATATATACACATAATCACTTTGATATTACAATGAAATAACTTTTAAAATACAATAAAATATGTTATCTAGATCTATACTTTGTGAAAAGTGTCGTAAGCTAGTCGGTATCTTCAAAGTTCAAGGGGAAATTAAAGCAAGCAACCCATACGAAACCACTGCACTGTCAATTCGTGTATGTAGTATACACAATAGCAGCATACGCCACTCAGATACGTGTTAATAATTGCATCGACTGAAACTCTGTGGACGTCCAACGTATTGCGACTTTGACTGCTAGTTAATTATTTGGAGTAAGCTGAAGGTTGCTGTAGCCTATAAGGCCGCAAAATGTCAGAATCGTATGGTACGTATTTTAGCAATGTTATTTACCATTTGGTTGATATGTCTGTGGCTGATAAATCCCAGATTTTAAGTCCTAAAATTAAAGGCAAGCGCGGCCGCGGACTGCTGTATTTGCAATGTGCTCTCGAGCTCTGACTGAGCCGAGTCTCCATCTCTACTCTTTCTACTCCGTCCTGATCATGCATCATCATGATTTTTAATTTCGATAATGAAGCATGTAATTGACCAATACGGTGTTTTACTTTCATTGTTAAATGTTGTAATATCATACTAATTATTAAGTCAGTGTTAGGCAAAGATTTTGTAGGGTTTTCATTATTGCGCAATCTTTCTTTGACTTTGGTGATTAGATCTAGAACACTGTCATCGTTGCCATTGCATTGGCCACAAATTAGCCCTACAAGAAACCCCATACCTGTTGCCTGAGCTCCCAATCGAGCTAATGAAAAACACATCAATGTTTTTATTTGGTAAGCCTAGAGAGTAAATGGCTGGATCGAAGTCACTTACTCTCGTCTAGTCGTAGTCTTACAAAGTACTTATATCGTCCTTTAACTGGCAATCCCGTACAATAGGGGACCAGGGTATCCCACTAATTTTATGTATTTTAACCCTTACTGCAACCAGCCCGCTCACGCAGTGAGCGGGCTGCGTTGCACCGAGCAATGGTGCAAGGTAGTCGAGATTAGCAGTGATCATTTTAGAAAATATCATCAATTATATTGCGCAGAACTTTAAGTTATTAAAAACACTTACGGAGAATACATACATGAATACTTCCGTAGTTGGGTGGAAGATGAATTTAGTCCATGATGGGTTTTTTTTCTTGTAAACGAACCATAGTACGGTGGTCAGAATTAATGCAGCTGCGATCTACGTATACGAAGATTGCCGACTTTTTGAAGTTTATGCGCATGCGCCAGTTCTCTATACAATTTGTGTGTGTTACGTTTTCAACAACAATCCATTACCGTAGCACTCTTTTCAGATCATTGTTTTTTTCTTTTTTCTTATGGGCCCGATACTCTTCAATGTTTATATCACTCCTGTGTCAACTATAATTCGTAAGCACAATCTTTTCTATCTTATCTATGCCGATGATATTCAACTATATGATGCGTTTGATCCTCGTTCACCATCAAGTATGCAAGAAGTGTTAGAAAGAATTTCGTTATGTATTGCTGAGATAAACACGTGGATGACTTCAAATTTCCTCAAACTAAATGTTTCTAAAACTGAATTCACTATACTATGTCGGAAAAACCAATTCAATCAAAATCTATCCAACGTAAAACTCAATGTATGTGATAATGAAATTGCACTATCCTCTAAAGTTAAGAATCTTGGCATATGTATTGACTCGTGCTTTACACTCTCATCTCACGTCAGTAATACTGTACGTACCTGTAATTTCCATCTTAAGAATCTGTGGCGCATTAGAAGATTTATCAATGAGAAAACTTGCCATCATGCAGTTAGGGCACTTGTACTTTCTCGACTTGACTATTGTAACAGTCTCTTTTCAGTTCTCTGTGTTAAAGATCAGAAAAAACTTCAGAGTGTTCAGAATCGTGCCGCACGTTTAGTGTTTTCAGTTGGTCGCAATATACATACGTCTCCTTTGATTAGGGAACTCCATTGGCTCCCTTTTTCTCAACGTGTCAAGTTCAAACTTTGTCTGTACATTTATAAATTGATTAACAGTACTGGTCCTTCATATCTTGTAAACACAATTGCTCATTACACACCTGCTCGTAATCTACGTTCCCAAAATGATACCACCAAACTTGTTATTCCGAGAACAAACCTCTCCATAGCAGAAAAACGTTTTAGTATAGCTGGATCTAGAGTTTGGAATACACTCCCCTCTTCCATCCGAACAACACCGACCATATCATCTTTCAAACGACAACTCAAGTCATATCTTTTTCCAAATATCTAGTTTTATATTTTCATTTATTTAATGTGTATTTGTTTTGATGATTTTTGCTATCACTATTTGGTTTGACTTGGCTAACCCATCTGGGGCCTGGTGGCCTCAAGTGCTATACTAGAGCTTCTGTGAATAATGTGCTGACCGGGCTTGTCCCTTAAATTGTTGGTGAACGAAGCAGCAAGCAAGAGGCCACCAGGCCTCATCTGGCACAGTTGAGAACTCCAATGGTTGATGCAATTTAATGTATATATTTATATTTTATATCTGATTGTAAGCGCTGTGATACTTTTTGTGTATAGCGCAGATAAATAACCATTATTATTATTATTATTATTATTATTGGAAAAGATTTTATATTCCAATTTTTATTTAATTGTATTTTAAATTTTATTTTTGGGGAATTTTTATATTTTGCATATTTATGTTTGTCCGTAATTTTTTTGTTTGTTTGTTTTTAAGAGCCACTTTTTTCAACTCAATAACGCCACCCCGCTAAGCTAGATTTCAGTGATGGTGGTGCACGGTATTAGGAAAGTTGGAAGATTCGGCCCTATTTCTCTTACAAAATCCTTGATCCGCCACTGAAGTTTATGACATAGAAGTTAATGATATTTTGGTCACTTTAAATGACACAATTAATGAAAATCAGGTTGATAATTTGCACAATCAAAACAATAAAAAATCACTTTTCTCATGCATATTCATCAATAGCGCTAAATACGGTCATCAGAGCGAAGCGTAATCATCATGAATATCATTTTGCGCATGCATACGAAGTCATTAAACAGCCAAGATGGCAGTCTTGAAGGACCTCGTTTTGTTAGACCATGGTTAGACAGACACATGAAGGGGAAATTGGTAACGTTACTCAATATTTTCCATCATTTTCTTACTTCAGAAATATGAAAGTTACATTCAACCATTCATATGTGATAAATATACTTGAAATTAGTAATTCATCCATGTGCACGGGTCGATTATTCATGAGTAGTCGCACCCGACATGCGGGGAAATCGGGGGCGAGCCCTCAGGACGCTCCCGCTGTGCGGGAGCAGTCCCGGGGCTATTTTAACCCTAAACCTAACTCTGACCCTAACCCTAAACCTAATTCTGAACCTAACACTGACCCTAACCCTAACCCTAGACAAAATTTTCGCTGCTTAATTGTCAAAAAAGGTGATTTCTAGGTCACTTTCTGCCGACGACAATCAGTATTGCAGCGTTCCCATTTGCGTGCATTATACATGTGCGATACTGCCTGGTCCCCTAGTTCAAGTTCAAGTTTATTCAAACCAATCAAGAAAACAACATTTTAACAATTAATTGACAAAGAAAGAACATGATAGGTTTGGGACCCCGGAGAAAGCAGAGCTTGTGATAGGGGCCCCTTACAAGGTACAGTATAGACACACACACACACAAAAAAATATATAACGAATGGCATATTTACAATGATAACTAAGGAGTAAAATAAAAGTTTAAGATCACACATACATACACACACACACACACACACGCACGCACACACCCACCCATACACACGCCGTAAACACACAGGCATACATGGCTTTCCGTTATTTACTTTAACTTGTTCTGTAAATTCTCAAAAAGATATTTCCGACATGAAAGTTTGAATTTAGACAGTGTTGGACTTGACCTGATGTTTTGTGGAAACTTGTTCCATTCTTTTATGCAAACAACTACAAAAGAGTTCAAAGCAGTTTGAGTCCTTGCGAGAGGTTGATGGATTTGGTTTCTTTGACGCGTGTTGTACTGATGAACAGTAGAATTTATGATAAACACATCTTTTAAAAAAGAACTATTTTGTGCCGATTGAGATTTGTACATGAATATCAAACAATTTAAAGAGACTAATTCATCAAGAGGCAGCACTTGAAGTTGAAGAAATAAAGGAGCACTTGGACTGCTGTAATTTGAATTTGTAATGATCCTGATGGCTTTCTTTTGAAGGACTATCAACTTGTTTACATGAGTTCTATACGTATTTCCCCATCAACTTGTTTATATGAGTTCTATACGTATTTCCCCATGCAACATTACAATAAGTTAAGTGAGGCATAATGACAGCATTATAAAGAGTTACTAAAGTTTTCTTTGGTAAAAAAAAGCGTAACTTGGAAATCACACCAACACTCCTTGAGACTTTGGTACAAACAATACTAAGGTGATCTTTCCAAGTTAAATGATCGTCAACTGTAACTCCAAGAAACCTTACATTTTGACTTCGGTTGATCACATGACCACCAATTGTCAAGGCATCAGTATTATCTGGAATTCTTTTCCCCTTTGATCTAAAGACAACATATTGAGTCTTACTGGCATTTAATAAAAGTTTGTTGCAACAAAACCACTCGAATATCTTGCTAACTTCTGTATTTGCAGTCAGAATAAGATTATGCATGTTTTTGTGGTGAGAGAGCAAGCAAGTATCATCAGCAAAAAGTGAATAGGTAAACAACTGAGATGAGTTTATAACATCATTAATATAGATCAAAAACAATAAGGGACCCAGGACTGAGCCCTGAGGTACGCCATATTTTACTCCACTAGATTGAGATTTAACTCCATTGACCATTACAAACTGTAATCGATTATATAAGTAATCTCTAAACCAATTTAAAGCAGTTCCACGAATGCCATAATGCTCAAGCTTGTTGATTAAGATGTCATGGTCGATAGTGTCAAAAGCTTTCGACCAGTCCAAAAACACCCCAAGACAAAATTTCCCTGCATCAATCGCATTAATAATAGTATTTACCAAGTTCAAGACACCCATACTGGTAGAGCAATTCTTTCGAAAGCCAAATTGCTGTGGAATCAGAACATCATGGAGACGAAGGAAGTCATCCAATCTTTTATACACTATTTTTTCTAGAATTTTTGAAAATATGGGTAACAAAGCAATTGGTCTATAATTCTCAATATTCTTGCGATCACCTTTCTTGAATACAGGGATTACCTTAGCTATTTTCAATTTATTTGGGACGATACCCTGGGACAAGGACTTATTAAAAATATCGCACAAAGGATCGACAATACATTGAATACAGCTTTTAATGACTTTGGGGGAGATGTCGTCTGAACCACAAGCTTTGGATGGATTTAGGGTTGAGACAAAATTGTAAATTTCATTAACAGAAGTTGGTCTTAAAATACAATGACGAGGAGTGATTCTGCCTGGACAAAAAAATTTTATATGATGTTTCGACAGGAGGAATTTCCCTGTTAATTTTCGATGGTAAATCAATGAAATATTCATTAAAATATTTTGCTTTTTCTTCATCTGATTGTAACAGTGAATCGTTATGATACATATCAGTCGGAAGTGGCGTTTTCTTCCCCCTCCCAAGCAAACTATTAATATGTGTCCAAGTCTTTCTTATATCATTTTGAGCAGTTCGAAACACATTATCATAATAATCCTTTTTACTTTGACGTACAAGGTTTGTCAGCAAATTTTTATAATCAACATAACTTTTCCTATTCATATCATTTTTGTTTTTGATGTATGTATAATACAGCTTGTGCTTCTGGTTAATAGATGTAAGAAGACTTGGAGTAATCCACGGTTTCCGACATTTCTTCTTTACACTCAATTCAACTAAAGGAAAATGCGTATTATATAATTTGGAAAAGACATTGCTGAAATGGTCATAAGAAGTATTTACATCAAACAGGTTATATAAACTAGACCATTCAACTTGAAGAAGATCACGCTTGAAATTATTCATTCTTTCATCAGTAATCACACGTCTAAATACTTTGTTACGTACCTTACCTGTATTGACCGTATTGCCTTTGTTAATGCTAAAAATTGGCATATGATCAGAGAAATCAGAACTGAATATTCCGGAATAGAAATTATCTTGAATACAGTTGGTAAATATATTGTCGATTAAGGTTGCTGAAGACGATGTGATGCGAGTAGGTTTAGTGACTAGAGAGAGCAGCCCAAACGAAGACATAAAGTCAACAAAATCTTTCACCTTTTCATCCATATCAGTATTTAGCAAGTTTATATTGAAGTCACCCATAATATAGATGTCATGTTTTTCTTTACTAAGTATTTGCATTTCATGATCAAAACCATCAATAAAAGTTCTAGTGTCATTACCAGGTGCTCTATAAATGCATCCAACAATCGATTTCTTGTTTGCATTATCAATTTCTATAAATACAGATTCATAATAAACATTTGCTATTGACATGTCATTACGTAACTTGAAATCAAGTCCGTCTCGGACAAAGCACGCAACTCCACCACCTTTTTTATTTGATCGACAGACTTGAACATAGGAATATCCTGGAATGTCAAACAAAGCTACATTTGTTGATGGTGTGAACCATGTTTCTGATATACCAATCACTGAAAAATTATGGTGTATACAGGATAGTAACACGATGAGATCATCAAAATTTTTAACAAGACTTCTTGAGTTAATATGCAACAAAGAAAGTGAGTTTATGCCAATATAATGAAAATCGTCGCAGTTGATATAGCTACACTCGTTAACAACTGCAACATTAATATCTTCAAAATCTTCATCCATTAGGAAATATCAGATGTAGACAGCATATAAAAAACAACAGATCTAAAGTGGTCACATAACACATAACATACCAAAACAGAGAAATAACAAAAAGAAGCTTGTGGATAGCCATTACATTCATTCAGACACACAAACACACACACGAACACACTCAGAAGGATATGAATATATAAAGAGATGTACAGAACAAATTGATAACAAAAGGTGCAAGTGCACATAGCGAAATATGGATAAGAAAATTAAGAAGAAAAAAAAGAAAAGTAGAAAGAAAGTTATAAACAACTAAGGTAAACAGCAAACCTCTAGGAGAGGCACTTGAAGTTATAAACAAAATATAAAGTTATAAATTAGCAACTTGTTGCATGGACGAGAATAGTTTTTTGACCTCAACCCCCTCTTCATTGGTCTTGAGGGCAGCCATAACTCTACCATCGATGGACCAAGCTGATTCCACCTTTGGATGGGTCACCAGTTTCATCAGAATTTTGTGATTCGTAGATGTCAGGTCCTCTTGAATGGAAATTCCCGATCCCTTGAGCTTCCGACGCTCCTTCATCAGCTGGGCTTTCATCTTGTGTGAGCACAGCTTCACCAGGATTGGGCGGGGCTTGCCATTAGTACGGGGCTTTCCGGAACGATGAGAGCGGTCGATGCTGGCCCGGGTCAAGTCGCAGCTGAGATGATCAGCTACCACCTTCAGTACGAGATCATCTGTGCTCTCTTTCGCCTTCTCCGGCACACCAAACACCCGAACCGAGTTTCGCCTACTATATTGTTCCAAGTTGTTGGCTCGACTTTCTAACGCCTCAATCTTACTCTCTAAATGCTTAATTGAAGTCGAGAGGGTCTTGACTTCAGCATCCTTTCTGTCCAAAGCAACTTTCAGATCGTGGATGTCGCCTTCCTGCCTCTCAATCCTCTCCTCAAAAACTCTCTGGCGCTTGGAAAGGACTTTCTCCATGCATCTCTCCAAAGCCGCCACAAACTCATCTTCCTGGAAGATATTTTTTATGATATCATGGATGTCTGAAAACTCGGACTGCTTTGGAACAAGACTATCCTCAGCCAAAGAGCCTTGACCAGTTGACGACATGATGACAGATGGCAGCAATAAAAATTGAGTAGAGGGGAAGAATGTAGCTCCGTAGTAGAGGATGAAGAGTGAGAGGAGGAATAAACTGAAAGTGTTCTTAGGAATGTCACATTATACTCACATAAAGCATTATATGTGGGGCAACAGTAAGTGCATAGCCGTGAAAACTCCAAAATTCCTCATTCAAAAACAGGCAAAAAACCCATATTCCAGCACGTTCACGACACAGAAGTAACTCCAAAAGTTTCCCAGAGGCTTTATAAGAAGCACAAAAACGATTACATGACGATATGTTGCTTTATGACTGGTCAAGAGTTGATCACATGATGAGGCGTAGTTTTTCCCATCTGATCACGTTCAGTATAATTATATCTTGTTCAGGTTTCTTTCTGTGTCAAAATCAGCAAATTAGATGGGTAGGGTATATTTTTGCATGCTTACTTTTGCCAGTTTAAATACATTGCATGTTGCATCCGCTACTGATATCTGATGCCCATACATTTTTCAGGGCTTGATATTGATAGCGAATGCAATGACATGTTTTGAAAAGTTGTATCTGCCTATCGATATCAGGCGCCCAATACAGTATACATTTTGTAAGGGGCTTGATATCGATAGCGACAGGCCTATCTATTGATGGCGACGAGGCTTGATCAATAGCGAATGCAATGTTTTGAAATGGCATAAACTTAGTGTGCAAAAAAATAAACCCTACCCAGCCCATCTAAAATCAGTGATTTTGAAACAGAAAGCAACTTCAACAAGACATAAAAAGTGCCTGTTTTTGCTTCCTAAATGATGATACTAACTTGGGGTGAGCATAATTGTGATTTTGATCCAGCCATTTCCTGTTTCCCATTTTCGTTTGGTAAGCCGCTTACCAATCAAAAACCTTGATGCATTTTTTCAACAGCTCGATGTAGGATGGCGTAGGGTTCCTCATAGGGCTAGCTGCAAATGTGCTTTTGATAAATCTGTATTCCACAAATTTCAAATTTAATAAAATAAATCAAGCCTGACCAGATACCTAATCATATAACCGAACCCTAGGCGTAATTTTTGTAGTGTAATTTGTAATAAAACATGATTCTAGGCGACTTTTATTATGCAGTAGAGTCTGGTGCATCTTTGCATTTGCCCAGACCCAGCGTTTGGTTTTAAAGGGGAAGTTCACCCTGAAATTACTTTGGTTTCAATAAAAAGAGACAAATGAAAGAAACATATGAGTAAAGGTTTGACGAAAATCGGTCTAAGGAAAAGAAAGTTATTTGATTTTAAAGTTTTGATTTTGTGACGTCACGTGCGAGGTGCTCTCCCATATGTTGTGTACAAAATAAGTCGATAAATTGCTTTTTTCCCTGTTTTTGACAACGGAATGATTTTTTTTGTACAGATATGTGTGTAAAAACGTATTTCTGATAATGTATCAAATGCACGAGTAAAAGGATGCATATCTTTGTGAGAAAATGCACATTTTCGAAAAAAATTGTACACAACATATGGGAGAGCCCCTCGCATGTGACGTCACAAAATCAAAACTTTAAAATCAAATAACTTTCTTTTCCTTTGACCGATTTTCGTCAAACCTTCACTCATATGTTTCTTTCATTTGCCTCTTTTTATTGAAACCAAAATAATTTCAGGGTGATCTTCCCCTTTAATGTGAGACTTTGTGTTTAGAACTTCCCTAACTTTTCAAAATTTGTTGTTGACAAAAAGCATCAAATAGACAGTTTATTTGTTCATTTAAAGACAGGGTAGCCCATTTTCCAAAGCCAGGAAACTCGGCAGGACTCACAGACTCACAGTTTACCCTAATGAATGTGTATGAGATCTTTATGAGCCTTATGAAAAGTGAAAAACCATCCATGTTATGTTTGAAATACCATTGAAATTTACGTTCAGTGCACCCCTTGCCCTAGCGTATCATCACAGAGCGGAGAGTCGCGATGTGCGCTGTTACGGTCTGTGGTCTCTACTTCTTTAGGTGACAGGAACTGTAGGTTTTGGATGACATGCCCTTAATCTTCTCGCAATCTAGTTATCACTATGATTCTGCTCAAATTCAATTTCCAGGACTTTCTAATATTGGGAAGTAAGTTATGAAACAGAATTCTCAGCCATTTTCTGTGGTTTTTACAAACTTGTTCTTTTTTGATTTGCAAATGGGCTACTCTGTTTTTAATGTATGTTAAAAGATTCCTATTTGGTTTAAAGAATTTTTACATTTCAGGGCTCTACAAATTTTTTTTTTACCACTTGCCCTTTCGGGCAAGTGGTAAAAATATTTGCTTGCCCTGGAGGAAAAACTGCTTGCCCGTTTTTTTCTTATCATAACCTTTGTTTTTCACTTATTCTTCTGCAGAAACGGCATACCTTATCCTGCCGAATTGTAACATACTTTACAGGACAACTGAACTTAACAATAGGTATTTACACAGAGTTTGACAAGTTACTAGTGTTTGTTTTTAATCATCTGAGTCCATGATGTTTAGCACTGACTCTCCTAACTATAGTACTCTTGCTTTCACTCGAAATGAAGCACACATACGCCTGACCTCCCTTAATTTAATAATTGGGCATGTTGGGAGCAGACTCTGCTCACTACATGTAGGCAGGTATGGGACACTTTCACAAGACTAGAGGCATTTAAAAAACACATATTGATAACACTGACTACACCACATTGCATTGTAATTTGTAGATGGCAAAGCTTGTCATAATACATGCAACTCGTAAGCACGCTGACAGGATTATAAACAGTCACATTTCAAAAGTAAAATGTCTAACCCTAGACAACTTCTTTGCTGTTGAATTCGTCCAAAAAGTGATTTCTAGGTCTGCATTAACGTCCGTTTAGACACTATAGCCCCGGGACGGCTAGGCGGCTAGCTACCCGTGACTAGCCGCATAGCCGTAGGCTGTCATGGATACACTTATGACTTAGGTATGAACTAGCGGCATGATCTCCCAGTTTCAAGCTTGTCAATACAGAAAACCTAAGAGTAATCAGCCCAATATTTCTGGGTAGGGTTCTTAGTAGATGTGCTAATTTTACCGTTTCAAGTGTACTGGTAGCGATCAAAAGCATGGGCAAATCAATTAAATCATTGCTGCTCCACGGCAGGTATATGTGCTGAACTCATACAACAATCGCTTACACACGTTTTCACATTACAGTCCCATATGTAGTAATCCACGTAAATACGGTATGTGGGCGCGAGACACACAAGTAAAGACAGCTGTTACGAAAAATTTCACATCGCACATGCGCGCATTCGCGATCGCAAGCCAGTGCTCTGGTAATGCGGGTATCGCTCATGCGCAGAATTTATTTTTCAGTTCAAGATGGCAGTGTCCACGGAATTACGGAGTTTCAGACGAATTTTCTTGACAAAATCTCAGTGATCTCACTCCAATTTCGGCAGTGTTTGCCTGGTTTGACATGATACGAGACACATTCACATTAATTTTCTCGCATATGCGTAAGAACAATGTTATTTTCATATTTTTTGGTGAAAAATAACCACTTGCCCGGATGGGCAAGTGTCTTTGAGAAATGCTTGCCCGGGTGTCATTTTCACTTGCCCCGGGCAATCGGGCAAGTGGGTTTGTAGAGCCCTGCATTTATGTGGTAACTCATTATTTCTGTCTATAGTTCACACATTTAGAATTTTTTTTGAATCTTTATATTTTGATTTGACAGTTGTAAGCATTACAATAAATCAATTTGTATAGTTCCTTAAATTTACATTACTAATGAGTACTGGGTGTTTCTTTCTCTTTCAGATTTTCTTTTCAAGTTCCTTGTCATCGGGAGTGCAGGAACTGGGAAATCATGTATTCTGCATCAATTCATAGAGAGTAAATGTAAGTGAACTGTGCTTTGCTTGAAAGGTTGTTTTTATCAAGGATGTTTAAGCACATGTATATACATTGCTTTGAACAAGGTTTGATGCTGCCACTTAATATTCATGACTAGCAGCTGCTCTCAACAGTATGATGCATACGCGATTGCGTCACATTCACCTGGATTGTAAAATAGGTCATACGCATTCCTATACATGCATACATTTCAGCTTTCGCTGCTGAACTTTTAATTTTTTTCACTCAGTGCTTGTTATGTAGTTAATAAGGACAAGCGAATACAAAATTTGATACTTTTTGAGATGGAAATACTAGCTTGGGCGCGGCTGAGCACGTTTTTCGTGTTACTTGTCTGAAAGGAAAATATCTGAAATTTTTTAAGCCAGTATGAAGTGGAACATTGCAAAATTGAGACTTTTATACGCAACTTGATATCGTGTTTAGAGCCTTTTTGCCATATTGTAACACTGTTCCTTGATTAAATCTTTATAGATGCATCATAGGCATCACATGTCACAACTGTGCAAGCATATGGCTGAGGATATTTCCCCAAATTCTTCTGCCTATCCGACTTTGTTTATACGTCAAATCCAGGCAAAAATCATTCAGAGAATCAGCGGCTTTGAATATGGGGGATCAAAGAGAAAATCTTTGTTAAGCGTTCCTTCCTGACTAGAAGGAGAGTACAATGAATCTGCATTAATTAAATGGCAGCTGGATAGTGAAACTTTCTTGGTTTTATAAAAACCCTTCTGCATATGTTGCTTGTCTTATGTTGCTTATTCATTGTGCTTGAAAAAAAAATGATTTGCTTGGAATAAAAGCAAAATGTCAAGCAGACACAATCATGAGTAAACTTGGCTATATACATGTACAGGTTGTATCCAATGTAGGTAGATAAAAAACAATAACTATACCTACATTAAGATTTTTAAAGATAATCATTTGCAAGTTTGTTTATCATTTAAAAAATACATGGGGGTTCAGGGCACTTTATCCGCTGTAATGCCCCCCTCAAAAAAAAAAAGAAGTGGAGAAATATAATTGTATAAATAAAATGTATAATCGCCACACAGAGTACAATGCATGCCAGCAGCCTGGTTTAGGGTGATTGTTTCATTGTCAGACTTGAAAAGTAACACATGCATACATGTACATTTACCCCCCCCCCCCCCCTCCAATTTCCCTTCTGGTGACCATGTTTATTGCTTTCTGCTCTCTTGTAGTTAAGCAAGACTCAAATCACACAATAGGTGTCGAGTTTGGCTCAAAGATCATCAACGCTGGAGGAAAGTCAGTCAAATTGCAGATTTGGGACACAGCAGGCCAGGAAAGATTTAGGTGAGAATGTTTCCATTTAAAGGGATAGTCTGCCCTAAAGTTAAGTTGGTTTCAACAAAAGCAGAAATATGAAAGGAATAATTAGTGAATTTTTGACAAAAATCCATCAAAGGATAAGATGAATTTTTGAAATTTTAATGTCATGTGCGAGGTACCCTCCCATTTTGCTGTATGATTCCTTAAATCGCTCTTTTCTGTTTTTGATGAAGGAACAATCTGTTTTTAGATTTTTGTGTGTCAAAATGTGTTTCTAATGATGTATTAATGCACAGGTAAAATGATGCATAACTTTTGAGAAAATGGACATTTAAAACAAAATTGTAAACAACATATGGGAGAGCACCTCGCATGCGACGTCACAAAACTTTAAAAGATCATAAGTTTCTTATCATTTGACAAATTTTCATCAAACCTTCCTTAGTATGTTTCTTTCATGTTTCTGTTTTTATAGGAACCAACATAATTTCAGGGTGGACTATTCCAATTTGTTATGGTACTCCAAAACACTGCTAGGCCAAGAGTACAATTCAAATATGACAATGCAAGCCAATATCTGTGATATCTATTTCCATATACAGTCAAACCTGGCTATGCGGCCACCTGGATTCAGCAGCCACCTGCCTATAGCAGCCACCTTCGACTCCTCCGCAGAGAAATTCAGTATTAAAGACCCTGGATATAGCGGCCACCTGGCTAACGCAGCCAGCGGCCACCCATTTTGTCTCCCTCGGCCAAAATTTTACTGTGTATAGCGGCCACCAATTCTGAAATCACCCGTCCCTATCGGCGTGCAAAGTTGGCTTTTTGCGATGCGACGTACCTTAAACGGCCGTGAAAAGCTAGAGGCATGAAAAGCCTGCTTTCTAGCTGCATGACGTAATACAGCTCATTAACACATTCTCGAATTGTATGAAACTTGTAAGAGACCTTGCCAAACAAAAAGCAGGATCTTAACTTGATTACCCTAATCAATGAAATCCTGATGTCCGGTGTTTTTTTTTCTTCCTTTTTTAGTGAGTCTCTGCATCCCATGCTTTTAATGTTGTGATGAATAATACCCCGGATCCTCGCTCGTTCCCGAGGCCAGCGCAGCCCGGGTTCGCGCGCGCTCTCAGCCCATGCCCAGACCAATCTGGATCCGCGATATGCGCTACTGCAAGCTGGCACCAGCGCACGGTTCTTTAGCGTTCGCAATCTCAGAAGCACACTCGAAACTCATCGATATGCCTATGGAATAAGTTGCTTACTTCAATCAACTCCCGTTCGGAAATTATTGAGGCAAAAATATTTTAAAAGACACGATAAAGAATATTTCTCGATTAAATAAAATATGTAAAGATAGAAGATATATTTCAATGTGCATTTGTAGCCGTGTATATTTTTTTCTTTTATTAATTGAAATTAATATTTATCGTGCTACCTTAGACGAAGTAAGAGTGCACTATGCACGGCATAATTTGCATTAGCTGTCAATCGATCGGAGAGAGAAACAATAGACACGAAGATGAGGAGATTTTTACTAACAACGAAAAAGAAAACACTTGATTATCATTAACGTGGGTATTTTAATTCAAGATCCTGTTTTCGGCAAGTTGTCGTTCTTTTGAAATTGTTATGCCGTTTATTCACTATTCAAAGCAACGCCAATGCCCAAGCAAGCGGGCTTTTCATCATACGCGTCCCTTGTTGCTATCTTTCCTAATATCCGGTAGGCTGCCGGTGGAGCTCCATTCTCTTCTTTTCAAAATGTGGACATGAATAAGTTCCAGATTCTTGTAATGAACGAATGTTTCCGGGTTTTTTCAGAAAGGTATTTCAATTCAAGCTTCTGTTTATTTGACAAAGTTAACAATTATGTTCAAAGTTTTAAGCGATTGACGCCCGCCCGTACTAATGTATGCGTGTGGTTCTTCGCAGTGCTAGGTCGTGCAGTGCTGCATGGTCAAGACATTATGAATATCCCAAACGTAAGAAACTAAAGGGACATTAACTTGAGATTTTAAAGAAATCCAATAACATGTGTTTTCTCTGCTAAACCACATTTATTTCATCAGTTAGAATAGAAATTGTCTTTCGTGGCGTTAGATATCTAACATAGCATTTATCACCGAGACTCGCGAGAGTTGAGACAGCCGATGAAAATATAATATTGAAGTAAGATATTCATCTGATAATGACGCATTTGATACAGTTTACATAAAATTACTTTCTACGAGTGATCTGCTTGATAATTCATTTTTGTTCGAACACTGAAGACAAATTTATGGCATGATATTGTGTTTCATTCTTCATTTTGCAGATCTAGACTAAACAAACATACCCTTGGATGCTTATGACCCTTTACCGTGCCAACTGGTTGGGCCCCTTTCAGGGCACACAAGATATAATACACAGATCTCACACAAAATCGCACACACAGAAATAATACACAGATAACGAAAATGTGCCTACGGGTTTATTCATATTTCTCATTGAACGAAAACATGATAAAAAAATACTTATACATGTATATCACATTAACATAAGATGTATGTATATCATACGTAAGCAATAAATTATGTTGCAGCATGAAGGTTACATAGTGCAAAACATATCCATGCTCAAAATCAAAATGGCCGCCGACCTGTCTATAGTGGTCACTTTTGTGGTTTCCCTTGAGCGGCCGCTATAGACAGGTTTGACTGTACAATCATCTATACACTTTTCCTCTGTTAAAGGTAAGGGGCAGTACAGGTAGAGATGGAAAGGAGCTTTCACTTCCCTGATCTTCTTAGAATGTGCCCAGATAATATCTGTGAAATTAACATGAGAGCATGTGTGCAATAACTGGTTTGCTAGTGCTTGTTCTGAAAGATGTAAGCTGCTAGAGAAGCGTCGGTGACCACAGTGAGATGTTCGCTTGTGATGTTTTGTATTTATTACTGCAGCATAATGTAAAGCTGCATCACGATCTTGTACTACTATCTGTACATAGATTTCCAAACGAATTTCTGGTCTTGATATTTTATCGATATACAGACAGGGTCCATTTTGTTAGTGCACATGTAATTTTTTTGATTGATCTAAATAAAGTGCAAGTCCAATGCCCTATCTCTAATGTATAGAATTACAATTAATATCAATCACAAGTCAAATTGTGATCAGTTGCAAATCTTTACATAACAGGGCCTAGCTTTACACGTCTCTTCCTTCCGCTTTCTACTAGGTCGGTGACGAGGAGTTACTACAGAGGAGCTGCGGGAGCCCTGCTGGTTTATGACATCACAAGGTACTAGTAATATCTCTTAACCCTCTGTGTGCCAGATAAAATGATACTTTATGGGATTTGTGTGTATTAAAGGTGGACAAATCAGCCAGGGACACATTTAAGGTTAATGAAGGATGTATAAAGCGGAACATCCAGAATGAAGTTCTGGCATAGAAATACCTAATTTTCTATTATTTTAAAGCCAAGCTTTCATATATTATCCTAGATTGTTCACATATACATGTAGGTGAGTCCTGCTGGACCCCCAACCAACAAATCTTGAAGCTCTCTTGGGGACAAAAAGACTACCTCCAACAACCAAAACACAAACTTGTAAAGCTACACAAATTGATTTGGGGATGAACTGACAAATCTGAGAAGCAGATTGACAACTGAGACCTTCACAATTCATGTCATTTATTTTAAAAATGTCCCAAACAAGCAGTCCAAACTATTTAACAATAGTTTAGTAGCTCTGGGAGAGTTAAGTACTCGGTATATAGTGGTGTTGGACTTTGAGATCTGAAGGTAGAAGGTTGATACAAGTAATCATAAAATGCTTGTGGGTGTGCATCGTGCCAACAGAGCTGTGTGGATACAGAAATGTTTTTGCTGTTGCTCACTTTCAGTGCAATTCAACATACAAGAAACCGTATTGGCAGTTGAAGTTGCTTCTATTGCAAAATGTCTCAGTGATATAGAGTAGCAGAGAGCAAGATGTGTGCATTTCATGAAATGTGCATATGTATTCATTAAAGGGTAGCCACTTAAGTTTCACATGTGGTAGGCTGGAAGATCCCCCCCTTCAAAATCCATAGTTTATTTAAAAAAAAACACACATTTTAAGCATGTTACACAATGAGAAGTTTGAATGTTGGGTCCCTTCTAACCTGTTATGTGCTAGATGAACTGTTGCTCCAGGGATAAAATGCACTGGGGCTCAGGGGGGATTTCGGCCCCGAAATGCTTAAAAGAGCCCTAAAAATTTTTAAAAGAGCCCCCCAAATACCCAGAGACACAATGTAAAATTGTAGCCGAATCGGTCAATGTGCTCTCAAAGTAGCCTCCCAAAATTTTAAATTAATTTTTCCCCTGTGTTGCTCTATGGGAATTTCATGTAGGAAATTAACATAATTAACATAAAGGGTTAACAAAAATTATTTGGATGACTTTTTGTTGGATGTGTTTATGAAGCATTCTAAATTATATGGTCTTCCCCTTCCTCCCTCATCCCTCCATCAGCCGTGAAACGTATAATGCACTCACAAAGTGGTTGACCGACGCCAGGACGTTAGCGAGTCCAAACATTGTGATCATCATGTGTGGTAACAAGAAGGACTTGGATGCTGACCGGGAGGTGACCTTTCTAGAAGCCAGCAGATTCGCCCAAGAGAATGGTGAGGTCAACTAGCATTTCTTGATCTTCTCTTCTAACCACCTTGAAGTGGAAAATAGTCCTTTCAAGTGTACTTTTTATTTGCCAATTAAATGGCTTTGAAGATCACTTAACATTTGTAAATCACATTTTTTTCACTATTTTTATTTATTTCATTACAGAAAAGAGTAGCAAAATCATTAATTGTCCCTGTTGTGAAAATGGGTTAATGTACATGTATACTCTAACTTTAAGATAGATTTGTTCTTAGCTCATTTATACTGAATGAGCTAAATATGTCTGCATCAACTTTTGTTTATTGAATTTGATATTGTAGAGTATATAGTTGGTGTGTCATGAGCCAAAATGTATCAGTGTAGTAATTTGTTGTCGTTTTGCATCATTGTCCTCTAGAAATGATGTTCCTCGAGACCAGTGCTCTGACGGGTGAGAATGTTGAAGAAGCTTTTCTGAAGTGTGCCAGGTCGATACTCAACAAGATTGAATTAGGTAAGCTCATTTTATCAATTGAACAGCTCAGAACAGTTTTTAAAATGCACTCAATTGAACACGAACATGGAATTGTGACCAGCCTATGTCTATTATTGTAAATATCAATGATTACTGAAAAGCTATGGTCTCTGGTTGCTTATTGGGTAGCTTCATGATCAAGTTAAAGGGAGAGGTAGTAGAGGTGATACTTAAATCTGTGATCATGGCATCCATGATCATGGCAGAATCATTTTGCCATCACCTGTCAGGATTTGACTTCAATGATTAAATGATTTTGAGTTGCTTTCTTCCTGGTATCCTGAAATCAAAGAAGAATGTCACTCCATTGATTATGTGCGGGTCCTGTGCGGGCCCTGTAGTCTTAACCCTATCTAGCCCGGCTTTCTTCCTGGTATCCTGAAATCAAAGAAGAATGTCACTCCATTGATTATGTGCGGGTCCTGTAGTCTTAACCCTATCTAGCCCGGGGGGTGGGCCCTCTTCGACATTTTTCGCAATAAATTTGTAACGCTTCACGACGTTTCATGAAAAAAAGTCGAAAAAAACAAAGAAATACATAAAAAATAAAAAAAAAACAATCAAATACATAAGAAAAACTTTGATATTGCAATTTTTTAAAATCCTAATTTGATAATAATCCTAAGAAGAGTGTCTGGACTGAAATCTAGCAGTTTGGGGGCTATATTTAAAGATTTACAACCAAATTATGATTTTATGCATTTAATTAGCGTAATCGCGTGATCAACGGTCGAGTAGTTATTCTGTACTTTTTAATGTCCCCCGGAAGTTCTCGACCAGGGCAATAAAGGCTTTGTAAGTTTGGTAATCTATTTCTCCATACGATGCTATTACAGTAACATCGCTGAAGGACAGGGTACTGTATTCATAAAGTGTTTTTTCAAGTACAGATTACTTTGAAGTGGCTGTCAATGAGAAGCATTGTTCATGTGAAACAAATATGTGATCATCTCTTTATGTACAGGTTATTCCTAGAACCGTGAGTACGGTATTGTTCAAAGAAGCGAAAAATATAGTCTCTATAGAGAAGTGGTCGCTAAGGCAGGTTTGATTGTGTTATGTATATGTTTGTGTACACCTAATCATGATAGTGTACATTTCCTTATGATCGCTAAAGCAGGTTCCACAGTATCGTTTACACTGATATGTCCGATTATCTATGTACATTTGATCATGCAAGTCTCTTTGTTGTCGGATTATCAGTGTACATTGACTACCGGGTATGGTAATATCTTTGTTGTTTAATTGTCAGTGTACATTCGACTACCGGATATGTAAATCTCTTTGTTGTCTGATTTACTGTGTACATTTGACTATGTAAATCTCTATGCTGTGTGTTTGTGTGTGTCTCCCAGGTGAGCTTGACCCCGAGAGGATGGGCTCTGGCATCCAGTACGGCGACTCCACGCTGAGGAAAGTCACAAGGCCGCCGGTCAAGAGCACGCAGCAGTGCCCATGCTGAAACATCACATGCCCCTCCAATCCTTCCCCTTACCCCCTTCACCACGCCGTAGACCAGCAAGACAAGCACCACCCTTGTACATACGTAACTTCTCAATCTGAGCTGGATGCTCTCTCACTGCTCGGTGCTTAATGCACACTTAAGGTTCATTGTTTCAAATGTCACGATTGAGTCCTGTTGTGACATTGTCCAGGCACCAACATTAGACATGAATGTAATTCCTTGTACATGAATACTGAATCCTGTCAGGATGCTACCATGCTGAACCCTCTGTATGCAACCGTAGGCTCCATTGTGTCCCAAATTTTAAAGATAAACCCCCATATTCACAATGATGGTTTATAACTTAGACCACATACTAAACCTAGACTAACTATATGAGGCGCACAAGAAATCATCTGATTCCGAAGACAAAATCAATTGTATTGAATCAATAATATTGTTTCATGTTATGTCGTGCTGTTCTGATCACGGGTCAAAGTCGTCTAAAGAAAATATGCAGATCCTAACGCAGACAATATGCATGCAATAATGTATAAATGTATATAGCATGCTTGGATATGCTTGGATATGTCCTAATACCCTTTTCTCACTAGGTTTTCTTAGCCCTACTATCCTTAGCCCCGTACTATTTTTTGAAGTTTTTCACACTGGCATATCTTAGCCCCGTACTATTTCTTAAACCCGACTAGCTGCTCTCACTCGAAATCGTTAGCCCTGGACTTTCTCGACAGCTTATGAATATTTATGAGTGTACGTCTTGCACATCTGCTCTTTACTCGCCCGTCGGGCGTCATCTGATTGGACTCGGCGTTTCGACCTTGAGAGCTGACACCGCATTTCCTAAACCCCGTACTATTTTTCGTTTCTGTTCTCACTTGCGCTCTTAGCCCCGGACTATTTGGCTTGGCCCTGCAATTGCGGGGTTAGCCCTGCTTTTTTGCAGGGCCAAATGATCCCGGATTATTGGTGGGGCTAGCCCACTTTGGTAAAAACAAGTGAGAACAGAAAGTGGTCTAAGCTTAGCCCCGTACTATAGGTGGGGCTAAGGCCCCCCTTAGCCCCACCTATAGTACAGGGCTAAGGAAATTTTTGCCAGTGTGAAAAGCATTTATGTGTACTGTATATGCTGACACTATTCTGACACCAACAATGGTAATATGCATCTTCGTATGTACACGCTTATGTCCTTATGCGGTTTATAAGCTGTATTTTGGGTGCCTCCAGGCATGAAAGTTTTTCACATAATACAGGCCGTATTTCCGTCTGAGATTTTTTTCTTTATAAGAACGATCCTGTGCCCCCCAAAATCAATTTTTCTGAGATGCCAGTTACTAGCATAAGTGTGAAATATCCTGCCCAGACTTCTAAGCTCCAAGGATTGTTTGTGGTAGTATGCTGGTGTACTGAAGACGATCTGATGCCAAACAGTTTGCTTTTTCAATACATTGTATTATAAATGCTTTTTGCCATAACTGGATTTGAATGCAATAGTGAAGTGGGTTCATATATAAAATGTGCAGAAAACTTTTGTTTGTGAAGAGCACAACAACCTGTTATCTCAATTATCTTTTAATGTGGCATAATATTTCTTCAGTCTTCAGTATTTTGTACCTGTACATGTGTACACTCATGATCCATATCATTCAGCATTAACTCAGAACTTAGACACGGATTTGGCCAATATCTTGACCTTGCCTACATGCAATATCTTGTTGTTTGAAACACTGATTTATTGTAAAATCCTTCTTATTTCCAATATGCAAGTAACAGAAATTGAATTGTCATTGCAAAAAGCTATGGGCATTAACAGGAATGAGAGCATCAAACCATAATATTTACAGCCGTCACAGCACAGTGTACTATGGATAAGATAATATAAAGTTCCTCTAATATTCATCCAGTATATCCGTTATTGCTACATGTGTGTTGGCGCTGTAAGTTTGCCTGTCTATTAAATGGAAATTGTGCTTGTTTAGCAGTCAATGGAATATCACAACATACATGTACATGGATAACCAAATTATTTATGATGCATGGTGATAGTTTTATAGCATTTCTCACTGCCGCTTATACCAAGATTTGGCCAATATTACAATTGTTGATAGGTATCAATAAGAAATTATTATTTAAAAATGATCAAGAACAAGGCCCCGGTTACAGCTAGTGCTTGAGTATCTATCAACCCCCCCCCCCCCCCCTTCCCTTAGAAATGATTGTGCATCCTTCACGAAACTGTGCATTAAGAATTCACTCTGTATTAATAATTCCCTCAAGCTAGGTAGAGGTATTTGGTATTCATCAATCGCCATGGGTGTTTAGAAGTGTTTGTTTTGTACATCTTTGTTTGTAAACAGTGGTTAATCATAACATGCCCTTAATGATGAAATGCAAAGTCACACAATATATGACTCTGTCTTACAATCTGGGATGAATCTTACTTTATGTAAGGTGATGGTAATTGAGAGTCAGATATTTTGAGCTGTATGAAAAAATGTATCTTGCCTGTAAATATATGTACCGGTATCTGTATGCGTAGCATAATGAGAATAAGTACTGTTCAAATCCAATTCATATTTTTGTGTCTGTGGTTCTTGATGCAGATGCAATATTACGAGAGTAGCTCTGAAATAGGTGGCTATATTCTTAGATTATTGTCCAGTTTTTCATTTGCGTTTGGATGTTTTTCATTTAAAGTAGAATTGTCCATTGTGGATTGTTGATTTCATAATGCTTTAATTGTAGGATTCTTTCAAAATAGGTTGTCCTCTATACAGTATATCATAGTGATGTCAAAAGTGTCTCCTTTGCCGCCCCCCACCCCCCTCTCTCTCTCTCTCTCTCTCTCTTCATACAAAATAAATTTTGTTCACTTTTAGTGTTGTTGGTGGGATAGTACTGTATGAGTGTTGCCATCCTCTGAGGACCATATTAAATATTTAAAAATCAGGTTGTGCACACATAAGAGTCCCTTTTATCAAACATATCAACAGTACATTGGTCTGTACAAAATGGGCAAATCAAGGGCTAACCATACCGTAGGGTAGTTTATAAGACGAGTGGTAAAATGATGTCTCTATTTAATTGAACGATTACAGTTCGGTAACTTCTGCTGCTTTCCATTGCTTGTGTACTAACCAACCAATCAATCCTGTATGTGAATTGGTCTGTGCTTATAAATTTGATGATCTGTCTTTGCTTTAATTGCCAATTTGAAGCTCAGGAATGAGTTAAGGTGCGCTTCAATATATTCCTGTAGTATATTATAGAACAGCATTACTTTAGTGGCTTTTTTCCAATACAGAGAACAACATGAGGAAAGCATTACCGGTACTCAAGCATGACTGGTGTTTTTCTCACTTTGTACATTCTGTTAATTCATGTTGACTTTGCAGTTATTCTATTCTTTCTATTCTCACCTGGTACAGAGAGATTTTGAGATGGCTCAAATGAACTCATGAAATACCAGTAGAGGCTTTGAAACTTGTGTTGATCTTTTTTCATCTATTCTATGCTGAATTTTGTAAATATATAAATCATGTATATTCATATGTTTGTATACATTTCATCATGCAAGTATCTTAGCTTATGGAGAAAAAATAGAAATCTGTAATAATTTGCTGTAAACTTTAATTTATGAATGAAAGTGTATGTGGTTATGCTATATACATGTATGGAGTTGATATGAATGTTGATTTTTGTGAAGTCAGTATCTATATAACAGATGTTAGTAAACTATTGCTGTCCCTTTTTATACCATAAAATAAATAAGTATTCCATTTTTCTGTAGTGAAGTAGCAAGATATAAAAGTGTTTTTCTGTCTATTTACATAAGAGTGGTGAATTATGTGTGGTTTTAATAGCTCTTGTTCAACATGATTATAAAGTGAACAATTGTTCTCTATTTGACAGATTATGGGCAATGCTAGATGCAAATGGAAACTTACCTGGTTAATGGTTCCAATTTGTCACAACAAAACGAATATCATCCAGACACACATTTTGCTTCCCCAAAATATGTTGCATGATTGCTAAGGATATCTGCACAAAGTTAGCAGATATGCAACTCTTTTTTTTTTTTACAAGATATGTTTATAAACATTAAGATTGTTGGGCTACATAATTTGGCTGCTCAATGTGACAGTATCCCATGAATAGTAATGAAAAACATGAAATGAGACAATTGAGAATTTCATGTCATTTGGTAAATCAACTTATAAACTTTATTCATTTGGTTTGACAGGCGTGCTCTACATCTGTATATTGTTATGTGTTTCCCTAATTTACCATTTTTTTTTCTTTTGTTATATTGCATGGTATTCACTTTATATATCCATATGTATTTTAGTTTTCATAACCATAGAGCTCCCTCCCATTTCTTTATAAATCCTTGGAAGTACATGTATACGTATATGATATTTGCATGTCAGACGCTCACATTGATTTCTGATGTTCTATGTATAAATTAGAAACTACAAAGCTTTAAGGATACATGTATTATTCCAGTCATGAATACTCAGATTTATGTTATTCTTCATCGTTTATGTAGGCATGGTAACGCTGAACAAAGGTTTTGAGAATCAATTAAGCCTATTGAATTGAAACAATTCTTGTTATTTCTTGTTCACAAATGAGTTCTCATATTTGAGGAAAGATTTGTTATAATACTGCAGGAGGTATTTTTGCCAACTATTTTTCGTAGTCACTGCTCAATTTGAAAATCAATAACACCCCATGGTTCATACTGTGAGTGAAGTTTAGCTTGAAATGTTGTAATGGACTGCTAATAATTTAATGTTTGAATGATCACATTACTAAAACTTAAAAAGAAAACCTTTCAGTACTTTAAAATCTAAAGGTCTATGTATCTCACTTGCTTTTAATATTTTTGGACTGATGAAATGTGACTAGGGGTAGTTTGTCACTTGTGTCACAGAATCATCTATACTGTTAAACCACTGTGAAACTGACTATGCTTCAAGTGGAAGATTGGCAAAACTCTATTTTCCTCCAAATGGTATAATTAAATAAAACTACATATACAATGATCTGGGTACAAACAAGCATACTGATTTGGCCATCGTAGTAGTGGTTTTCAAAGTCCTAGTTTAAATGCTTCATATAATATATACGTTGCTATGTAAATGTAATACATGTACTACAGAGGAATGTATGAAAATATTTGTCTTATGGAATAAAGGTAAGAATAAGGAAGTACACTGGATGTGTGGTTGGAAATCTTTTGAGTTGTATTTGTATGCTGAGCAATATGAATTTATAATTGATTACATTTGGCATGAATCTACATTTCATATACATGTACTGTATTTTTAAAATTTCCATCATACATTTTCAGCATATGATAAAAAATGAGCAAATGGGACTATTGTCTCATCAAGTGTATAATGGGATGGGGAAAACATTATTTTCTTTGTTCTACATCACCAAAAGATACAACATGTAGGAGTGGGAAGTCAAAGAAATGACTTTAACACATAATGTTCTTTTGCAAAATTTTGTATTATAGAAAAACAAATTTGCCATGGCAAGCATCATTAATTTCTATTCACATGAGTGAATGAGTGAAGGTACAATTAGCTAACTATAAATATATAATGTAGACCTAATGGTTTACATTTTTTCTCTGTTGTGGAGATACATGTACTCTAACAGAGATAATCACTATAAATGTTGGGAACTCAGATTGAAGTTTTATCCAATTGTTTTCTTTTTACATTTCAAAATAACCATGATATAAGTTTTGATTAATTATTTTGATATGTACATGCTTTTTACTGTACAACCAATCTGAACAATTTTGATAAATAGTTCTTACACATTCATAGCACAATTTGTATGCTTTACTGTCATTAAGCATGTGAAGTGAGTGTGACACTTTCAAGTCCATAGCCCTCTTGCATGAAACTTACCATTAATGGTAACTACCATGGTAACATTGCTTGACAGCCAATCAAATTCAAGGTTTCTGTAGAGGTTGCCATTGTTAATTAAGTTACCACCAATGGTAAGTATGTAACAGGGCCTATATACATCATTAGCAAAGCATCGCCAATTAATTCACTATTCTGGCTGATGTAATGGTCTGCCAACATGTTGAACTGAGCTGATATCATTGTTTTCTGTGGAATATAATACATATTCACATTATACTCCTCTAATTTCTTTACTTCCATTTTGTATTTTTCTTAGTAACAAAATGTAAGCTGTGGATAAACTTTCTGAGGATTCACACAAAACAAATGCTGATATTCATTTTGGTGGACCGATTCCAATTCCTTTGTATAGATTATAGTGGAAGCACGCATTCGCATGTTATCTACAAACTAACTCACACAGTTTGAAATATTAACACAATGCCCCAAATTCACAAAGGTAGCTTAGATTTACACCGCAGTTCATGCAGATTTCAAGGCGTAAGTGCGCTTGATGAAGTGCATACAATAATGAATGTGTGCTTTGGTGTTTAATTCATGCTGGTTGCCATGGTTCAGATCATAGTTTAATTCAAATCAATTCAAATCAACTGTGTCTAAACCAATAGTAGCTGACGTGAATTTGGCCCAGTACACCGTGACAATCATTGATCTTGTTTAAGTGTACATGCAAGATGAAGCACATTTATATCCACATAATTGCCATGCAATCTGCATAAACCATGGTCTAAATTTAAACTACCTTTTTTGCATTTGGGCCAATGAGTTAACATGATCAGCTGACCTCATAGTATATAACACAGATTTGTTTCCACATTTCAGGGTTAACTGAAGATCTGAAATAACATGAACAGGAAGCTCTTCACATATGGATCCATCCTACATGAATGACACACCGGCATAAAAAATTGTCTTTTTTTCAAAGAATTTGAAAACCAGGATGTGGTTTAAAAGGAACAGAGATGATGAAGTGGTGATTTTGTGTGAAGACAAGACTACACTCACTTGTGACAGTTTGTCTGAGCTTACAATCACATGCAAACCAAAAGCACACATGACAATACACTTGCCCATCTCTATAGGTTTCAAGAAGAAAATATTCTATAAATTATACATTACACAACAAATAATTTCTTTTGAAAAGAAAATAGTTGACTTGCTCCCAGTTATTTTAGATTGTATGCTCGATCTTGTAATTCTCCCTATCGCATATAGCCGATATCAAGCGATATCACCTCGCGATACCGATATCTGATTGATTGCTCTTGGGACGTATACTTCCGGTAAGAGTTTGTCGTCGGCAGAAAGTGACCTAGAAATCACCTTTTTTATGAATTAAGGAGCGAAAAATTTGTCTAGGGTTATGGTTAGATTCAGGGCTAGGTTTAGAATTAAGTTCAGGGTTAGTGTTAGGGTCAGGGGTAGGTTTAGGGTTAAAATTAATAAAAAAATTAGTTGGATACCCTGGTCCCCTATTGTACGGGGTTGCCGAATGTTCGTGGACCGGAAGTTCATATCCCAAGAATAACCAAGAATTAAAGGTAAAAAAATTAGAGCGCCACACACATTCAGATTCTGAGAGCTATATGCGATAGGGAGAATTGAAAATATTTATTGGACGATAGTGAACATTTTGAATCATCCGAAAAGAGCTCATGCAAAACAAGATTTAAATGTGATCAACTGGACTTACTATTTGGGGAGTAGAACCATTTCACAACCTCTGCTCGAGCCAGTCTAGCTGAAGAAGCAACCTGAAAAAGTTGTGAAACTGTTCCACTCCCAAAATACTACGTCCCGTTGTTCACATTGAAATCTTGTTTTGTATATTTATTGGACCATCCTATTTTGTTGTTCCTCATAATTGCACCCATGGACTGATGGAGATATCAATGATTCCTTTATCCATTCACTTCTGAGGTCAGCTTAAATCTATCCATCGCATTTTCTTTGGCCTTGAAGCCATCGTAGATACATAACTGGGCATGGACTCTTCATGCAACTCTTGGGCTAGCAACCATTACATGACACATAAAAGCAATGTTCTTGAACCTGAAAAGACTTTCTGGTCCCCACAATTACAGTCTAATTACAATCATGATAAGAATAATAAAATCATTGGGACAAATTCACAAAGGAACCACGGTTTACACAGATTTCTTGGTGTATAAGCAGACAAATGCATTTGATTTAGTATGTACACTTCAAAAAAGGTTCAATATTGAACACACACATTTCGCAATCACTAGCATGAATTTAACACCCAATGGCAAAGCGTACATTCATCAATAGACCTTATTGAAAGGTGCATGCTATTATGTGCACTTATTTAATTATAAGACAGAAAGATGCACAAACCATGGTTTAAATCTATTTATCCTTTGTAAACTTGAGCCATTTTGACAAATTGTGTATAGTGCTTGTATGCCTGGAACTCAAATGAACTTGCGATCTGATCTCTTGTGAATAGACAGGAGATAGTTGGTAGGAGAGTATAAAGGAGATGATTCTATTATGAGGGTTTAATCTCTGTGCGAATAACAATGGCTTATGCAGGGTGATGTATTGAGCATCATGAAGCCTCAGTCAAAACAGGATGTAAAGCTTTGGGCAGAGTTGTATTATTGTTTAGGCACCTTAAGCTGTACATCTCGAATACAGTGAGGCTTCATGAAGGTTTATTTTACCTGATCACGCAGTCAGAAGGGGGGGGGGGGAGATTACATAATATAATAGATCATGATAAGTCGGGCATACTTTGACAATGCCCCATACAATGGCTTTGCACTGCTATTGACCTTGCAGCTGTTTTTCAACCAGTGATTTGAAAGCATCTTAAAATCAAGCAATTCAGAAAGGTTGATATGCCTCCAAATTCCGCTAGGTTCTTTTTTACAGGATACACAAAAATTACATCATTCAAATATTGTGCATGAATAATATCAAGCCCAAATCCAGACAGATCATCAACACCATGGAATGAACCCTGTGAACGCTATTTTTCCGTCGCGAAAGATAAGTTTTTTGGGCTTTGTGAACCCTGGTCCTGTAAGGATGCCAACATTTGCCATGGAGTTGCAGTAAATGAAGGGGTGTAGCTCAATTTCACCCCATGCGGAATTTGAAGTTTAGTTATGGCCTATTGTCTATGTCTGTAGCGCACCTTACGCGGGAGATTGCTAGATATATAACCACCAATCCTCTGCACAAAATGAACAGAAATGTCTGTGTGCCACTCAATAGGGGCATTCATACACACCAAAATGAGTGAGAGAACATGACTGATGTTTCAAACTCCAGAAGGTAAATATATTTAACCTTTGTAATTTAGTCAATAAAGATGCTGTAATTTCATCATAATAGACCACACTCTGAATGATTATTTTTAATACATAACAGGCACTGTTTTTTGCAGCTGCTACTAGCTATAAAATTCTGTACACCATTAAATGTATTTCATTAAATAAAAAAAAAACTAAAAATATGTATATTGTGATAAAACTGCATTGGCTACAAACAATGTTCTGTGTACAGCTGGAATCTGCTCCACAAACATTTTTTTGCATCAGCTTCATCTGCTATCATCTCTGAACCGAAGCCTGGGCTGAGTAGTTCCTTTGATATTCTGTCATCCACATGGTGTCGTCAGGCGGTGGCACGTTGAACACGGACCGTCTCCTGCGCGCCTTGAGGGCCTCTCGCTTCCTCTGCTCCTCACGGTACTTGATGGCGTACTCGTTCCTCCGCATGGCCCTCAGTGCTGCAGGAAACACCTGAGTATTCTGGGAGCAGTACATAGGATTGGCAAGATGACATTTTGTGTGTACTACTTCACGTAGCTGTAGAATAATTTTTCAGAGGACATGAAATCCACCGAAGACAACAGGATTCTGCAGTCATAGGGCCTATGAGTGGAAATGGGATGCCACCTTCTTGCACAAATCCAATGACCGGGTACTGCGAGTCAGCCAGTTGCAAAGACTTTGGAAAGAATTGTGATGTCTGCATTGATGGGCTTAATACATTATAGTCAATGACAATGTCTGCACAAAATTAATGTCAAAGGTAGAAATAAGGTAGGTTGTGGGAAGGGGCGGGGCAGGAAATTAGATGAAATCAATAATTCATTGTACTTGTTAAAGGGTGAAGGGTGGCATTTTCATATCTAGTCTTTCCATAAAAGTTAAACGGTTTTGTAAAAATGTCATCCGAATATTCAAAAGATGGACGTCTAGATGCTTTTACAATCACAACTCGGAAAAAAACAAAGACTCTACTTAATTACTGAAACCTGTTTTAGCAAACATCTACCATATCTATAATGACTCCATTTGTATGTTTCTCATGAACAATGATTCTCATTGAAGCCTGCTGATAAATCTGCACATAACATTATTGCAAATAACATAGAGCAGTCTTTCTTTAAGGCCTGGGCCATGTTGCATATATAGGTTTTCACTTATTGTAACATACCATCAAGGGTAACTACCACGGCAACAGGTGCAATAATGAGAGCTCACTGGCTGTTGCCATGGTTGTTACCATTGATGGTAAGTTATGATAATTGAAAATCTCTATGCAAAATGGCCCTGGTCATCTGATCGTATTGAGTAAACATGCAGTATGCCAAATTAATACATTTAGAAAAATTGCGAAATCACATTATTAATTGACAAAAGTATTCTTGGTTGCTGCTCTACGTGCCCTAGGAATGGATGGAATGGATCAAAGGTGGCCATACAAGGAACGTTTTCACCCAAGTAGAAAAGGACAAGTAATGTAAGGATGGCCCTGTTGTATAAAACTTATCATTGATGGTAACCTTGCTATCAATTGCAACTTCTATGGAAACCTTGAACATAAGGCTGTTGAGCAATGTTACCATGATAATTACCATTCCTGGTAGAGTTACCATTAATGGTAATTTTTATGCAATGGGGCTGACAATCTTGCTGTATGTTTGGCATGTACATTTGCTAAATCCGGTCAGACGTGACCAGGCTATTGGCAGTCTTTCATGCTACTCACATCTCCATGTGCTGAAGCCCGGACATTGAATGTCTTCTTGGCACCTACGTCTCTCTGGCTGTCTGCCCAGCCAAATGGCAGCAAGAGGGGCCGTGGGGCACCCCCTCCCCTCTTGACACCCCTCTCTGGAGATGTCTTTGGGCGGGGTGTGGTCTCAGGAACTTTCCTCTCAATGGCTTCTATGGGTGAAAAGATGGTAACAATGGTGGTTTAGTAGAAGTCATTAAAAAATAGTAATGTGTCTCTTCAGGGACTGTACAAGCAAATCCAAGAAAAATTTGCTTCAGCCATATAGGTAAGCAATATAGCAAACAGAGATAATTGGAATGGAAATTGATAAATGATATCATACAAAAGTTTGAAAAGATATTCTGTCAATGGTTCTATGCTAATAAATTTTTTTATTATGATGTCTTCCAAAACTCAACTTTCTCTTACCGTAATCAAGTTAACCACTGGTATTGTTGACAGAATGATGTGTGATTTATGTAGCATGTCGCAATGAGACATGAAAGGTCACAGGTAAGGGACACTTTAGTGGTTATGTAATTATGGCAGAACCATTCTAAGGTTCAAGGGTCCTGGGCCCCGTTGCATAAAACTTACCATTGATGGTAACTTTGCTACGAATGGCAATTTCTATGGAAACCTTGACTTTGATTGGCTGTCAAGCTGTGTTACCATGGTAGCTACCATTGATGGCAGAGTTACCATTAATGGTGAATGTTATGCAACGGGCCCTGATCTTCTTTCTAAAGACTTCATAATTTTGAGAAGATTCCTTCCCATGATCCAAAAATCAAATGAGAATTGGACCTCTTGTCATGGCAGAAGGAATCTGCTATGAATGATGACCACTAGCCACATAATCTTACAGCAATTAACAACTCCCTTTAAATATACCAGTGCCTTGATTTACTTACCATTCTCCTGCCCATGCCAGCGCGGTGTCTGTACCTCCCTCTCTGTCAGTCCCCTGGCAGCCAGCGCCTCCCCCTCGCTCACACCACCACCTGCCCTGGTCCTGCCCCCCTCCCGGACCACACCTGCCTCAGCTGGTAGAGGGGGAGTTCCCTCTGCAATGTTCCCTCCTCCTCCTCCTCCTCCCTCACTCTCTGTATCCCAGTCCCATTCCACAAAGTTGTGATGGTGCTCAAGTTGCCTGGGGTATGGTGGAATACAATTCACATATATTTGGAAACAATTATGAAGTGGTAAATCAGTTAACAAATAAATTGGCTCCTGAACCAATCATAAAGTCACTAGATAGCTCAGTTGGATATTAGATCTATTCCCTGTAACTCTAAATAAAAAGTGATATTTCCAAACCCATTTCTTACTTGAATTTATGAACCTAATACATGACATTCCTACATGCGGTTGTTTTCTTCTTCCTAAATGATTGCACTTCATTTCATTTATTTCCCACAACTTGAATGATAAATAATATTGATAAAAAGAAACCAATTACAAAAACATCAACCAAGAAACATACAATACAATAATAAATGACGCATTAATGTACAAGTGTGGAGGGAGAAGCAAGGGCCATTGACATCCTGTCTAAGGCTTCCCCAAGAATGTTGTTCTTTAGTTGGTAAAAAATCTACAAACCTACATTGACAACAACAGTGATCTATTCTACAATGATCAATAATAGCATTACAGTCGTACCATTTATTCAATGATTGCTCCGTGTGTTCTTACCTGCGATACACGCGGTATGAGACGAGCTGGTGGTAGACATCTTGGTACGTCCCCCATGAGGGCTCCTTGTACTGACGTCTGTACTCGCTCCGACGACCCATCCCTGGTTGCGGCTAATCAGCACTGAAGGTTCCCGCTGATAGACAACTTAAAGAAATATAGTACATGTGGTTATAAGCAGTGCCTGGCTTGCGTGTCACTTATTTACGATTATGAGAATGAAATATATATATCAAATAGTGGTGTTCTTTGACATAATTTATTAGTAGACAATATCACTTTGTTGAAATGTAACCTTAGACTGCGGTTGCTACAAAACAGGGTGTTTCAAAACGTAATCAGGGATAGTTTTTCACGATCCCCCAACAGGTTTATAAAGTTATGATTGTGACATTTCATACACATTAGCATTATGGTATAGATCTAACTTGAGTTAGAAATTTAGATACATAGAGAGTGGTCCACAAAAGACAACCTGCCCCCACCCCCTTTATTTCTGCTCAATGCGCATTATCAAAGGTTGGGATGCGTGATTTGTTGTGTATTTACACGTATCAAAATGCAAGATTTTCAGTGGAAAAATTAGGCAAACTGTGGACATACATGTATTACGCATTTGCACATTTTCATTCAAAATATTTGTTTTTCAACGTGCATTCCAGTAGTTTCCCTGTAAATTGCAGAAAGTTTCCCATCATTTTGTTTTTCATATTATTCTTAAAGAACATGATCATGACGCGATAATGGTATACATGAAATGTTGGCACTGCACTCGTCGGACTGATGGAGATATCGCACATTATTGGTAGAGGCCAGTTTCAAGCCAAATTCAATCAGTGATATGAATGTGCGTATATATTTTACCAAGCCATATTCAAAGCACAATTTCTCCAAAACCGAAGGTTATCACTAATCATGCTAATCTTCAATCTAAAAAAAATACATGTAGTACATAATTTGGTTGATCTGTGGGTGAAATTTCAGTATTTTACCTGTTCATTTTGGTAAGAATGCATTCAAAAGAAAATATGGGAGCCGGTTTGAGGCACCTGCATGATTGATACCTCAATCAAAAAGTTACTGTCGATTCCTGCCGAGTTTCACGACATTTTTTTTTACCCTTGTCTTTCATGTGTTTATAACAAAATTTAAATTCAACTTTTCAATCATAACAATAGCTTGCAATACAATATCAGTGATAAACAATCCCGAAAAATATCTAGATAAAGCCAATAAAGTCAAAGACGACCAGACCGCTCATGCCTGCACGCGACCGCAGCTGCCCAAGTGCCCAGCCTAGGCGCCCAGGGTTCCGTTCGATGTACCTTACCGACTGTCGCGGATGTGGCTCCTCTGCAGTGCGGCGTTCGCCGATTGTAAATTTACGGCCGAGGCGAGGCCGGGTCCCATGTTCATTTTCAGGCACGCAGGGAATCTACATTATATTCAAAGCATATATCACCTTATGGAGAATTTATAGTATTGCTAAGTTTTATAACGTAACTCACCAAATTAACTGCACTATCTACCGCTACCAGGAAGAAGCATTCGATTAGTGTTGTAAGCGTGTGACCGCACCGTATAGAATTTGAATTGTTTGTTTGTGTCACGTGATTTAAAAGCCTATAACAGAAAATGCCTACTGCTACACACGTACGGGGAGGAAACGCACAGAAGATTGGTGTCTCTCCACGTAACGTTAATTTATATACCTTAGTGCGTATATGACGTACAAAAAATGCCAATATAGGTAAATTTATTGCATCCAAAATGTTAAAAGGGATAAAATAATCACTTAATTATCATTTTAGTTCAACGTCTTTGCACCCTTTCCACGAATCATGAATTATTCATGATGTAATCACAGTATACCAGTCTGTCGATGATAAGTTATGGTAGGAAGTGCAAGAAAGAAAATGTCTCATGACTCACTTTTTCACGCAGTAAACGGGGTTGCAGTGTTGCGTACGGCAATATATCCATAACTGTAATTTGTCGGCGCAGTTCATTTTTCAGAATACCAATTGAGCAGTTTGGAGTTAAGTTTTCTTCAAATTACCATACTAGCTGGCATAGAGCAGTTTATTGGATAGTGTAATAGTGCAGTATTTTTTGTGGCATTCAAATGGTTAAAAGAGAGAATGACAAGGTTACTTCTACATGTATCGTTTTAGCACTAAGTGTGCCTAGTATGTTTAGCAATAATTGTATAGGCTACTTGCATCCGGAATGTAAATAATGCTAATAGTCACTACATAAGAATAGTCATTAAAGCAACGAAAATTATTTTAATCGCGGAAATGTAACAACGTGGCTCAAATGCTTGCTGGAATTACGACATCAGTCTGCCTCATTTATTGATGTCACAATGTAGAATATATCAAAGTTGATCTTTGGTTAAATCATGGTCACCACTCATCAGTAACCCCCCCCCCCCCCCTGCGATTATCGTTCTAACTATCCCAACCTGTTCGTACAATAAAAAAAAAAAAATAATACCAATCAAACTGTTTGTTTTATGGATCGTTTTGAAAATAATAGGTTGCCTTTGTCTTTAGATGTACATTTTATACAAAATAAAGATCTAATCACGTACACCACCAGACAGTCAAATAATTATAAATTACTCCATTTTAGATATGAATTTTCATGAACCTTAATATTTTGGTCCAAAATTAGGGAACAGTCTGCCAAATATCATAAAACAGCCCATCCTTGCCAATATTCAAAAGTAAACATGAAGAATATATAACAAAACCATAAAGTTTTGCCTTCCCGTCATTTTAGAATGTCATGTGATCATACTTTGTATTTGTATTTTTTTTTTTGCGGGGGGGGGGGGGGGGGGGTTACCGTCATGGGTATTTTGTTTGGTTATATTATCAACAACTCTAAACTTATTAATGGGGAGAAGCCTCAGAAAGGTCAATGGCCTTTGCTTCTCCCTCCACACTTGTGTATTAATGTGTCTTCCATTATTTCTGCTTAATTTGTATTCATGTTTATCTTACTTGGTGTATTTCTATTTGCATCTGATGTTTCTTTTTATCAATGTAGTATTCTATGATTCAAGATGTGGAAAATAAATGAAATGAAATGAACTTAATGCATGAATATTAAAGCTTAGTGCGCAGTTAAGAATTTGGGTAAATTACTTGGATCCACAGTGATATAGGGTTTGTTGCCATGAACATATATGAAATGTGACCTCTCCTCAAAAATATTGGCAAAAAAGGCACGGTGTGGTACCTTCCCATAATCGGGCGTATATAACTCTATGCACATTCCTCGTAATAGAGAATCGGAATATGACATCACATGAGCACGTTGTCAAGACAACTGGTTCTATAAACGATGTTAGTAGAGCAATCAAAGGTTGATCGTATACGGTGACTCTCAATGGGAGCGCCCGACACTCGGCTCGCTGGACAACGGACCAGTAAAATTCTCACCTCAGCGATTGTTAACCAGAAGCCGGCACTAAATTGCTATGACGACACAACTTCGGTACTGTAAAATCAATTTAACCATCTACGTAACATTAGGCCTATCAATTTATTTGGTATTAATTTTCCACTGTTGGGATGGATTACATCAGTCGGCTGTTTTTCATATGATGGTCCAATTTTTTTTTTTGAATTGATGAGTTTTTATAAATTATACCTTCCCGTTCTGGGCCCTGCTGGGTAAAATTTACAATTAATGATAACTTTGCTACTAATGGCAACCGATATCATGGATATGGGAACCTATAATTTGTTGGCTTCAGTGAGCGATTTTACCATGGTAGTTAACATTCATGACAGACTTATAAGTTTAATTTATGCAACGTTGCCAAGATATTAATAGCGCAATTCCAGACACTTGTAAAAGTGCGAGGAAAACTCGTTTGTAAAATGTTACTGCAACTTTAGGCTACTCATTTCAATCTGTATTTCGCTAATGGCACAGTATAGCACATTTACAATTGCAAATGAGAGCACCGCGAATATTGAGAACCAGTGAGAAACATTGAAAATAACTGTATCTAGATCGCTATTTCAAGGTGGCAAATTGGCAACTCCGTTACGAGGCTGCTATGTCGTACCCTTACCCTTTTCCTCTCATGATATTTAATCCTTAATTAAATTTTTCCAGCTATAACCTAATTTGATTGTGTCTTTGTCTTTAAATATTTTTGTTGTTGGCACTATGCATGTAGGCCCTATATAGACAACAAAACATGTTTAAAAAGCCAACACATAAAAGAATAAAACTTTTGGTAGCATATGTCTACACATTTTAAGTTATAGCCGATCCATTTTCTGGACAAAATATATATCTGTTAAATAATACGTGAACTACAAAAAACAGCGCAGGGGCCTGCATGGTCCACATAAATTAAAAAACTTAACAGCGACGTAGAATTCAATGAGTGCATAAACCTAATACTAATTTAGCATTGCGGACGACCCGTCAAAAATACTTCTTGAATTGGAGCGGAAAATCTGTCACATTAGGATAAAAGTAAAATAAAAAAAACAGGCCTTCCTCAATATCGAATTTTTAATCTTACCTTCACGAAAAAGTAATCTTAATAATACTAGTATATCAAAACAGTGGTAACAATCGGCTTTTATTTTCAATTGTTGTTGTTTTGTCAAGCTTTTATTGATGTATAGGCCTATACTAAATGGGTTATATTTATACATCAATGGCTTACCACAACATGTTTTTACATATAAAGAGAGGAAATTAAGTTTGGAGAGGAAAGTTAAGTCAGTCGATGACCAAGGGCTTATATTTCAAATGTATGTTATAAAGTTTTGATTTGATTTTATTATTATGATTATTGTTTTTTGCTATAATAGACTCTCTTCAAAATTAATGCGATTAGTGCTAATTCGTTTAGCACTTTTAGCATTTTTTGAGGTTTGTGCGCGACCGCTTTTTTTGTGTCATGTCTACTATACAGCACGGCGGAGACGAGAAAACTACTTCGCACATACCATTTGAGCATACAATTTTCAACGCGGTGTTTCGAGTGTAACCAAGCCATGCATTACATGCGTATTCGTGGTGCGTGCATGCCCGACGTGACCCACGCGACCGAACATCCTACAATACAGTGAACTCTTCCTAAGTTACTTTAAACTGTTGTAATTCATCGTCAACGGGATTACCGTAGCTGGTGCTCAGTGAATGAGCATATTTAGGCCTAGTGTACGAGTAATGCGCGTATGACACAACGTATAGCCGTGTCTACGTAGGAGGACGTACTGGACAAAGTCTACCAAAGTTTCTGACTTTCGCCCGCATCTCGAGTTTCCTCCGTTGCCCGCGCTGCTACGAGAGAGTTACGGGGGTATCGTGGGGGAAGGTGGTTCGTGAAATCACTTCAGCCAGCCGGGCCTTGCAAAGATGGCGACAGCAGAATTCGTTACGGGCCCAGGAACACAACCAGCTTCTCACTCAGTAGTAGTTCCATCTATCCACTCAATTGTTGGACAACCAATCATCGATATTAACGGCCTGAACGGGGACACTTGTGATTCTAGAAAGAGACCTTTGGAGGTAGAACCAGACGCAGGCATGACGACGAAACGAACAAATCTCGGCTCAGGGCCGATTGGTAAGTATTGTTGTTGTCCACACGGTGAAGTGATTTCCACTCGCTGTGTGCCATGCTCAGCTCGCTGTCTTGGGTCAGTGCACCACACTCAAATGAAGGTCTACACTTTTGCCAGTTACACATTTTCACAATTCTACAAAGTCGGGTCATACATTGAAATGGCATGCTAGTATGATGAAGTTCAGTTTAACTGAAAATAGAGTTTCAGCACTGCCTTTTACTGTAAATCTGGTGCATGCCTTTAAAGCAATGCCAATGCCACGGATTATTTGCACCGATGTTGACCTTGAATGGTGATGTTTACTATCTCAATTATCCTCCATTGAATAAGCTTTTCTCTCTCTTGACTTCAGGAAACAAAAAAATTTCATTTTTTTTTTTTTTTAAAGAAGGAAGGGCAAGATTATTGATAAGATTAGAGTACCCGGTAGACTGAACTGCCACCGATAGTATTTTAAGCAGATAAGTATATTGCAGGCTATGGCCTGGGTGGATTATGCGCATATTTTGATTAGAAGTGTACTGTACATTATGAATATGAAGCCCCTCCCCTTTCATCAACCACACAAATATGAAGCCCCTCCCCCTTCACAACTCACACATCCTTCTTATTGGGGCAGCTTTCTTTACTATCACATTGATGGAGAACAGAGCAACAAGTGAAAAGGCTCCCAACTGGATACTGAAAGAAAGCAAACATTTCTAGAATAGTCTTGAAAAGCGTGACACTGATCAAAATAAATTATATGGCATTTGAGAAAGAGGCATGACTGCTAAAATCAAATTTGCATGCTCATGAGATACATGTATTTGTACATGCACTGTACAGTGTGTTATGTAAAAGATGAATCAAAGTTTCTTTTGAAGACATCATTATACCTGCCAGTACTTATTATCTATCAAGTCTGCAACCTACTTTCCTCTTAAGCTCCTACATAATACTGTAAAGTATACATAGTTCTGTAGAAACATTTGGAGTGTGCATTTATTGAATGGGTGTCTTGGCACAGCATACCATTTACCCATGCAACAACTATGATGATGACGTACATGTAAGCCGCATACGTAAATCTATTTATACTGACTGGCTGTTGTGACTTTTCCATTTATCTGCTCAACAGGTTGTTACACTGTTGCGTGCCATTGAGCGCGACCAGTTTGACCGGGCTAGAGGAGAAAATCAATAGCAGATAGTTGGCGCTGTGAAACAATATTGATGCCCTTACAAAGCTCGGCTGTTGGCCTGTTCAGAGGGCACAATGAAAATCCATAATCCCTCTTGTCCACGCACAATAACTGTGATTATGCTCCTGCGCCCTGCTTCTCGTGGAATGCTATTGTGTGCTAGTGATGCTTTTCTATTGACTTTACAGCATCAATCTAACCAGCTAAGTTCTGCATAATATCTGCTATTGATTGTGACTTTACGCAGCGTTGCCTGGATTATTACATTGTAGCAGGGAGGATTGTTTCTTCTTTGCATGCTCAATGATTTTCAGGGTGTGAGTTCCTCATTTGATTAGTGTGGAAGTAGGAACTGAAAATTAAATTATCTTACCCCCATCCCTCTAAAAAAATGGCCCTCTTATTTTGTGACTGGGCTCTTTGAAGGGGAAGTGACTACAAAGTATAGTTCTACTTGTACTTTGGTTATGCAACTACTGCTTCTACTACTTCAAATAATTCTGCTACTTCTTCTACATATACCAGTGCTTTCTATAACTATATAGATGTACACAACAGCTCAAAGGAATTGGCATAGGGAAAGGGAAAGGGAAGGAGCTGCAGTTTTAAACCGAGGTGTATTTTGTCCAGTTCAGCATGAAACATGGTGCTTTTTAGGCTAAAGCATCGTGTTTCAAGCTGAATTGGACAAAATATACCGCGGTTCAAAACTGCACAGGCCGGTAATTACGGGCGACCAACAAGTCCTAGGGTCGCTAATAGGTGCACATTGCTGGGCGGTAACTTCTCATTCCTCAACTGCTGTACCTATTTTGCTGTACAATGTATCTCTACTACATTTTCCAATATAACTGTTGACACATCACTGCCCAAGTTGGTAGAACGTGGTTTGATCTCAACATCTGAATCCACTCACACATGTACTGCACAGTCACAGTATGGTAGGTGCACATCCGTACTTCAGTTATAGTAATTGAGATTTTTCCACCCCAAAGAACATGCTAATAAGCCTTCAGTAATCTCATTATATAAACAGGGCACTCAGGAAATGCTGCATTTTCATCTCATTGACTAATGCATGCAAACTGGCAAAGCTGTAATTTATATAATTTCTTGTCCTATTAATCTATTCAGCATGTCTTCAAGCATGATTGGTGAAACAGAAACTCGTTCAATCAAACCTTGCTTATTTCATTTTTGGTGAAAATAATGCTTGGTGTAGTTTCACAACTTCCACACTGGTCATTATTTGAACAGGAGGATTTAATGTGCAGTGTGTACATATACATGTATCCTCATTACTTCATTCATTAAAACAGCAGGTGAACATTCTACTTCAGAAGAGTACGTTTTAAATCCAGATACAGATTAAAAAACCTATGCCTTATTATCCTCAACATTACCATGTGTTGTCGTTAACATGCTTCTTGGTGACACTTAGTGCAACATATTTACTCAACTTCACACACACAGCATGTGAGCACATGGAGGAGTAAGTACTTGTAGAAAAGCCTGTGTTGCATTTCACATGTTTTATCTATGTTCAGGCTCCTCCACCCATGTTTGTTCTTGTCAAAGTGGTAGAGAATTTGCATAATGGAAAAGTAAAGCCTTGGAGGTTGTTGCGTCACAGTTTTATCAGCATGACCTGTGACTGTACAGTATGTACATATGTACATGTTGTGAGTAGGGCTTTCCTACTGTACGTAGGATGCTTGATAGTGATGCAAGGAAAACTCGCTTTAGGGTCGATCTGGCGTGCCTACAAATAGGAAGTTGAAACACTAACAGGAAGGCCTAGTAGGAAACCGTGATGAGAATCTGTAGATTGTGCTGCTGTTTTTGTCACTTTTTGTCGCCCAAACAGAGATTGTGTTGTTCTGTATTATGAGAAAATATTACAATCAATTGCACAATGTCTATTGCTTGTTTGTGACTTGTGTTTCTATATTGCATACATGGTTATTTGTCACTGTATTTGATATTTGTAACATAATTTAGAAATCACACAGAATGAAGGAAACGGCTTTTGAGAGGCCATGTTGCACCACAAATTGTCGTCCCTGCACAAATTGACGTCGACGACAATTTGTGCAGAACCCTGACACCACAAATTGTCGTCCCTGCACAAATTGACGTCGACGACAATTTGTGCAGGGGGCTGACACCACAAATTGTCGTCCCCCCTCGAAACACATTCAATATGACGTTGACGCCTTCAAGGCCATTAGGGGCTTACATTTTTGTTAATATAATAATTCCTGACAAACATAATACATGAAAACCAACACATAACTCAAGTGTATGAATGCACACAAACCAAAATAAAAGGTCACGTTAAAGTTTGTGTGTGTGTGTGTGTGTGTGTACGTGTGTGCGTGAGTGTGTGTGTTTGCGTGCGTGCATGTGTGAGTGTGTGCGTGAGTGGGTGTGTGTGTGAGTGTGTGCGTGCGGGTGTGTGTGTATGTGCGTGTGTGTGAGTGTGAGTGTGTGTGTGCGTGCATGTGTGTGAGATTGTGTGTGTGCGTGTGTGTGAGTGTGAGTGTGTGTGTGCATGTGTGTGTGATTGTGTGTGCGTGTGTGTGTGTGTGCGTGTGTGAGTATGTGCGTGTGTGTGTGAATGTGTGTGTGTGCGTGTGTGTGTGTGAGTGTGTGTGTGCGGGTGTATGTGTATGTGCGTGTGTGTGAGTGTGTGTGTGTGCGTGCATGTGTTTGTGATTGTGTGTGTGCGCGTGTGTGAGTGTGTGTGTGCGTGTGTGTGTGAGTGTGCGTGTGTCTGTGTCTGTGTGTGTGTGTAGGGGGGGGGGGGGGGTTATGGGGTAGCGGTACCAGGTCAACGGATTGAATCAAGGTTTGTGTGTATTGTGCCCGAAATAGTCCCCATTTAGTCGACTAGAATTGTGTGAATCAGTCATATAGTGGGGCGGTTAAGCAACAAATATGAGGTGAATTGTGCACTTTTGTCTACCAGCACCAAATTTGGCACACATGTTCAAAATCATATTTGGAACAATATTAGATATAGAGGCATTTTTAGGGGCGCCTGGGCGCAGACACCAAAGTGCCCTAGGGGCCCTCACTTGTTATTTTTACTTCTTTTTGAAAACGCACGCCCTGACTTAAAAAAAAAAAAACTTGATACGAATCATCCTTGGATAATAGGGACCTTACCTTGTTAAAATGTGTGGTCATAAGGGGCAAGGGGGCCGGTGGATAGCCCCCAAACGCCCCCGGGGGCATTTTTCTCTTGTTTTAAAACATTTCCTCAAGAAAAAATAACTTGATTTTAACCAAACTTGATAGGAATCATCCTTAGGTAATAGCAAACTTTAATTGTTAAACTTGGGATACAACAAGAAGCAAGTGGCTGGGGAAGGGGGGGGGGTAGCCCCCAAAACGCGGCGGGGGAAACTTTCTTTAAATTTTTAAAATACTTTTTCTCAAGAATAAATAACTAGAATCATCCTTAGGTATTAGGGACCTTAAGTTGTTAGAATGGGGGGGGGGGGGGACACAAATCGCAAGGTGCCAGGAGGGGGTAGCCCCCCCCAAAAAAAAAAAAAAGATGAGAGAGAAAGAAAAAAAAAACGATGCCCCCCATGGGGCAACTTCTTCTTATTTCTCTACTTTTTTCAGAAGAATGAATAACTTTTTAACCAAACTTGATAGGAACCATCCTTAGGTATAAGGGACCTTAAGTTCTTAAAATGGTGGTATGCAAGTGGCAAGGGACGGGGGGGGGGGGGGGGGGGCTAGCCCCAAAAGTTCCCCAAGGGGGTAAATTCCACTTATGTTTTCCTTTTTACTCAAAGGTAAATGACTGGATTTTAATCAAACTTGAAAGAAGTCACCTCTAAAAAGTGGACTTAAGGTTGTAACAATGGGATACATATCTAAAAAATGAATGTTGGATTTCATCAAAGCTCCACAGATTATTCTCAGACAATTGTACCCCATCTGACAGCACAGCCCCTCCCCCACCACCTCAGAAATGCGCCTTGCGGTCCATTATTTCAAGAAAAACGGAATGTTTTCTCGAATGTATCCAAACTGCACAGTAAACAAGGATAATCTAACGTACACATCTGAGGAGGAGACAAGGAGGATCAAAGATTGAGTCCAAAATGACTGCCAAAGCCATGTATTTAGCTTTATTCTGTTCCACTTTTACCTACAAGCATCAAATTTGGTACATAGGTTCATGATTATGAACTAAACAAAATTAGATATAGAGGCGCTTAAACATATGTCCTTGAGACGCCATTTTTCAAGTAGGCGTCTAAATTAGCTACCAAAACAATGTTTATAGCTTTGTAGTTTTTGAGGCCTCAGAACTGGTGGCTATATCCATAATGGCTGGAAATTTCTGTCAGAACTCTTGGTCCACCGCCATACCATGGACCCTATCACGTGGGACGGTCCATGGAAAGGCGATGGACCAAGAGTTTATACAGATGATGGAATGAGCAGCTTCTGAAGAGGAACATGACATTGCATTGTGTGAAAAGAATGTCACCATGAATCTATCCAAAAAATAGATAAATAAAGAGCATTTATTTACATCACTTAATGTAGCAAACATTATGTTTCTTAGTGAAGTAATTAGCGCATCAATTTTATCTTCCCGTTGACACTGATTTTTTTTACGGATTTCTATTCTATCTAGCCTTTTCACAATCAACTATCATGCACCATTGAGTGATGTGACAATTTGTGTTTTGTTTATTCAAATTGTGGTGGACATCTTGAAAACTGATTGACTACATTTGATTTGTTTATATTTTCCATTATTATAGTTATTTTCTATGGAAATAGTAATTGCATCACTGTTCTTTCATATTCTGAGCATTACCGATTGTTCTTTCACCATGTTCACTGCTAACTATCTTATATATAGTTATAAAAAGAGTCTTAAAACATTTATAAGTATTATTATGTCATGATACTGAAGGATGGCGAAATTGATAAAATTTTTAAATGCCTCAAAACGATATCTCATATCATTCCAGATGGTATTTTAAACATATGTTCAAAATTTGGTGCTTGTCGAAAAAAGTTAGCAGGACGAAAGAAAAAAGTTAAGACATGCACTGAGGGAGGGAACGAAGTCCCCCCATGAAAACAAGATAGTAATTGACATGTAAAGCGCTGTATTAATTTCGAGGGTGGGGGGTCCTCCTTGTCCCTTCATCAGATGAGTACGCGACTACATGTGTATGTTAGATTATCCTTGGTTACTGCACAGTTTGGATAAATTTGAGAAAACACTCCTTTTTTCTTAACATTTTGGACCGCAAGGCGCATTTCTGAGGTGGTGGGCGAGGGAGAAGGGGGAGGGTGGCTAGTTCATGACAGATGGGATCCCCATTTGTAACAAATTTTCCCATTGCCTCAGAATAATCTGTCGAGTTTTGATGAAATCTTACATTCATTTTTAGATATGTATCCCATTTTTACAACCTAATTAGGTCCTCTTTTCCGAGGTGACTTCTTTCAACTTGGTTAAAAGACAGTCATGTACCTTTGCGAAAAGGTAACAAAACCAGTGGACTTTGCCCCCTGGTGGCATTTGCCCCCCCCCCCCCCCCCTCGCCACTTGCATAGTATCATCTTAATAACTAAGGTACCTATCATTATTTATTTATTATGTATTCTTCTGAAAAAGTAAAGAATAAGAGGAACTGGAGGCATTTTTTTTTTTTTTTGGGGGGGGGGGGGGCTACCCCCTCCCAGTTCCTTGCAATTTGTGTCCCCCCATTCTAACAACTTAAGGTCCCTAATACCTAAGGGTGGTTCCAGTTATTTATTCTTGAGAAAAAGTATTAGAAAAATAAAAGAAAACTTCCCCCTGGGGCGTTCTGGGGGATACCCCCCCCCCCTTCCCCAGCCCCTTGCCACTTGTGTACCCCAAATCTAACATCTAATGTTCCCTATTACCACAGGATGATTCCTATCTAGTTTGGCTAAAATCCAGTTATTTATTCTTGAGAAAATGTCCCAAAATAAGAGAAAAATGCCCCCAGGGGAGTTTGGGGGCTACCCCCCGGCCTTCTTGCCATTTACGACCACACATTTGAAAAAAGGTAAGGTACCTATTGCCTAAGGATGATTCCTATCAAGGTTTTTTTTTTCAAGTCCGGCCGTGCGTTTTCGAAAAGAAGTTAATAACATATAAGTGCCCCTGGGGCAATTTGGGGGCTGCACCCAGGTGTCCCTGAAAACATTTTGAGATACCTCTATCTAATATTGTCCGAAATATGATTGTGAACATGTGTGCCAAATTTGGTGCTTGTACACAAAAGTGCACAATTATTCACCTTATCCAAGTCCACTAGTGTGGGTTGGTAAGTGTATGGGTGTGGATGTCTGTCTGTATGGTGGTGTGCGTGTGTGTTTTTGTGTATGTGTGCGTGTGTGGGGGGGGAGTACGTGTACGTGCAGTTAACGCAAATACTGCTCTAAGAGAATAAAGACAGTTAACACAGTCAAGTTTTGAGTTCTAACACACAAAAGTGGGGCAATACCAGAACAAACAATTCATAAACTGTTTCCCCTGCTTTCGTATTATTCCTAGAAGGAGATAATGAAATTTGACCTTAACTGACTCGCTGTCTTTACTCTAGAGCATTGTCAATTATTTTCATTTTGCCTTATTGGCACGATCATAAGGGTGATCATATTTTGATATTTGTTTATAATTCCATTCACCATCATGACATTTCTTGTTTGTAATCACACCAATAGTAACCCCGATGACCATCGTCACTGTGTAATTTTTATTATATTGATAGAACAATGAAAAAGAGGGCAATGCAAAACCCATTGGCTAATTCCTCAACACCGTAGACAAATACACGACTTCACATCTACACAATGTACACATACACGCGCGCTCGCCCCCCCCCCCCCCACACACACACAATCACACAACCACCACCATCACCATGCACCCACACGTAATATTCCGTACTTACACAGTTACGCATACATATATTGCACACACCCACCTCAACATCCCCATCACGTACACATACATACCAGCTCAACACTCATCGCTAACACACGCACACGCAAACAACCTAGCCCATACGCCAGCACGCGCGCTACACACACACACACACACACACACACACACATACACACACACATGCACCCACCCACACACACACACATACACACACACACACACATACACACACCCACCCACCCACACACACATACACACACACACTCGCACACACACGCACACACACAATTACACACACACACACACACACACACACACGCACACACACAATTACACACACACACACCTTACATACACATCACAGGCACAACCACACATGGCAATATTTTGAAGACAGGGACTGGTGACAATTTGTGCAAGGGGTGACAATTTGTGCAAGGGGTGACAATTTGTGCAACGAGCTATCAGTTTGCCTGCACAAATTGTCGTCCGTCAGGGTGAAAAATGGGAACATCACCTGCAGCACAAATTGACGCCGACGACAATTTGTGCATGGGACGACAATTTGTGGTGTCAGGTTTTGTCAAATTTTGCACAAATTGTCGTCGACGACAATTTGTGCAGGGACGACAATTTGTGGTGCAACAGGCCACCTTAGCCTGTATGCTGTTACTGTACAACCATGAGTTGAGATCAGTACTGCATTGTGTAGTGTAAGACGAGGCTTCTTCTCTACTTTCCGGTCTAGGACTTCCTTCCTGCAGTACGGACCAGCATTTTGACACTCACTACTTGTACAATTGTAACCCATGTTTTAGGCCTCATATACCGGTATACTAAATATTTGGCTTGGATATTTGTTTGCGACATGAAAGGCCTAGAAAATGTGACATCCTGCCATGGCCATGTATTCTGATTGTTTTTCATGTAATATGAAATCATCCATGGTACTTGATACATGTGTATGGGCAATAAATCTTCAAAAGCTGGTAGCCCGGTCAACTTTGAAGGTAACAAAGATGGCCGCCAATGATCCAATCTGAGCATGCACTGTACATAGCCAGTTTATCTGTACGTTGTGCAGCTATCTTCGGTAATGTGAGGCAGTCTGTGCTGGCCTGATACAGATAGTGTTTTGTGCTGGTACTCCCCCAATGCGCCGTTCCTAGTTAATGATTACCTACACCAAGGCCTAGCTAAAGGGGTACTATGAACAAAATTAATATTTGCACAACTGATAAGCCATATGTTTGGTAGATATAAAGTCCCTGTGTTATTACACATGGAAGATAACACCAGATAAGACTGCATTGCTGTGTTTGATAGCTTACATAACAAGTTTCATAGTGCAATTGTTGTCGGAATGTACACAGTTGCAATTACTCATTTGGAACCTAGGATGGGGGTGCTAATTGAATTTCTAGTTGGTTATTAACGAGACATGAGAGAACAAGTTCGGAAATGCAAGCACAGCACAGCCATATCATTCAACTAGTGTTTGCTTATTATTGTCATTACCATTTTCCAATTGCCTTATGCAGAATGGGTGTGTACTAGAGGTCCATGGTACTACATGTGTATTTTAGCATTGTTTGTCCTGCTGTCCTGGTGATAAAATAAAGTACATGGAGCTCCAAACTGTAGTTGTTGTACATGCTTGTTTGTGGAATTTGAAGCATAATATTGGCAGTAACTACATGTACACTGTATACTGGAGCAACAGTAGATGGAAGGACTTCAATCATCACATGTTATTTCACATAGTGTACATGTAGTAAAGCGATAGTCAACAGGCACAGTAGGCCATTGTGACGCATGCTCACAATACGGCATACAGTACATGTCTGGAAGACTAAGGCTACAGTCTGACTTGCTGGTAGTGTCCCAATTTCATAAACATGATAGAGCTACTTTTAGTCTCTGCATGTTAGACCCACTGATTCAGACTTGCTGACCAACTACATAGGGTTTGTACCTGCTAAGTACATACTATCTGTGGAGGCTAAACAATGATCCAGTAATGCAAAATGTGCGTTATGTAAGAGCACAGGGCATTGTTCATACTCTCTGGCATACTAGCACAGTAAACAATTTACAACTAGTCATAATACAATTTAAATTTGTTTTTATCAGAACAGTACTACAGTTAAGTCACTCCAAGGAAATTGTTTTGACAAATTGCTCTTATGCCTACGGTACATGTATTCAGAAGTTCAGCCAACTTGTCATAATCTTGATAAGACAACTTCTTCAAATATGTTAACAAATCCATCGGCACATTCCCCACTTTCTACCTCGTTTATCTAGCCCGTTGCAAGTAATTCCTTTCAGTGTTGCCTTTGGATATGACTGTGATTGTGATTTGATTTGGAGCTTTCTGTTCGGTGCATGCCTGCTTGGAGGGTAAGGAGAACGTATGAGTGCTCCACAGTTGCTCTCAGCATGCGGATTTATTTGATTTCCAGGGTTTTCCAACCCAGTGGGATCTATCAAGTACCCCTCTGCAAAGGTTTCTTAAATGGGTGTAAAGAGTATGCCTGTATTATACATGTAGATACACAGGGTCCAGGGTCGACAGTACATTGTGAGCAGTGTCTCAGACGAGCATCAGTTCCCAGGAAAGCTCTCCAAAATTAAATGTTAAAGTAACAATGATTGTCTATGGCAGTTTTGTGGTTAATTTTGTGGTTGATATACTCTATAGTCTTCAAATTCTTGATGTCATGGTAAAAGGTTCAATGGAAGAGTTAATGTTTTTTTTTAACAGGTTATTGCACAATGGATGATGCGATTTGACCTGAATGAGAGGAACTGATAGTGAGTTCAAAGTTGGTAGAGTAAACAATTAACCCATAAATAAGTTAGACATGGCATTTCATTCAAGTACATAAAATGTAATAATTTAATAATGGAAAGTATATGGCTCCTAATAGATGATGATATCATTCAACAATTTGAATGCAGCAAATGTAATTGTTTTCAGTAGTGTAAGATTAACAGATAGATTGTGAGTGGAATCCAAATGTACTTATCTTCTTCACACTAAAAAGTGTTTATTTTGCCAAATCAAGCTGGATACAATTGATAGAGGTGTATAGTATGTAACCAGGGAAACATCTCCTTTAAATGAAGTCAGTCAGCCCTTGCGAGGTTCAAGTGAACTTCACAGGTTGTGAGTCCACCGCACCGCCAATGGCCATGTTTAGTATTCAGACTCTAGGTCGCCCAGACAATGAAGTGTCTGCTGTGCCCATTGTGAATGGAGGGCGCACTGGGGCAATATTTTTGTTTCACGCGTCTTCATTTTGCTGTCATTGTGGGGAGCTAATGAAGCACAGCGGCTCAGGCTTGCAAAGCCACTGAGATTGCAGGTGAATAACCTGTCGAAAATGTGTAGCTATATCAGTTGCTTTTACCTTGTTTAATGTGTACTGCCATGGATTATACACAGTAATGTGTATGTGCCTGAAGAATATAAAGTAAACATCAGTGAAGGTCTTGTCACATTTAAAAGCGTTTGAAGTGTTTTTCTAGTTTAGTAATGGGGAAGAAAAGAAAACAGAATCTGAGATGATGAGGACGTTTGCTAAAAATAGCTTTACAAACATGTCCACAAAAGCAGTTAACTTGTTTACATGCATGACTGCAGAGGCGGGTTATAATACAGTGACTGAGGAGCTTATATGGTGGCGAGGTATTTGAAGTGTACAACAAGGACCATCGAGTTTTTGTTGATTTGTCTTTTTCTGAAGGGTGAAGAGGTAGAGAATCCTCTATGGCATTATGATGAATAACTGTACACTACGCAGCAACTATACCACGTTTTTCATGCATCAACCTTCCATGCTATAGTATAGGGCCTACTATAGTAGTTTCAGAGTTCTGATATTTCCACATATAGCCACAATGCACCTCTTTGTTGTTTGATTCATGAGCAGTTGAGCAATTTGATAATGTAAATACTTCATATTTATTCCTTTTCCCTCATTCTATTCATAGCTCTTCATCGTCAGTTTGGCATTCCTTTTCTGAACTTTGGGACATATCTCTCGGAAAGGTCAAAAAGTATAGTGACTTTAGAAGCATTGATCTCAACCCCTCAGAAATTACATGTTGCTTACCACCACATACAGTCAGTGTGCAATGTACAATCCAAGCCATTTAGGTTCAGATTTATCTTGAATTATGCATTATACTGTAATACAGTATTCAGTACTTAGCTGTTGACTGAGAAAAAGGTACTGTATACGCCATATATTTCCCAAGTCTAATTTTTTGCGAATCATAACTTCTCGACAATTTCGTGAGTGGTTATATTTGCGATCATGGAGTACTAGTACTAGTAGTAAATGTGCTCGAGCACGTCGTATTCATAGTTTCGCCTGTTGTTAAATTCGTGAATAGTCCAGACTCGCGAAATTCATGAACATAAATCCTGTGAAATACAGTAGCTTGTACAGAATGCTGAGCAGTCAATGGATCATTGATACCCCTTACTCCTTGGCTTGTGGGATTGCAGAGACATCGCAGAAACTTGGTATCCACCAGGTTGCCAAATAATCTCCCAATTTCATGATAAATAGCAGTGCAAAGCATTTTTGACTTAATCATTACCTTGCTATACCTGGTATATCCTCTATTGACCTAACAGTTGCCATAAATCTGCATTACTTGCATGTACATATTACAGTTAGGTATATCAGGTATATGGATGTGGAAAAGTTGGTATGCCATGAATACTGCACATGTATCAGTAGTGTCTAGTTTTCTTGTTATTTCTACGGATATGACCACAATGGGTCCCTTTGGATATGTACTCGTAGACCCTTTACTCTTTCTCACTTCATAGTTGTAGGTCACATCTTACTGTAACTGATAAAAAGAGGGATAAAAACAGGCAGTATATGGTTCCCATGGGGATTGAATTACACCATCTAGATTTAGACCTGGCAAATGACGCACATGTAGTTTTTGTTCCAGGCTGAAAGAGTAATTGTTGTCCTGTCTTTCAGTATAATAATTTACCTTTCAGGAACAAATAAATTAACTCTTTCTGCTGGAGATCATAAAAGAGTGTAGCATCTCTTGTGATAGCACTTCACTAAAACTACACAAAGTGTTTCTGCGTCATATAATTTATCATCTGGCTGAAGAAGGACATATCCCTTGTGATGATATGATCACAGAGTGAGTGTGCATGTAGTTGTAAGGTAAAGAACAAAGCAACAGGTTTTTGTAGGTACCTGTAAATGTACATGTGCGTAGCTATTGTGTAATGAAGTGAATCACACTGCTAATCCTTGAGACTTTTATTTGATTGCGGCACTTTCAGGGTGGGTGACTCACAGCAGAATCCTTCTTAGAATCTCTGCTTGGTTAATGTACCGTGTATGGGGATAAACTCAAGTCTCCTTTCTATTGTTCATCATCTCTGCTCTCAGTGTAAAGTCAAGATATCAAGTGTACATGATGTCATTAAATGACCAGGAAATTGCTCAAAGTAGTGTGGTGAGAACATGGATTAAGATTATGTAGTTAAATTATTTTTGCTGGTTATTTCCACAACATAAAAACATGGGACACGATTTGCACTTCCTCTTTTCTCTTGATGATTACACACTATATAGTGCCTGTCATTCACTGTGCTTGTAAAAATGGCAAAAATAGATTGTTCATTTGTTATTTCGGTTTACAATGTTCTTGTAACTAGAGTGACAGTAATGTGAATTATGTGTACAAAAAGTGATATCAGGATGATTTGTCTGCATGTGATGACATCAAAAGTGCTATATAAACACTTGCCGATGTAGATAATTACATTCAGTATAACCATATGGTGGCACAAATATCTTTACAAATACATTGTACTGTAATTTTGTATATGTTTGCTGAATTGCTTTTATATTATAAAAAAACATCCTTTCAGTAGGAAAACCATTTGAACAACATGTCTTGCTTGTATTATAATTTGAGTGCATATCAACAGGGCAGTACTTGAATGTACACTGTATAGTGTGTAGGTGTGCAAGCGGTGAGGTTTGTACATGTATTGCAGGGAAGGGAAGGGAAAGGGGGGGGGGGGGGTATCCAAGAGTCTTCCAGGTATCTATCAGCACCCCTCTGCCCATGTCTCCTCCAGAGCTCAGCTCAGCCATATCTCTCTCTCCCTGACCCCAACATATGTTCCTCCCCCCACAGAGGCTCTTACTAATAAAAAAAGAAAGACAGAAAAAAAAGGCCAGGCAAGAAAATCTCCCATCCTTCCTCCCTCTCTTTCTCCCTCCTTCTCTCTCCCAGAGAAAATAAACTTTTGTCTCTGGTGCAGAAATGACAAATGATGAAGCAGGGAGGAGAAGCTAGTAAAACTGGCTTGTTTATCTCCAGATCCTGGGAGGGATGATGTATACATGGGTCTTGGGGTCTACCTTGAGGGATTCATCTTGCCTCTCAAGATACTACATTTACATGTGAAACACAAAAATACATATGTTACTGCTCTGTCACACATGAATTTCACATGCATTTGACTGAAAATCATGACTGAGTGACATATGTCATCTGAATATGTTGCAGTACAACAAACATGCTGGTGCCATCTCTTTGCAGAAAAACATGCTGAAGATTTTTTTTAAAATCATTATGTTCTTTTATGAGTAGATCATATAGATCCCAATCGTCATTTCAGTGAAACTGTAAGCTTCCTTTCTGGTTGTTGAAGAGGTTTCTGGGACACTATGCTGGAGGTAGACCTGTAGATCTGTGTTCAGTCAGTATATACTTCTAACATGCACTGGAATCTGGAAACTTGTTTTATGAGTTTATGATAATATATATCAGCTGTCAAAAACTTGTAAACATTGGCTCTTTCTTCAGTTCAGGAGCACCAAATTCTATCTCCGCTAAAAATATTGTGTTCAGTAACAGACTCTGACCTAGACCCACAAGTTTGCCCCCCAAAGTGTGAAAGAACCATATACCCCCCCCCCCCCAAAAAAAAAAAAAAAAAAAAAAAAAAATGTGTGTAGCCTCACTTTAACCATGTGTGTGTCAGATAAATTCCTGCCCTATGATTTGCATATATATATATTAATTGAGCAAAAATATGCCAGTGGGGGAAAAGAATTAAACAATTACAGAAAGTGGACCAGTAAATTGTCTGTGCTAGAGTGAAATTACAGTGCAGTAGCAGAGCTGCCAAGTCTCCCTGATTTTGCAGGAGACTCACCCAATCTCCCTGATTATTGATATACGCTGTATTATTTTCATTAGGTTGTATGCATTTTAATTGATAGATGTCTCCCAGATTTTTTGATGAAATTTTCCCAAATCTTCCCGATTGTTGAACTTCATCAGCTGTAGGTCTGCAGTAAAGGCAGGCAGACAGACAGGCCAACATGCCCATGTACATGTAGTCTATGTTTGCAAGCAAAGTTTGATGATGTGCTTGTTGTCCTGCATTATAGCATAGAAGCTGCAGGCTCAAACTGGAATGCCACTCTAATGGAGACACGATACATAGCCGTCTGTTTGAACCATTATTAGAATGTGACACCAACTGCATCCTCGTAGCAGTATCTACGTCTCCATTTGCTATTTGAGCAGCTTGGCCAAGCAATAGTCACTTCCACTGGCGTCGCTGGCAAGGTCTAAAGATTGCGTACGAGGAGCACATGGACAGATAACACGTCTGGCAAACGCATTGCCCCGGATCCACACGGACGCACACATCAGGGGCGGTAATGCTCGTCAAATCATGGCCGTGCATATTTAATTAACTGGGTGCGGGAGGTGATGCGACGCAAATGGGACCCAGATCCCAGACTCACTTAATCTCTGACATCAAGAATTAATTTGTGTGCAAGCCCACATGTATGCATACATGTAGTGTTTTTTACATTTGAAAATTTGCTGCATTATATGTGCAATATTTACCTGCTCAGTGTTCACAAAAAGATCAGTCCTGATGAACTGAACATTTATTTCACTGTACAACGCTAGTGTATCCATGAATACAATCCAAAGCAATCCTTAGACCAAATGGTGCAGAAACATGCACAATGCACAGTGGGATAATATTTTTTTTCTACAGACTGAATTATTTAAAGCTTTATCAATCTTTTTTCCAATCACACAATGAAGAAAAAGCAATGAGCAATAGTATGTTATGATCATCACCAAGTACAGAATACATGAGAGAGAGAGAGAGAGAGAGAGAGAGAGAAAGAGAGAGAGAGAGAGAGAGAGAAAAGCAACTAAACCATTATGTTAAACCATTATGTTAAATGTGTTGAATAAAAATAACAAAAAAGAGAGTGAGAAATATACTTTCATGATGGATGTTTGTTTATATGATAGCAAATATGATATATACAGCCATGATTGACCAGCCAACCATCAAATGAATCCAAGTAAATCATGGCATCAAACAAACAACTTGTTGATGCTTGTGCTCAGTCGACCTACATAACAGTGCTCTGTACGTACAAGTAGTGTACATGCACTGCTAGTATAAGAAGAGAGGAGAAGCTCAGGCGATGTAGACACTGCATGTAAATGATGAAGACTGATTTCATTTCTCAGATACTCCCTGGATACATCTTGGCTTTATTGATGACATCTTCATCGGCACAACCTCCTCTAGAGCACTGCCTTGATTGCCCGTAATGACATTCAAATGATCCTGTCTGTTGCATTAATTCATCTACAGCGTAAGCACAGCTGTAGCCTTGCTTCTAAGCTGTAGGATATTAATTAAATCTAGACTATCACAAGGACATCTGAGGTTTGGTGCTGCATACAAGTAGACTAACATTCCTCTTTCTCATGGCTCATCTTAGCCAGAGTAATACCAGTCTGCAATTAGTCTACAGACAGACCTGCTTGTAGCCCAAAATGATACCTATGATCAGAGAGTTTGGATGAGAATAGAAATGTTCAACAGCCTGGAAACAGGCTAACTCTGTAGCCATTGATTTGCTGTAGGGGCAGAGAGAGAACCTCTGTGTTGGTGCAAGATCTTCATCAATGAAGTCAACTTGCGCCTTGGGTGAAATTTGAACAGTGATATGTGCCCTTACACAAAAAAGAGTACTACATGTAGAGCTGTTCAATTGTCTATGTATGTTTTGCACTTCTGACATGGTATTGAACAAAACGCTGCATTTTTTTTTCCTGTTGCAAAGGCAGCCCCGTCCGTGAGACTCTCATAATTTTAGCAGTGTACTTGTAGGGTGAGTGAATGTGTTGTCATCTTATTGATAGATACTATCCAGCTCATAACACACATTTCTTAGCAAGGTGGAGGGTTCAAACTTTGAAACAAACTTCCTTGTATGATAAGAACAATGATGATATCTTGTTTCAAGGTCAGTATAGTTATCAAACATTTCTTTCTCATCTGCTTCTGAAGACTCCAGCTTCTGTAGACCATTATTATTTCTTTTTTTAGGAAATGGCCCTAGTTAATTGTAATCACTCCCCTGTTCAGTTCCTCCACCACTCAGTTCCTCCTCAGTTTCCAGGCACCCCATAATAAAAACTGTTATTATCTCTATCCCTGCTTTTGTGAAATATTTGTCAAGTATGCCATTTTTCGTTCTCAATGACATGCAATAGAATTTATTATATTTACTCCAAATGATTGATGGCATCCCCTTTTGCCCTTATTTGGCTCCATGAAAAAGCAAGCATCGAAATTTCATACCTCGAAGGAAAGCAGAGCGGAAAGGAGGAAGTTGAATGAAATGTGAACTCAATGCAACCCTGAAATAATGCCCTGTGGGTACAAAACATAGTACATTATGTAAGTTCAAAGTTCATTCATGATAGCATGGGCTGTATCTAGAATATATGCAACGAATTAACTTACATAGTATGAGCCATTTGAGAGTTGTCGTCTTCAAACGTAAGGTCATTATAGGAAATGATCACTACACGCATTGTTGTTGTTTTTTTACTTGTATCCATGTTTTGTCTCTCGAAACATACCAGACTACCATCCATGATCAACACACTGCTCATTCTTTCCGGTTATGAAATTATTAACTCTTTCATTCCCGTAGGCAATAAATTGTGTTGTAATTGGATCAGGACCTTCAAAGAATGGTACTGAGATGGTAACATTACTTCATAAGTGCACCTCTCTCCACCCCAGACAGCAACCTAATGTGCTTTGAGTAAAACACTGGAGCATTTGGGGGAATTTGTGGGTGTACACAAATAAAATTTGAATTAAGCCGCTCTAAAAGTAGAATTGGACTGATGACCCTGTGATAGAGGGCAAAGACAACGGCCTTGTGACTCTTCCTGCTGGGCGTGTGGCTACCACCCCCTGGCACTGTGCCCGCCGCCACACTGGGCACAGATTTACTTAAATTGAATAAGTGCCCCACCGTCCCACCTTTCATTAAGAGCTCAGGTGGGAGAAGGAGAAGGAAGAGGAGAAGGAGGGAGATGGAGGAAGAAGTGAAGGAGGAGGAGGAGGAGGAGGAGGATAAGGAGAAGGAGAATGAGAAAGAAACAACATGCTGAGTGTAGAGCCTAACTAGAGGGAGGATGGAGGAGAAGGAGAAAGAGGAAAAGAAGGTGGAGGAGAAGGAGGAGGTTGAGAATGAGATAGAGAGACAACAGAGTGAAGAGGGAGGATGAGTAGACGTGTCTTACCTCAATGTAAGTTGGAATGAGGAAAATGTGGGTATGACAAGCGTTTAAGTTGTTGCTGATTTTTTTTTGGACCAAGTTATTGCAGTTAGCAGTGAGTTGATAGAAAGTTCAAGAGATCAATTCTATGTAAACTAAAGAAGGAAATTACAATGAAGACATAAAACTGAAGTGAGAGAATAAGCTAAGAAGGAACTTACAGCATATTATCACTTCTTGGCAATTTGATCTCAGATATGGGAAATAATTAATTGATGTGAATTAGATCATTAACTCCATCGTTAAAGTGTTGGTAAACTCAATGGTGAAAATGCTAAATGGCCCTTTCATGCAGCACAATAGCATTCTATTGAGGGGGTGAAAGTCATTGGATTTCATCAAGTGTGAAAATTTGCACCCTGGGGTGGTTTGGGCTATAACCACAAAGAGCCACTAGAATTAATATTGCAGTTATCAAGGTATGAAATCTCACCACAGAGATAAAAGCAAGTGGCAATATTAGGTGTCCCCAAGTTTAGAAAAGGTGGCCGTCGGTTCTCAGGATCCAATCCAAGATATCACAGCCCATGAAAATTTCGTATGGCACGGCCCGGTGCTCTTGGCTCAACAATATTATTCTGCCCCTCGGTGTTCGCTCGGTTGATGACGACGACAGGGCAGTGCGACTTATGAGCCTTAGTAATTGGGAGGCCTAGCGCAAATTAATAAACAGAAGGGTGCCGGGACTTCTGGGTGAGCGGGGGAGTGATGATTATTTCTTGAAATATTGATTGTGATTTGAGGGGCTATCAGGAAGGTGGCATCACCGGTATCGGGTTTTAATTAGCAATGAGAGGGAAGTGATTTCGGCAGGAGGGGTGGAAATCTCAATTTGAGGTGTAAACTGGGGCGTGTTTATGACGCTAAGATCAGAGCGAAGGGATGTAATTTCTGTCGGGTCTTGAATGTCCCTTCTTGCGAACAGACCATTATCTGCTTCATCTAGCTTTATCGTTATAAATCCAATGATAGTCAGTATGATTCATCTAATAGGAGGAAAGAACTTGCACATTTTACCTTGATATATTATGTTCTCAAACTGATTTGTATGTTCAATATGTCCAATTACACCTGATAAAACTTATTTTGTGATCGAACCTAAACAAATTTCTATTGCTCAGGGTTACCTTGTATATTATGTTGACAATATTTACAAAGAGCAAACTGAACATTGTTGATTGTGATTGTATATGATTGTATCAGGGAAATTTTATTTTGATGTCATCTCATCTGGTTATTTGCAACATAAAGTATGAAAAGGTTTATGATATTTGAACTACAACAAAACTTATTTAAATGAGGTATACTAAAGGAATAATGCATGTCTGTTTGTGAGTCAATTGGGGGTCCTTCAATTGTTTGGACTGTGACTCCTTCATACATTTAGAATAATATACTTTTTTTTAAAGTCAAATAAAAAGGTGAAGCGTAGTACCATACCTTAACGTAAAAAGTCGAAAATGATTTTCATTGCCAAATGTAACAATGGCAGGAAACAATGTTCCATAGACCGCTGGAAAGCTAAAAGGCTGTGTAAGTTTGTGTAGCAACCCCCCCCCCCCCCCCCCTTCCTCCCAAGGAATGAAGTGTTTCGGAATACCAGGATATATCAATCCCCTCCTGGTCTTAATGTGCATTCCGCATCCTGTTCTTTTGAAAGTCCTTTCAAGAGTCACACAGGATTGTGGTTCTTGACTTCTTTTAAAGGGATCACACAGTCAGCTTTCATGGGGCGTGCATACTTTGCGCTGGTGGATGCTGGATCTGGATAAGCCTAGTGAATGAGTGAGGTTGAGTGGCCAAAGACTTCTGCCCTCAATCTAGAATTAGACCCCGGTTACACCGAAAGTCAAAAGTGTTCTGAGAACGGTCTCAGAACGGTTCACCTTCGGTGTAACCACAACAGCCGACCCAAAAGTGGTCCAAAAGCGTTCCGAAAGCGTTTTTGTCGGACCACCTCCAGAGGTAGTCTGAGACCGTTCTGAGACCGTTTCGAACGCGGTGTAACCACACAAGCGTTCCGAAACTGGTCCACCACAGGAAGTGACGCACATGAGTAAACATGCAAACTGCGTAAATGCCCCGCCGTGGAGAGCGCGCGTGCGGGAAATACGATTTGACCTTTGACCACAGACCGGGCGTGGCTAATCGTTGCTCATGGATACCGGTGCTCTCCAGATCATGATTCGGCTCGCGTGCACTGCGGTGTAACCACTCCAGTGAAGATTCCGTAACCGTTCTGAGACCGTTCTGAGACCGTTCTCAGAACGGTTATCGCGGTGTAACCGGGGCCTTATACATGCTATTGCAAGCTCTCCACAAAATTTGGAGCCATACAGACACATTGTCCAGCAAGAATTGGTGAATTTTGTGACTTAAGTATTAGATAAACATCCTTCACCAATTCTGTGGTTAAAGAAGAGATTGAAAAGAGAAACTAGAACTACAATGTATCAAGAGCAGTCCACCTCTAGTTAGTAGGCAATGGGGCACAGTGTACATGTTCATTTATATGTGGACGTCTTGCTGTCAAAGTTGTCTGATATCTCCATGAATACTGCCCCCAGGCTCCCTTTAAGCCGCACTGATATAATCAATATCATGAAAAAGCACATTCTCCTCCAGTCTCACATCTATTACCAAGCAGATAGATCAATGCACCCTGCATAAAAGGCTACCTTAATATGCTTTTCACACTGGCAAAAATTAGCCCCGTACTATCCTTAGCCCCGTACTATCCCTAACCCCGTACTATTTTTTTAAGCTTTTCACACTGGCATTTCTTAGCCCCGTACTATTTCTTAAACCCGACTAGCTTTTCACACTGTTCTCACTCGAAATCGTTAGCCCCGGACTTTCTCGACAGCTTATGAATATTCATGAGTGTACGTCTTGCACATCGGCTCTTTACCACTCCGCATCAAGGTCACTCGCCCGTTGGGCCTTATCTGATTGGTCTCGGCGTCTCGGCCTTGCGAGCTGACTCGGCATTCCCTTAGCCCCGTACTATTTTTCGTTTCTTTTCACACTGGCGCTCTTAGCCCTGGACTATTTGGCTTGGCCCTGCAATTGCGGTGTTAGCCCTGCTTTTTTGCAGGGCCAAATAATCCCGGATTATTGGTGGGGCTAGCCGACTTTGGTAAAAACCAATGTGAACAGAAAGTGGTCTAAGCTTAGCCCCGTACTATAGGTGGGGCTAAGGGGGGGCCTTAGCCCCACCTATAGTACGGGGCTAAGGAAATTTTTGCCAGTGTGAAAAGCATATAACTGTACCCTCTTGAGCTTTTTTTAAGAAGCTAATGTACCTGCTTGCTTGCATGCAGGGGTGACTTGCGCAGACTGTGAAAGAAGATTGGTCACCAGTTTGTAACATAAAGCACCTTCCAATGAAATCCTCGAGCATTATCCTACAGCTATTGATATTCTAAGCCTATGTTTTAACAACACAGAAGACTACAATTCATTGCAATCCTCTTTTCTGAGGGTGAATCTCTGGCTACACATCCCATTGTGGTGCACACATAACCCTTGAGGAAGGAGTGTAGGAGAGAAAGAAAGAGAGCAAGGGGAGGAGGTCATATTGATTTGTTGGCTATCCCCATTGTTTGCCCATTCCTCTCCCATTTGTAGGCCTTTGAATAGGAGCAGGTCTTTGACTTTCCAAAGGGATTAGTTTGGGCTGGATTGTTCCATACCAACTCTTGGGACCCGTAGTCAGTGGAGTCTCTGACTCTCTGTCATGGGCCATATACATTGCTGTTAGACCATGATGAGGCATGGCATTGCTATGTGGGATATAAGCAGAGGTTGAATGGGAAGGGTTTTGTATTGACTCCCATGAAAGCCTACATATGCATGGTGCAGTGAGTAATGAACTAAACATGTAAGTTAATGATTACATGAGATGGCTTTCTTATAAATAAATGGATTGGTCACCCTGGTCATATAAAGGAAGTTATTTTCAAAAGAATAGTGTTTTTCTCCCAGGAAAGAAGCATTTGTATGCTTCAAAGCCTTTGATGGAGTTTTAATCCGGGATGTTAAATAAAAGGAAAGTTATGTGATTGACGGCTTAAAACTTCATTGCCATTGCAGCGCATGGCCGCTGTGAAATGGGCAGATGATTAAATGATTGAGTGAATGAATTGATTAAAGATTGTCCGTCCCTTTTGCAAGCTGAAAATTTGAAATCGTCTATCACGATCGTAAATTGAAGAAAGTGTGATTCAAGACCATTTCTAAGAATATAGCATGTTGAAGCTTTCTGTATATGTAAAAAATTTCAGCCGTTAAATTTCAAACCAACTTTTTTCGTACTACGAAAAAAATATTAGTCTTTGATTCAGTATCTATGTGGTTATTATGTGTGTGTGAAATCCTAATTTTATGAGTAACTACCAAACTTTGGAGATGATTCCTTCCATAGAACAATGTTTTTCATAATGCGTTTTATAATTTAATAAACAGATTGATCAATAAAGCAGATATTTCAACACAAACTGCTAAGAGCCTGAGGTAAAGACTATTAATCAGACGTTGTTTACGTGCATTATTTGAATTTTACACGACGTATCGGTTTCAGATTGTGAATATAGAGCTTGCTAACACTTCTCTTTATGTTTTGCCAATGTTTCGATGGCTTTGTGGTGATCTGAAAAAGGGACTGGCTGTCATTATTCAACTAATTAGAAAACAAGTTCATAAATAAATAAATAGATGAAACAACATGAGGAAAAAAAATAAAGTATAATCTATGAAGTAAACATCATCATGTAAATATATTAATGTGTTAATTTGGCATCAATAATTTCTAACATTCCATCCCACTTTTCTCTTACCCTCTCTCCAGATGACAACAAATACATCCTCAAGATGCTGATCCCCAGTACAGCGGCGGGGTCCATTATCGGAAAAGGGGGCCAAACTATTGCCCAGCTGCAGAGGGACACGGGCACCAATGTCAAGCTGTCAAAGGCCAACGATTTCTACCCAGGTTAGTGTTGTTCTCTCTCCGCCATGGCTGTTTCTGCCCTCCCCTACCCAAAAAATAAATTAAATTGCAATTAATTATGATGACTAAGTATATTAAAGATTAAAAATATTGAAAATTCAAGAGAGTTTTCAAGTCTTGCATGATCTCTGGAGGCCTTGAGATAGACAATTTTAGTGCTTTGTTCTGTGGTGCATTTTTATATAGATTTGTGCTCATTCCTTGGTGATAGATCTGGGTATAGTCTGACAAACTGTTTGGTTGTCATGAGAAACTCTGCGTATGGACGGAATGTCAGTCTGACTGTCAAATGTTTTAGACTCGATAAAAATATACTGTTCAATGGTACATGGACTGACTTCTATGTTTATATTCCAGTATCAGCTCTGAATCAAATCATTGTGTCTGTTGGGCTTCCACCAAGGATTATTTTTAAACTTCAACTGTTGAGAAACCATGAGCGTCTCTTGTCCTTGTTATTGCTATTTTGTATATTCAGTGTTTCTATTGCACTTTTGCTGAGGACTGTGTTTAGGCTCAGCTTTCATCACATTCAACATGGACTCTGATATGAAGAAGAGATAATAAAATCATGATTAATAGCAGAAATTAAGTTACATGGAAACTGTACTTTGAGATCATGGTGTTTTGAAAATATTTGGAGCAGCATTGTTGCTTTGTTGGCTGACATATGAGAGGAGAGCTTTTGTAACTAGTAGCAACCTGCCTAGAGAAGTGGGGTAAAGAGGGGTTGGGGTTGGGGTAACCAAGTTACCTGGTGCTTATAGGATTAGCACCTGGAGGTTTTACCTGCTGATTAATCCAGGTTCTTCAAGATACACTGGAGAATGTCTCAAAGATGCATGGGAGTATGTTATGTATCAATAGCGTAGAGAAAGGACAATCAGAGGAAGGAAGGCATTCCATTATAGGTTTCTACGAAACTCTTCAAGTTGGGTAAATGAATTTAATTTCCATCATAATAAGCCGTCTAAACAAAATTAACATCAGTACAAAAAACTGAAGTGAAAGAAAAGAAAGTAAACCAATGAGCATAACCCATACATAACAAAGAGGAAAGGTAAAAGGGGACGTCAAGAAAATTCTACATTTTTTCAGAGACCTCTCTTTTTATCCAAAAGCAGATTATTTCACTAATCCATCATTTTGTCGAACAAAATGCCTGACCAATCTCAATATTGCCTCGCCCAGCCTGACAAGCAGGTAAGTGCTTGCGTCCAAGCCTGCATGTGAGCGAGCACCGCCATCTTCCCCTCCTCCAAATTTATATCCATGGTGGGGCAGATTGCGTGATTGTTTGCTCTCATCCAAACAAGATGGAGATAATTCATGGCTGTGTTTATCTTGTCAGTGCATTAGAGCACTGCAAGACGATCTCCTCTCTCTGTCACTCCTCCCGGTCTCCCCGATCTCTCTCTCCTTCCCTCCCCATTCTCTGCCCCGTCCCGGCGCACCCAAGCCTGGGGAGATGTACATCATCTAGAGCCACTAAATAAGCCAAGTTTATCTCGCGCCCGCATTTTATCTTTGGCCAAGATAGGACCCCTGGTTTAATGATGGCAGTGGCATGAAGGGTATTTTAAGGGCACGTATCCATGGCAACGTCAAAGAAAGTGCCATAAATCATGATTGTGCGGTTTATTGCTTGGTGTGCAGTGAGAGGCAGGCTTGCTCTCCCGGTTTAATATTAACCTTTAGGGGACATTCCATCATCACTGAAAAGAGGAAGACACTCAAAATGCAAAATGAATACCCGGGACTGAACAATTATAACCCATCTTAGGCACGAAGAGCGTGCAGTCTCTTTTTTTAATTCCTTAAGAATGGATACCGGTATGAGTCAAGGATTATTTTATATTACACAGCGAGAGTAGTGATTATAGGTGATCTCTAATTTTTTTGCATTCTATTTAATTCCAACCCTCATTAAAAAGGCAGAACAAAGCTCTCCATTATAAATCCTTAAAGTTCATTTTAATTAAGACCTGGATTACTGTGGAGTGTTTATGAATCCATGGTACTAGTACATTATGGTACCAAAATATCCTCTTTCTCTATTTATAGCACATATTAATTTACCCTGACATTCATTGGTAGGTATTGATGAAAATATAGTCACATTTGGGGAATCTTTCTGAGAACTTATTTTGAGTAAATAAATTGTTTATCATGTCCTGCCATCTCATAAAGTGTTCAAATTGAATGTGAGAATTGAATTATAAATAATTTAACAATATTAATTAACTTATCTTCAGTTTTATTAGCAACCGCTTTCTCCACCTTTAGATCAAACACTGATACACAATCTTATTTTCTGCCAAGAAATGCATTTGAGAAGTGCTATCATTCTTGTTTGGCACTGTGTTTACTGTCTTCATGGTCCCTGTTGCTTGTATTGGAGACAGTAGTCCCACGCATTGGATGACAAGTTTGTCCATATGCCGCTGTCTGGCGGGCGGGCTTGTGTGATTTCAATCAGGCAGGCCCAGTGACATGACAGGCATGCCGTCCGATGCACATGGCTGGTCAAGTCTGGCAGATCACCCGCTCACTGACATTGAGGAGGAGGAGGAGGAAGGAGAGGAGAAAGGGAGACAAAGACGGGGGCTACAAACTGAGTCTTGGGGAAGAGCAACTTAATTAGGGATGATATCACCCCAGGGGATTGTGCGCATGATTATTGGAAGATGGCACCCCATGCTGGGATTTGATTTTTAAGTCACTGTAAAAATTATAAGTTTGTGTTTGACGATAAATAGAAGAACAGTGTGTGTCATTTCAATTTTGAAGTAGCCTCTATTGTTTATATGAAATTCTGGACACTGTAGAGCAGTAGCTAAACATGATTATGCTTTTTATGTTAATATCATCACCAAGATGGATAATGTTTGCTGAAACGCACTTTCTACCCTGTTCCTAGCAAACAAAAAAATGGGGGGTCACATATGACCTATACATTTTCAAAATCAAGGCTCTATCATTAGTGGTGAAGGAGGAGTTTTGTTATGTTTTTTCTGTAGTGCCTTGGTTGTGTGCAGGATGTGTACTCGGTACACATAGCTTTGTTGGCTAGAGTCATTTCCATCATGCGGCTGTGTTTGCACTGTAGACCGGTGGTCACTTGCACTCATTAGCAGTGAGATTTATTGTGTGGTGGGGCAGGAAAAGAGACCTTCACTTCTTTCTTTTTGGGGAAAAGAGGGGTTTGTACACTTGTAGTGCATACATAAATAAGCTATGCTGTGCTTTATACATGCTCTTGTACTTGATGGTAGCTGGAGAGGGAGAGAGAGAGAGGGAGGGAGAAAGAGAAGAGAAAGGCACATACACACGTATGCAAACATACATACATACATAAATACATACATATATGTACACACATTAATAAACATGTACCTAAACTCATACAAACACACAGACAGACACACAGACACACGCACACACAATCACATCACACACTCATATATGAAGTGTGATCGTTCAATATGAATTGTCAATGTTGCAGATAAGCTGTATGAAATGATACAAACCACTGTGTTATAACCTGCTGAATTTTCTGGGTGAATAAGATGATGAACATATCCCCCCCCCTTCCCCCCCCCCCCCCCCCCCAGTTTTAACCACGAAGGCAAATTAGCATTTGGGAGGTCTTTCTACAATAGCTTAACAAAGATGACATATCTTTGTGCCTGCCATCCAATACATAGACAAGTACCAGGGTATGAGCCTACATTGTGAATTGTGCTCCGATTTCACAGGGTGGGTGCTAATTTTCAATGTTTGTGCTGGTAACAAAGGCTCTATTCTATTCTCTTCAGCCTGTGGAGTTCTTAAAGACAAAGCAAACCAGTCAGTCCCTCATGAATATTCTCACCCCTCTGGTGTTAACACAGATAGCAATCACACTGCTCAGAGCATACATGTGTACAAGCTGGTTTGAAGCAGACATTTGCTTGTTAACTCTATCAGTACCATGACAGGAAAAGCCCTATGGACTAATTATACATTTTATGCAGCTCTGGTACTGAGTGGGTCAAATTTCACTTTGTTTCCATAATGATCTCTGCACCAGCCCAGTGATATTCAATCTGATGCAGACAAATGTGTAATGATTTTTTTAGGGGAGAGAAATATCATGTTGCATATTTCAGTTGTTGCATGGCTGGATAAAGATTTTGAGGTGGCAAAAGCAACCCTTGAATGATATTCATTTTCAGACTTGGTAAATATTCTCTAAGTCTGTTTGGGGTTCAAAATATTTTTACAAGTAAAAAAATGAAGACAATTTTGAAATATCCATTCATTAAATCAATTTATGTAGTGCGTCACATAGATGGTGTTGATTTTGTTCTATGTCTTTTTACTGTGTTTTTTTATGTCAGTTGCAGCTACATGTTTTGAAAGAATATTACCAGTGTTAATTTAGTTGATGCCTGAAGAATATTGGCCTCTCAGTGGCTGAATCCAGTGCTTGTAGTTGATTGATGAAGCCAGCTGGATACTCGTTCATCTTTAATGAGAGGGAGTGGATCCCACATTCCCCTTTTCTCTTACTCATTAATCCTGGGACTGCTACATGAATTACTACTCTATACGAATTGTGTGTATTACTGTTGAAAAGGTCATGTGTGGCACAAAAAGAGTTAATAATAACATTATCCATGTTTCTCTAACTGTAGGCTTAATTGCCTCTAAAGTGAGCGGTAGCAAAATGCATACTCCGTCTTCATTTACCTCATGTACAATACATGTATTCATAATTTCACATTGATTTAAGTGGTTCATCATTTGCTGTAATTTGATGTGCAAGACATGCAATACTGTAATAGAATCTAGCAGGCTTGCTCCGTACATGTTATCATAGCATTTGCAGTTGCTAAATATAGCGATGGTGGCTTTACATAAAACAAACATGAGGAGACATGCTCTTTACTTTTGACTCATTATTTTGTCGGTTCTTCCATGTGTCAAACATATCCTTAGAGTGGTTATGACATTTTCTATTGACCACAAGGCTCTGCTACAAGCTTTTTCTTCTCATCGAACATCAGTTCTCTGATGAAATATTAATTCTGGTGTAGTCTTTGGGTTGATTTATACTGTAGGATAAGTATGTCGATAAATATAAATGCTTAGACACGGGAAAACAAGAAAACGGTGCTGTCAGATGAACTTGGATGGCTAATGCAAGATATATCCTCTGGTAACCAAGTAAACATGATGATTGTTTGAGTAGATTTCTACCAGCTTTGCTAAGGTCTCTGTGCTTTAGTATCCTCCATGCATTCCTATCTGGGACTGCATCCCGAAGATCATCACTGGCATCATGGAAACCATGGCATGCTTTCAGAATGGCACAAGTGCATTTGTTGGTTTCACTTCTTTACAAACCATGCCAGAGCACTCTCGTTGCCATGGCATTAGGGGTCATCGTGTCAGATATTTCACATGCTTGCCTTATCTCAGATGAGATTAAAAAGTAGGTGTTCCTCCTTCCCCCTGTTTATATGTCATAGGTAAGACCTGTATCCCCTGAAGGGTGATTGTGATGTGAACAGAAACATTCCTTTGTGCTGATTACATGGAGCATATATATGAATAACATGTTTGTGCTGATTGTTGTAGATACCTAGTCTTTAGACATTCACAGATTATGTCAACCATTCCAAAGAGCATACCGTGTTTAACTCTCTCAGTCCCATAGGCAATGAATTGTGTTATTATTGACATGGGACTTCAATGGTCGGTACTGAGAGGGTTAATACTGGACACATTATTTACTCTTCAGAAGTAGAAGGCCATTATGAAGCACTGTTGGGATTTAGGTAATATTCCTGGAAACCCTGCAGATCCCAAAATAGCCCACCCACATCATTTCAAACTCAGCTTGAAAAATGAAACCAAATGTATGGCCCAGGAGCTTTAGCCAAACCTCAAAGAGTGTCTGAATTATTACACTAGCGCACAATGAGCAAATCAACATATGAGGTTTATTTATAAATATTCCTAACTAAAACTTGCCATAGCTTTATTTCAGTGAAAACAGAAAACCTCTTAGTTTTTGTCTCGCCCACCGGAGGTGAAGGCGAGACTAAGGGATCCAAATGGCGTCCGTCCGTCGTCCGTCCGTCGTCCGTCCGTCGTCCGTCCGTCGTCCGTCCGTCGTCCGTCGTCCGTCCGTCGTCCGTCGTCCGTCGTCCGTCGTCCGTCGTCCGTCGTCCGTCACAAATGTTAAAGTTTACCTGCAAGACTCTCTTATGATCCATAACTTCACATGGGTTGCTTGGATTACAACCTAACTTGGGTCATAGATGCACTGGGGGTACCTTCATGTTATGGTGGCGTTGGAGGTCACAGGATAAGGTCAAAGGTCATTTGAGGTCATACGTTAAAGTTTACCTGCAAGACTCTCTTTTGACAAATAACTTCACATAGGTTGCTTGGATTACAACCTAACTTGGGTCATAGATGCACTGGGGGTACCTTCATGTTATGGTGCTGTTGGAGGTCACAGGATAAGGTCAAAGGTCATTTGAGGTCATACGTTAAAGTTTACCTGCAAGACTCTCTTTTGACAAATAACTTCACATGGGTTGCTTGGATTACAACCTAACTTGGGTCATAGATGCACTGGGGGTACCTTCATGTTATGGTGGCGTTGGAGGTCACAGGATAAGGTCAAAGGTCATTTGAGGTCATACGTTAAAGTTTACCTGCGAGACTCTCTTTTGACAAATAACTTCACATGGGTTGCTTGGATTACAACCTAACTTGGGTCATAGATGCACTGGGGGTACCTTCATGTTATGGTGGCGTTGGAGGTCACAGGATAAGGTCAAAGGTCATTTGAGGTCATACGTTAAAGTTTACCTGCGAGACTCTCTTTTGACAAATAACTTCACATGGGTTGCTTGGATTACAACCTAACTTGGGTCATAGATGCACTGGGGGTACCTTCATGTTATGGTGGCGTTGGAGGTCACAGGATAAGGTCAAAGGTCATTTGAGGTCATACGTTAAAGTTTACCTGCAAGACTCTCTTTTGACAAATAACTTCACATGGGTTGCTTGGATTACAACCTAACTTGGGTCATAGATGCACTGGGGGTACCGACATGTTATGGTGCTGTTGGAGGTCACAGGATAAGGTCAAAGGTCATTTGAGGTCATACGTTAAAGTTTACCTGCAAGACTCTCTTTTGACAAATAACTTCACATAGGTTGCTTGGATTACAACCTAACTTGGGTCATAGATGCACTGGGGGTACCTTCATGTTATGGTACCGTTGGAGGTCACAGGATAAGGTCAAAGGTCATTTGAGGTCATACGTTAAAGTTTACTTGCAAGACTCTCTTATCACACATAACTCATCACATGTTGCTACAATGGCAATCAAACTTGGATGATGGATGCACTGGGGGCACCTGCATGTTATTGTGCTGTAAGAGGTCACATGATAAGGTCAAAGGTCATTTGAGGTCATACATTAAAGTTTACTTGCAAGACTCTTGGTGAAGGCTTCCTAACTTGTGCACAGAATTGTGTGAGCATGTGTGAGCATTACTGATGTAGATTTAGGCAAACATTACTCATGCACATTTATGCAAATTTATTCAAAGTCACTATTTTGCACCTCATTTTGATCTTGTCTGTTTAAAGTTGCTTATTTGTTTGTTTCAGATTTCTTTTGCGTAGCAACGGAGATCGCGATATTTCTGGTTATTTTCGCAAGTGGGCGAGACACAATATTGCTAATGCCTTGTTATGATACATCAAACTATGCAAATGACATTATTGCTGCTGTATCATTTTCAAATGCGTTATTAAATAAATATAATGTACTTTTGAAGATGCAATGAAATTTTATGATCTTTTGAGTGAAAATGGTTCATTTCTGGTGGACAGATAGCAAGCCACTCTTCTTGCATTTCATGAGACAGTGGAGATGAAGACTCAGGTGGGTGAACCATTGTCATTGCCAGCCAGCCAGCCAGCCAGCTAGCCGTCTGGTGGGTCGGCAGGCCAGCGAGCTGGGTGTAAGACGAGAGGGAGTTTGTCTCAAGTGGAGTCCTGCAGTGCTCTAAGTAGAGTCAATTAGTAACCTGCAAAGGCATCACAGGCTGAGCCAGGTGATAGACAACGAACGGCCACTCTTATTCATAGGCAAGATATTAGCCTAGGTTCTATGCTAGAGGTATTCGTTCTTCTGTGATGGAATCACAACTAGGTGTGTACACACAGACCAAGAATTGTGATCCCTTCCCTCTCAATTCCTTGTGTATGATATTATTGCATGTGGTTTTGAAGACGGGAACAGATTGGAGCTACTGTAAAATGGACATTTAATGGCTCTTTACAAGTGAACCTCACTGATTTATGCGTAAAAGAGATTATGATGGAGAGAAAATAGAGTTGAGACTTTTCAACATATAAACAGAGAGAGAGAGAGAGAGAGGAATAGAAGGAATGTTAAAAATGAAGACATTCTCCCCACATGACACAGCAGGTGAAAGTATTTTTCCTTGTACAGAGAACCCAGATGCCAGCCTGGCTTTCAGGCTCTCTGGCATTTCTAAACCAAACTATTCAGTAAATGTGTCTGGCAGCAGTAGACTAATCATTCACATTTCCTTCTCCGGCCCTCCTTGTCATATGGGACGGACTGAGGAAAGAGCAAAATGACACCATGACTAGTCTAGGATAACTAGACTCTACTTGTCAGTTGGAAGCAGAAATGTCCGACAGCCTGGAAACCAGGTCATTCCGCTGGCCACATGAGCAGAAAGAAAAAGAGAGCTGTCTGGTCTGCTAACTGAATGTTCTTTGTTTCAAGCCTGGCAGTGCCTGTACATACAGCTGTGCCATTCAATCATCACCAGACCACCAGATCTATCCAGTGCTCCTTAAGCAAGCAGGCAGGCAGGGCCGACATCCGCATCACTCATTCACAGTGTGTGGGAGAAATGAATGTACGAGTAGTAGCCCGCTGTGTGCTGCGCAACTTACAATGTAGAGGGACAGCACAGATTTTGTATTCGTTAGAGAAGTGGTAGGGGTGAGGAGGGGAAAGGGAAAAGCGAGCGTGCTAAAAGTCGGCTGATATAGACGATGACTTTTCTCTTTTCCTCTCCCACTACCATGTAACTTGCAACAGCTGTTACCAAACGGGACCTGTGTGTAGCGTACAAAGAACGATCATACATTACTACGACAGTTTACTTGAGGTGCAGAGCTGTGATCATACGTAGAACGAGAGGGGGATGTACAATGTAGGCAGTAGCCATGGCCTGTTGGTATAAAGTGTTGACTTTGCGAGCCATATCTGACTCTAGACCTATTTGTCTAGCTCTCGTTTGATGGAATATGTGGATTAATTTCAGTGGTTACTTTGAAGCATTTGTGAGTCGAAGGGCGGTGAAGCAGATGAAGTTGTTCACACCGTATCACGTTTCATAAGTCCTGTCTGTATTTCATGTTTTTAATGAGAAGGCTATCCCACCCTTCTGTTTGTGCAAAAAAAATTATGCGCAGCTGTGTCATTTTAAATATCAATTTTAGTACACTGTACACGCATACAATTTCCAGGGTGGTGTTATGATTTTTAGAAACATGTTTGTGAGGTGTTTATATACTTAAGGCAGTTCCACATCATGTGTATTGCATTAATAATAGTACAATAGTTGTTATTCTGATATTATTGTGATAATCCTTAAAAAAACGCATTCATGAAAAGAATGAATTCAATCAATGTCAGCTTTTGTGAGTTATACTGAAGTGTGTATTAACCAGTTTACTTGCAAGAGGCTTTTGAATGACTTGGTTGCTCATTGTTATTGAGAGATTATGAAGTACATTTACTCTCCCAAGATTTTGAATAGGCTTTCAAAAAGCAGTGTGGTTAATAGTTCTGTCATAAAGGAATGGAAAGGCACTGCACCAATAATGCGTGACATTTCAGTCAGATTCAGCCCAGCGTAAAAACCAAAGGAAAAAAAGCCCCAATCCCCCATGAGATGATGAGAAGCCTTCCATTTCATGTTTAGGATGCAGCAAACATCATCAGCCACAACTGGACAAATTGCAGGAGGAGGTGGCATAGAGTGAGAAAGCTCATTAGGCCCATCAGAAGACCCGAGCTGCACTGAGGGCAATTAGGCCGAGAGTGGATGAGTGGATAAAAAGCTGTAGCATGAGGGAATGAGTGAGGGAGGGGGTGGGTGGGGCATAAATGTTCTTTCCAGGGGACATCATCTGATCACTGGAGATTTGTTGATAGGGGATGGGAAAGGGGGGGGGGGGGGGCAAAGAGGTTGGGGTAGAGGACATGGGGAGGATAGATGGTGAAGGGGGTGGTGGGAAAAGAGACTGAGGGCAAGAGAGAGAAAGGGGGAGGGAGAGAGAGATAGAGAGAGAGAGGGGGGGAGGGAGGGAGGGAGGGAGGGAGAGAGAGAGAGAGAGAGAGAGAGAGAGAGAGAGAGAGAGAGAGAGAGAGAGAGAGAGAGAGACAGAGAGAGAGAGACAGAGAGAGAGAGAGAGTTGCTAATGAGATGCCACTTGATGTAATTTATGCATTAATGGTCTAAACGTGTGAAATCATAATTAGAGTATGAAAACACATTGTAGGTAGGGTGGTGAATTGGAGAAAAATAGGGGTACTCTGGTATGAACATGTGCACTGTGGACTGGATTGCATGTAGTCATGTATTACAGCTGTATTGTTTCAATTTTCAAAATTTCAATTTTGTTGTTTATACACTGTAGCTCAGAATGTGAATAGTGATGTTTTGATATATTAATGCACGTAGCTCGTAGGCATTCCTAGACTCACACCTTGCACCTAATCCTCAAACGATTATCTTGTAGAGAAAGGATTTAAATATTCCTTCTGATCCTGTCAGAACCTTTGAGAAGATTGATATTGCTAATGCTATATTTAGCTGCCTGACGTCAAGATAATCAACATGTACAACTGCGTGGGACAAACAGATTATGAGTGTACACATGTCACTGTTGGCCTGACTTGTTCCGAATGTGCAGGTATTCCTGAGTACAACATTCGGTCACACGAGTGTCAAACATAATCAAATGACTTCCAGATCTGTAAATCATTCGGCCCGTTGATGAAACCTTGTTCTTCCGCTACAAGGCGAGACCTTATGGGCCCTTACTCTGATGATAACACTACACGTAAGCATCAAACCGAGGCCCCCCTTTTTAACACTAGCGGTTTCATGCCTATACTACGGGTACTTAGTACACACTGGCCTAGCAGGCGTTAGCATTGAGCATGCTGATTCAGATATTGTTTCTCACTGGCAACCAGCATTAGCCCAGACATGCTCTGAATGTTTCAGATGCCCCTGTCCCATGCCCTCATTTTATGACTGCGGGCCTGTTCACACTGTGAATTGATGACGATTCTTCTCCCCCGTTGAGGGCAGATCATTTTAGATATATTGATTCCCTGCTCTTCCCAAATGATTATATTAGTTACTGTAAAAAGTTGTATAATAAGATAATGATAATTACAGTACGAGAAACTATAATATGATATGTTTAGTTCTTTGTGATGCAGAGAGAGAAAGGGAAGGGGAGAAGGAGAGAGCGGGAAAGGGAGGAAGAGAAAGAGAAAGGGCACCAAACTTTTTTGAGAACACAAATTTCAAGGTTGAAGGAGAAGAATGGAAGTATTGTTTCAACTTAGAAGGTCACTCTTGATGTAAACAATAAAGAAACATGATCAGAATGGGGAATGTCGCCACAGTGGGAACACAACTGCTTCTACTTCACTTCATCTCCCTTGCCATCCCTTTGAGATGTTGTGTGGGAGAGAGCGTGGAGAGAGTACGGAGAGGTCATTGCTGAATGGGAATGGCGACCCAGTTTGACCCAGCGCCATTAGTGCTGTGACCACTGGAAATCAGAGCGCCAAGAAACTAGTCTCAAGTCCAGACAGTCCACTTTCTTCTTCCCTAATGTGCTCATACATGGATGTAATTATGTTACACTGTAGTAATTAATGATGATAAGTAGAGTGTAGTCAATATAATGTCTAGAAGCCAGACTTCTAAGAAAGCAACCAAGATGAGGAATAGTTTGCACCCTCAAACCCTTGTTACTCCGTCATTCAAAATTCCAGCAACCAATCATGTGATGATATTACCCCAGTCTGATTGCCCTTTTCATATGAAATCCATCTACAGTTATTGTTCACGTAGCTGCAGTATGTACACAACAGCTTAAAGGAATTGGCATAGGGAAAGGGAAAGGAAAGAAAGGGAAGGACCTGCAGTTTTAAACCACGGTATATTTTGTCAAGTTCAGCATGAAACACAATGCTTTAGCCTAAAAAGCATCTTGTTTCATGCTGAACTGGACAAAATATACCGCGGTTTAAAATTGAGGCCCCTTCCCTTTCTTCCCTTTCCCTTTCCCTTTCCCTATGCCAATTCCTCTGAGCTGTCGCGTACACCTAAATCTAGCATGTGACCGAAACCATGCCTGCCTATTTCTTCCATTGACTGATTTATGCTCTTTCACTTTCACTTTAAAATGAGATTTCTGCTACCTTCTGCAGGGTCATTAGCATACTGAACATCCTTCACCTGAAAAGATGTGCATACAGGTAAAGGTGAAATATGTGCAGAGAAAAAAAAAAGTAAAACCTGGGCTCAGATTGATTATGCCCAAGGAATACCAACAAGAGCCCCCTTGACAAACAAAAATGCCCTAAGAAAAATGTTTTTCCTTTTAGAGTTAATTAATTGCATTTCATGATGATGTCTATTTTGGGACTATTACATGTAGGCTTGAAAATTCACCCCTGCAAATAATTCATATTTTGACCCCAGAACGCATGTAGGTTGTAAATAAAGACATCAGGCAGTGGTACTGAAAACTGCCTCTGCTTGTACAAGTATGCTGTAGGCTGCAGTAGATTGCAGTAGATTGTAGTAAATTCAGTGAAGCTATAGTGGTAATCATCATTATCCTCTCATGCAATTTGGGTGGCGGTGGACAATTACTCCACCTCCATCAGACATTGTCTTGTCGATGTATGCCGCATGCGTGTTATCATTTGGGCGGTTGAAGAGTCAAGGGTAAATGGTTTTTCAACCGTTTCTCCGAGCTGAAATAATTAGGGCCCAACAGGCCGCTTTTCCGGTTCAATGAATCGTTGAACGGGCCGTGAATGATGTGGCACTCCGCATAGTGCGTACGGCTTCGATTTATTTCTCAAATTGGATTGGTTTGTGTTTAAGTGGTCTGTGCAATATGCATGCAATGATGATTTGTTTTTTGTACAAGAACAGGCGGATGGATGAAATGGGAAACTTCATTGTATTGGGTGGCTTGTTTGCGGACATGTGGTCGCACATCCCGACCCTTAATGTAATCAGATTCTGCCAAGCATATACATGTAGCTATTGGACAGGAGAATGACAAATATTGTTGTAGGGAATCTGCTAAAATTGTTGTTCAGTGGTCAGGATGATATTTTGTGTAAGATTGTGGTTTTGAAGTCAGCTCTTCATACACTGTGGTGAAAGGAACGCATATTAAATGTAACCTTTGTAACTTTAAAATGGTCACACATAAACAGACAACACTAGCAACGTTAACCCTGTCAGTGTTACAACACAAGTTATTACTTGAGGGACTGAGAGGATGAATGTACATGTAGCATGTCAGAAGTGCACTTACACTCACCATACATGTTAAAGTGTTTTTATGATTACCTACACCCACAGTAGATCAAGTCTGTGTCCTTCCTTGTACATTGAAATTGTCCCTCTGACCCAGTGAATTGGGCATTTAAATCTTATTTCCCTCTGTCCCTCTCTCAATCACAAAACTAACAATATTAGGTTTCAAAATTCTAATTAAATCTGAAGGGAAGTGGATACCTTTACTTGTATCCCGAGTCGAATAAAATGAACCGTACCTCAAAATAAATCCCTTTTCTGTGACATTCACCCAATAAGCTGCTTTCCAGGGTACAGCGTATGGATTTCAATATCATTGTCACCGCCGAATAATCTGTTGATACATGAATCGGGAAGGAAAAGAAAAGCCGGTAGACCCATAAGGAGAGAGAAAAAGAGATATTTTAAAAGTTTCTTCTTCAGTGAAAAGGACTCACAAGGCCACAAGAGTTCAAAGAATGTATATTGAATCAGATTTTCTGTTACAGACTATTGTTCCATTGTCGTGGTTGAAATTTAGTACTTGTTGTGAGGTGAAGTGTTTGGTGACTTATTTCGTAAAATGTTTTTGAGGATTGTATGTACCAGGAAAGAATGCCAAAAAACACATCAGGATGATGTTTGGCATGTACATGTACATGTACAGTATGTTCTTTATAACTTAAATCAGGAATTCAAAATCTAAAGAAATGTTAAGAAATTCTAGACAAACTTAAACTAATTTAGATAAAATACTCACAAGGAAACATATGTTAGCGACAAGTATGGTAAGTTATGATCATAAAACATGATTAATAATATTGTGAATATTACAACAAAAATGATGGATTCCCTTAATTTTTTTGTCATTGATATACCATAATTCCAGGGATTTTAGGCCTGTCATTTTAATGATCAGCATGATTTATTTATGGATCTTTATTAGAAGCCAGCCTTTTTCGCTAAGCCTTTTTTTCCTGAGATAGGCAATGTGTAAATATACTTGTGGATTCCTGTAGCATATTCCTTGTAACTACATTGTACGCACTAAGCACACTTTCAATTTAATGACTTGTTTTTGTACTGAACAGTCTCTTGATAATCACCGTGATAGACATGGACTCTAGATCTTGTTGTAAACATCTAGGGCATAGACGATACAGGGTTTCAAAAATGAAATTGGAAAGCCTGCACACACCACATATCAATAGCAGTAGAGATTTATTATCCCATAAAATCAGATTGTATCGATTTAGCCAACTTGGTTTTGATACATTTTTTGTTAAAATATGGATTCAGGAAGATAGTAGATATAACACCAGGATGATGATACAGGCTTCATTAAAGGAAGTGACATAAAATCAATATTGTAGTTAGAGTCGCAACAGAAAAGATGAAGAGATAGCTGTGAAAACTGCAACTTGTAGCGACCCTATACAGGGACTCCACAATAGCGGCCTGTGTTCTATGTGGCTTACTAGGCTACTCCAGTGCACCAGCCAAGTATGACTATGGTATTACTGGGAGGCAGAAAGCCAAAGCGCACGCATGACATCACCCATTGTCCGCAGCCACTCTTGTGGCACATTGGGCGCTCTTTGACCAAGCCATAAGTTATCAAAGTAAACAAGCGTTGGTATGAAAAGTCTCCCATCCAGCTATTTAGGTTAAGTTATTATCCCAGTTTGAGCATGCATTGTTCCTCTTTATACAAGGTTCTTGGTCTGTGAACAGGAGTTTACAAATGTATTTACCAGCATTCTGCAAAAAGAGAGAAGGGAATAGGGTTGTGTATGAGGTGTGATACATCAAAATACGATTTATAATTTTACACAGAAATTAAAGGTTATGCTGATTTTTTTTTTAAATGTGTTGTGTGATTTTCAGAGAATTCTGTCAAGCTTGCAAGTAGTCTTTTGTCCTGTACTGCCAGTCTTATTCTCTTCTCCATACATTGTAGAATTACAGGAAAACAAATATATTATGAGGTGATTATAATTGCTCTGCAAATCGGAAAGCAAAATTTCCTATGTGCTATGATGGCACAATTGCAATATGTGTGCTTTTCACATGTTTCCAGACAAACTTCACACAATGTGTTGGTCAGTCCAGCACTGAGAAGTGTGTATATATCTCTTTGACACGCCAGCTCCAATTACGTCACAGTTGTCAGTTTGTGAGCGGTCCCTCGCGACACCCGCAACCAGGCAAGACCAGGGCGGAAGGAAGGAAGGCTGGCTGGCCGAGGAAAACATCATTAGCATTCAGGCAGCAACAGGGCCTAATGGCACAAAATGTGCTGTCCGGCCATCGCAGATGTTTGCTCGAGTCGCAGTGCCCCGTCCTCCCGACACACTCCACTGCCGCACACTCTCAAAGGCCACAATCGCAGTTCGGCGGGAGAGGAGACGAGTCGAGAGGAGAGGCGAGGGGAACCGTCAAAAGCCCCGGCTGGAAATAGATTTGGGTTGAGAAATATGGATGAATTATGCATTGATAGGCAATTGGAGACAAAGTCGGTCTCAATCAAGAGCATTAGGCCCCCTGCTTCCTGCGATGCCTATGGTGAAGAGAGGCTTGAATGTTGGAGAGTCAATGGAAGAGTGTCTGCTAATGTTGGTTGGAGAAGCATGGACCAGAACCCATTTTCTTTCTCTCCCCTCCCCCCCCCCCCCACCCCTCCATTCTGACAAAAATCACAATTGATGCGATTAGTCTAATGGATGTCACATCGTAAAAGGATATGATGGCTTTGACCTCTAACCAATCACTGGCATTTCACAGGTACATGTATTACATCAAGGCAGATTGGAACATGATTTACTTGGCGACTTATGTAACAAGCAGAATATTTAGCTGGTGGTTACCAATGCAACCAGATTTTGAGTACACTTATCTTGTTCTCTCTATCACTAGTAGATGTGCTTGCTGGTCCTTCCAGCGTTAATTACCAAGACCTGTTCTGTGCTCACATGTGTTAAAGCATAGGGTCCATGGTTAAAGTAAGGGAAACCTTTATCTAAGGATTTACCTCAAAGAGGGCCTGTGTAGTAAAGTTTTTGTAAAAAAAATGATAAAGTAAAGTGTACATCACATGGCCCCTCCCCCCCTCCCCTAGAGGGCATCTCTTCTTTTAAAATGAAGGTGACCCCATCCTACATTTAACAAGAAATGCTTCAAGTAGAGCTACATGCATTTCTCTGGCACACACATTAGTATATCTCCTCCTTCCGCGCTTTGTTTACATTCTACACCCTATGCCTTACAGCACTGAATGCCTGCTTACGTGACCTTTTGGCACCCGTAGTGCACTAGAGTCCATCCCGCGCTTAGTAACCGGACACTGAAATCGTCTCAGGTTTATCAACAATCTCCCTGAGCTTTTGACTTGAAAAGTCATGTCATTAACATTGTTCATCCATATTGAAGCACTAGGGATCTGTTGGTGCTGTTTAGTATGCGGCGTGCTTGTGTGACAATGGTATGCAGTGTGCATTGCTTGTGTTACATCCGATACTCTGGTGCCTGTTTCCCCTAGTGGGTGGGTACACTACGCATCCACCTATCTTCCTACATACAGCATACCTTTCATGATCACATTGAATAAGAGCGTGTTCTTATAAAATTCTCTGCACTACTAGCAGTGTTTTTGTATGTGATTAGTGAGAGTTTGGACGATAAACAACACTCAAAACTAAAATGCTGAATCAAAACACAGGAAAATGTGCATTTCTTAGCGTAATTTTTGTTATAATTAGTGTTTAAAAGTAGATACAATGCAAGTATAAATTAAAAGGGCCTTTCTGTGTGTTCTGAAATTCAGCTCTTCTTCAACCTCAGTGAGTACAAATAGCTACAGCTCTCTGTGCCAGGAGCTACATTTTAACTTTTGCTTCAAATAAAGTGATTCTAGCTCAAATGAAATATAAAATATAATACACCTTTTGTATGCTTTATGTAATCTCAATACAGCACTAATATCTACCAGTTGTGTGTAAACATAAACATAGTACTATTAAGATGGCTGTTTTGAATCAAAATGAAACATGGTTTGCATTTTGATGGGCTTGTTGATGCTGTTCTGCTTCAGTTGATCAATAAAGTGTGTATATAGTAGTCTCTGAGAAACATGGGCAAAATTGGTAAATGAATGCTTTCCCATGTACTGTGAAATACAGAAATATGTGGCAGCGTGTCTCTCAATTCCTCCCACATTTTACTTCTGATATCATATACCGTACCGGTGACGATATTGTTTTGAGATGATTCCCTCCTGGTGTCCTGTAATCAAACAAGAACGGGATCCATTGATCACGGTTCTACCACTTCTATCCTGTACCTTTAAGCGCTGATGACATAGCAGCCCCTCCACAATATTTGCTTTAGCTCTGCATGTACACATACATGTATGGCTCTCTCTCTCTGCCTGCATGGTTGATTATGATGTACAGTTTTGGAATGCATGCAGCATGCTTATGTTTGCACTCTCAGCTCCACCCTCACCCCCACCCCTTCCACCACCCCCACCTCAACCATCACTACCACCACCATCACTACCACCCCTTCCACCCCACCACCCCTCCCCAACCATCACTACCACCACTACCACCATTACCACCACCACCACTACTCTCCACCCCGCTGTTCAGCCACTTGTTTGTTGAACCTTTGCATCTCCATCGCGCCATTTACTGTAATGTCATCCAGTATGTTTATTGGACAGAATATTTAGAACAATATAAAAGCTTCAGGGTAGCAATGTTGTATCATGATCCACAATGGTGTTTATAACATTGTCATATTCTATAGATGCATTAATCATGCTTGGGGGTGGAAAATTGAATCTGTCACTGTCGGAATAGTAAACAATATTGGACCAGCCACTGTTCTGCTTTCGTGGTAAATGTTTTTATATTGTGCGGTTATGTTCGATGTAGCACCTATTTGTTCTTTGCCAGATTTTGAACATGGAGATCCATTCAGTCAGCATTGGCATAATGAATGCTGATTTTTTTTTCGGCCTAAGACACAGTCTCATTCTGCGTCTCTCAGCGCTTCGTTTGGGAGAAAGGGACGAGGGAATTAGGCCCGCGAACCTGACACCCGTGACTCAGGTCCGGTTTAATGTCAGGAATGTTACGAGCTTTGCGGGGCTTTGTGTGCGGAATACAGGCCAGTAGCCGCATAATTTTGGCTGCACTTTAAAGTCGGTTGAGTATTTCCTGAATTTAGGGGAGCGTATCATGAAACACACCCAATAAAATTAGGGTGATGCATTTCAAATTTTAAAAAAATTAATAGGTGGGATTTCATTGTACAAAAAGCTTGTGAATGTGGAAACACTATCATATATGATCTTGTTCCTGAAATGGCCAAAAGTCTCCCGGGATTGACATTTGTACTACCTGCAAACAAAAATGTGTAATTACAATATTTCATTATAAAGGAGCACTATCAAATTGAGCGTAAGTGATTTAAGTCATAATAACAGTTGGTATAATATCTATCAGTTACATGAACCAGCATATTACCAGGTACGTCCTGTACTCAGTACCTGTGATTTAAAAAGAAATTATGTGATCCATAGTTTTGAAGGCTTTTGAATGAAGAAAATGCAGATACATTATGCTATTCAGCAACTAGACAGTAACACTCATGTTTTGCTGTTGAATTCCTGGTCAGTAGAGAGACCAATCATGTGTGCTGTTTCCTCCATGTAGTTGTGTTCTTGATCAGGACAGGCCAGAGTGCAGTGTGTGAGGAGAGGTCATATGGGTCAATGTGCTACAAGGGTAAAGGTCAAAGGTCAGCCACTACAGTCAGGTGCATGGCTTATGGAAGGGTGCTGCAGGATCCTGTGTTTGGGTATGATCAGAACCCGTTGGGAGAATTGGGAAGCTCATCAGAACAATGTCAGATATCGTTTTTTAGTCCCCAATTCTTTAACACCATGTAGTTGAAGGCGGACTATAAAATAACTGTCGCTGTTTATTGTGAGTGCAACCTGTGGCATTGTGTAGATTTTACGCTAAATATGTTTTCACTTGTGGTTTCTTAAGCTATATGATTTATCAGTACGGCTAATAATGGTTGGAGATAGTATTGTAATAACCATGGATCATATCATCATGGCAGGACTGTTCTGTCAGTATACTGTCTGTAACCCATAGCATTGAAAACAATGTTATCATTTTTAGATGATTTTTGCTGTGATCCTGAAATCAGCCAAAAATTGGAATCTGTGGTCAGGGTAGAACATGACTGGTCACTTCATAATCTGTATCACTCACTAACTATCCCTTACCTCTATTTTGAGAGAATGATATAAACAATGTAGGATTGATGTGGGCCTACATGTACATGTACCTAGCATTGGGTGAATATAATGTCTAGTACATGGAATAGGTTAGCATGTGCATGTAGGCATACATGAATGTCACGCTTAATGCATTATTCTCGGCATGATGAGCAGAGAAAAAATAAGTGGCGGCTAAGGGCAATTTTCGCTCCTGCAATGCACAAAAACAAGTCCTTGTTTAAATGTGAAAATCTGTTTTTCCTCATCTCGTGTTTATATGCAAAACAAAGTTTCATGTGTGCGCATTTCGTGACATTAGGTTCGAGAATTAGCTCTCGCGATCTGCCCCCCCCCCCTCTCCTACGATGATGAGGGTGTAGTTGTTACCACACCACGTCTCCTCCAGGAGAAGGGATTAAGGATGGTGGGAGACTCAAACCGTCACGCTTCTAATTAAATTATTCAATCAGTGTGCCTTGGTGGCAAAACTGCACATATGGAGGCATGCCCTCTGCCATCCTTGTTCGTTCTCCACATTTGCAAGAATTATGCGCACAATCGAGAGATGTTAATCCTGATGGGTAATATCTGCTCAATCTGTACATGGATGGCGTGCATTCTAAGCTGACCTGTGAGCTACCTGCCTGTCTTGATGTCGTGCTATAAATCCTTGGGTATAACAAGCATATTTGGGGGGTAAACATGAAGATCGAGGTTGCAGCCTTCCTATGGCAGTATATCATAATACCAATGTATATCGCCCCTTCACCTATGTCAAAACCACTCCTGCACATGTGTGTGAGGGTTGAGAGAAGTTGAGGATTGTCTGGGGAAAATAAACAAAGCCAGGAGAGCGACTGAGGAAGAAGGAGCAATATGCAGATGATTGCTGCCTCCAAAAGCTAACTTGGCACAGTGTGCAATGTTTTTTGCCCCCCCCCCCCCCTATCCAATACTTATACATACAAACAACTTTTAGAAAAACAAAAACTGTACCTCACTTGTAGGTTTTGGTGCTTAAAATAATAATCAGTATTTCAAGGTAGTAACTATTAGCAATATCACTAGTTGAAGGGGTTCAAAATTGAGATTATAGTTCATAATCAAAGGTAAGAGAGATCTAGGAGTAAATCGTGGGAGAACCGTCTCAGGATAATGATGTCAAATTTACCATTTTAAAACTATTCTTTCCTGTTTTCCAGAAATTAATTCTGGCAGGAATATGAATATTTTTCCGTACCGTTCAAATCTTCTCCGTTTTTCTTTTCCCATTAAATGCACTTTGTAATCCTTGTTAGGCAGACAGACAGCTCTGGTGATTTTGGCAGATGCAAATGTTTTATTTTATTGTTTATAGAACTTTCGATAATGACGCATTTTGTTTCTGCCCCCATGATATATAATCTTGCTTGTTTTTAGAGGCTTGTACATCACCTTTCCTTATCACGAGGCCATTTGTGCTGTTTGTCTTCCTTTGCATTGTGAATTATTTGGTGGATAATGTCCGAGACTCCGAACATATGTTAAAATCATTTTCCAGGAAAAGGACTTATACTGACAAGGAAAACATGCCACAACAGCCACATTTATGAATAGTCACCCCGAGATAACCTTTTCTCATATGCAACCATCTTTCCATTTAGCAACATTTGCACTTTGGATTTCCATACATACATACATACAGTTATCAGAACACACCACTCAAACTGAAATATGGGAATTAGTATGTTATATGCCAGGTGCCATTTTCATGAAACCCTTTTATGCCTAGTTAGTTACTGATATGCACTCAGCTACATGCCTTTTTATTAACCAACTACTGTTTAGGCTAGTACCGTTATGTGAATATGGATCCTGGTTGTTGTTTTTTGTCAACATGTCTAAAAAGGGATGAAGCGCCAGAGTTACTTTGTACTATTTATCCTACCTAGATTTATTTTCAATTTGTGCATAACAGTGCAATTTACCCCTACAAAGTGTGAGTGATAAAATGATTGAAACAGGCTTCCTGATGCTTTGGCTTCCACCACAATTCATGGTCACATCCACACAATGTTTCCTCTGTGATAAAGAACAGTGTTTACTTGCCAAAAAAATAGACAATAAAATGGAATATCAAAGAATGCCTTGATTAGCTGTGTTTATCGCAGTATGGAAAAGGGTATCGAAGGGTACATTATCCTTTCGATTATACTGGTTCATAGTTTGTATCTTGTACATGTATTGTCAAGTGAACTATTTGAATTTCATTCTTATTATGGTACATTGTATCAACAGTTTCTATCTATAATTTGATAGCCAATTTATTGAATTTTACACCTGACCTAATAAAGCGATAACATGTCCTCAAATTTCCTCAAGAGCGGTGTGTATAATATATATAAGTCAGAATCTGCTACAAAATTTGGGAAGGTCATCTTCATTGGGGGTTCAGTGTTGACTTTGGAACATGATTTTACCCAGGGAAGGTAATCAAATTAGCCGTCATTGCGGCGGTTACTTGCTTTTCATTACGCCGTGTTGACCAATTTGAGACCGCAAAGAAAAAGCTGTTGAGGCTTGAAAGCTCTGTCGCCCATAACCTTGTGCTGTTCAGATGCTCAAACTAATTCCCAATTCAAGTTCCACATGCAACATCAACCCACATTCAAGTTCTCTTTCTTTTTGGCAGGCTTCAACCCTATGTTTGCTGCATTTTCATTATCTGTGTGTCCCAAAGAATAGATTTTTTTTTACTTAGTATGTTGGATGTTTTGACTTCATGGAATTTAAGCCTTCATTTTTTATTCTTCATTATGTCAAAATTTGAGTGGGCATTTAGGCATATGATCTTGGATTTAAATTATTGATGTATAAACTTCATTGTTTTAATTTGAAGATGTTATTTGTTACCATCTTGGCTACCCTACACAGATAGCTATCCATTTCAATATGGGTGCTGGTGATTTCATGATTTGAATCATGATATTAAGCCATAAATGTGTGGATTTAAAAATTGATTTTAACTGTCAGTTTACCAAATATTCTCTCTAAATTTAAAAATGAAATCATGTACATGAAGATATTATTTGAAAGCTAGAAATATGTGTTGTTTATCACAAATATACAGCAGTTGATTTAGGAGGCTGGTGTCTATAGCACAGACCATTCATATTTGTTGTGATGTGCCACTTGCCATAGCCTATCAGCAGCAAATGGGTCAAGTCTGTACGACTGGCCAGACCTTGTGATAGGTGGTAGCATGTGTATCAATTAGGCACCCCGGGATACTGAGCTCTAAATACCGGCAAATTATCTTGCCAATGGATGCGCATCCACCATCTCTCTACGGATCGACAACTAGCCTATATTCAACACTCTGGGAGTGCAGACTTTCTTTTTAAGCTCATGTACTGCAAATCAGATGTAGGTCTAGGGCCATAGTTGTGAATCCTTTAATACTAAACCTAGTTAGTTTAGCTACATCTATTTTAGTATGTTTCAAGAATGTGGCCCCTGGACATATCGACTAAGCACCATTTTCTTTTCCCTTCTATTTATTTGTGGCAGATTGGTAGTGGAATAAGTGGATAGTCTGTGTGTCCAGCCTTAGTTGTGATGGCGGCACATAATAATAAAAGCAGCATATAGCCTAGAATCGAGGCTAATCAGCAAGGAGTGATTGACCTTTGAAAGCCAAAAATCAAGTCATCCAATAAAAACCAAAAAATACTTTGAATCTACCCTTTAACAACCCCCTCATGAATGCTGATGTTAATGTTTTCTTTCCAAGGACATGATGAATCGTAAAAAATATGGCACTGAGCATTTTAAGGGGTTTTGTTATGAAGATTACTGTGAAAAAGTGACTTTGGAGCGAACTCATAATGGTATCTACAGCCATGCTCTCGGCTCCAGTGAGTCCCATACTAGGCTGACTCAGTGCATCCGTAACTCACACCGCAGAAATGTTGGCATCTGCGGAAATGTAGTTTACGCGGAGCGATGTGGAGATATGATGGCAAACTTTTCTCTGAATACCAAGAGGAATGGTCGAAGTAGTGCAGGGTCAAGGGAATCCCCAGTGGCACATGAAACTGTCAGGGTTGTGAGGAAATAAACAATTTCAAGGTGAAAACTTGCTGCAGTTTTTGACTGTGTTATTATTATTTCCCTTTCATGCTGGTTATCAAATACATTCATGTGAAGTGCCTAAAAATTAGGATAATTTATGTTTGAAATAATTTCAGAAATACCACAGAATTTTTACCACACCTATTAACATAGCAGTATTGTGGCATGTACGCACATAGTGGTTTACCCCAAAAGCGTCATTATCCATTCTGAATTTTATGAACAAATACTATTATACTCCACTGTATTTGATGTACAGTGTTAGCTTAATATGCAAAATCTGCAATATCAGGCACAATGATTGGGGAAAATTACATATATCAATTGAAAAACAATTAAATGTATTTGAATGACCCCATTATGATTTGGGTTCAAATGTTTTCCTGTTACTCTTAAATATGCATTGAATGTAATAAGCCTCCATTTTGATATGTAATCAGCAGACATTGTTCATCTCTTCTTCTTTCCAAGGTGTGAAGGAGTTTGCCAGCTTTGCCAGCTTTTGTTTTTAATCACTGCAACAGTTCACCAGAGCACTGTTTCCATTCCTTTGCCTTTTCCGTTATCCCCTTGAGAGGTGACAGCCTCCCGCTTCATTTTGTTGGCATGGTAATGGTGAGCTCATTTGAAAGAGAGAGAAAAAAGTGTTGCTAAGCAAGTTTCTTTCAGATACCCAAAGAAGTAAGAAAAATCATTCAATCTGATTTCTCTCTCTTTTCCCCTTCCCCCCCCCCCCCCTTCATAAAAGGAAAAATCCATATGAAGACGTAGAACAGGCAGCAGTCATTCACATAAATTTTGATTGATATCCAGTAGAGGAGAAGGGATAAGTTAGGTGGGTTAGTTAGGAGGGGTCCATGTAAATGAAAGGAAAAAAGTGGTCTGCCTCTTGAGCCCTCCACTGGGGCATCTTTTAGGGGTCTGGAGGGAATCTTGAGGGAACGCAGGCTCCGTCACCTGTCAGGAGCAGGGTGCCAGCGCGCTGACCCGAGATGCAGACTGGGAAAACATCCAGCACCCCTCTCTCCCACTTTACGACCATCAAGAAGGAGCCCATGCCAATTATCACTACTGCGAAGTTCACCCTATAGAAAGGCAGAAGTTATGTTTGTCATTTGGCTTCAAACTTGTCAAATAGCCCTTTTTTTTGCTAGTTTCCCTTTTTACCCTTCTTTCATGACCCTTCAAAATGTTCTGCTCAGTATTTTGATAGTGGTCATTGTTTTCTGACTTTTCTGCCTGAACAGTCTGTGGAGATTCCCGACCTTCCACGAGTTCTCCGAAAATGTGAAGTGATTGACATTTATTGATTTATGTCCCCTTTTGCATCATTAATGATATGCTCTCTCAGTTTTACACACTTGTAGTCTTCAATTCAGCCCCAGCTTCCACATCTTAACATCTTCTGAAGCAAGATGTGACCTGTTTCTGTAGTGCCTGTCAAGGAAAAAGTTATTTCTGTCCTGAAAATGATGTGACACATTTTAGTCCATTAATACCTTGGCTGCTGTTCCAATTGATTCATCGTTTGTTTCATGTTTCATCTGAGCTCCGTAGAGTTCGTATGATATGGATTCAAGTTACATCTGACTTTTTTGTAGTAATATATGATCCCCAAGAGGAACTGTCCATCTTAATCTTCATATGGCTACCTGGAAAATATCCACAAGATATAGTCCTGACTAAGCCTGAGTCATATCGATTTTTTCAGAAACCGGTGTTCGATGGCTTTGCGCCGATCGAACATCGATGCATCGACGGCACATTAACAAATTGTGTACAACGGATAGCGGAGTGCGAACGCCAGCGGTCGTGTACATTTTGCGTATTACATGACGTCATTCAGCCACTGCCAAGAGCCAATTTATGAATGAAAATATAGTAAGCATGCGCAGTGCAATCCTTCCATTTCCCCACACAGTATTCCACCAAAATAAGTGTGCAATTCTCTATCACCTCGTATCAAAATCGACCTAGAATTTCACTTTCCTTTATTTTATATGAGTTATGAAAGGTATTTTCGGAGAATCTATTTTCTCACCGATATCGCACATGTAAGCGAATTTCAATAACTTCTTGCTTTTCCGTCAAAATCTTAAGAATTAGCGTCAATATGGCATCGTGTAAGTTGTAACGTGTAACGTGCACAAAGTCAATTGGCTTCCGGGTTTCGGACAACGTGACCAGATATCGTTATCGCTATCGATTAGCGACCACGTGGTCATGACATGATCTACGCGATGCACCAATCAGCGGTCTCCGAATCGCTGTACGAAGACGCTCTACCAGTCTGTTGGCAGCGTGTATGCAAATGAGCCTTAATGAGCGAACTTACGCACAATCGCCACTGTGCTGTTTCCGGGTTTTCACAACACACGATGCTATCCGTTGTACACAGTCTACAGACAAGTGTTCGTTGTGGCATTGCGCGGTATATAGTAGTGAACGAAAAGAAGCCAAGTATGTAGTAGCTGCTTGATCATCGAGCGACCAGTTCGTTCTCTTGATGTGCTACCTTCAAAACTCACAAAAGAGAGTAGGAACCAAGTAAGCAAATTAAACTAATTAAAAAATATTAAGATAAATTGTGTATAACAGGACTATCAAACAAAAGATTTTGTGCTTTCTAGTCAATTTGGTAATTTCGTCGATGCATCGAATTCATCAAAACGAAATCGGAGTTCGACTTCTTCGATCGAACACCGGCTTAATAATCGATTCGACTCAGGCCTAGTCCTGACAATGGACATGTATGTCTGCAAATTGGCAAGCCGAGATGGGCGAGAAGAAGTGATTGATTGTATCACAACCCGCCAATGACCTCGGTTGACCCCTGATACCTTGTGGCTTGGGCTGATGTCAAGCTGCATGTACACAGTGCAGATTGCCATGCATGGCAATGCAGGTCAGATCAGCTTGAGGGGGTGAAACTACCCTGCACTGCAGTAGAATTCCAGAGCTGGTTAATATCATCAAATCCTTTTCATATGGAATCATAAAATATCTCTACTGGACAGTTGTGGGATTAGAATAATTGGGCTGATTTATGTTTTCATAAAATATATTTTGAAATATAACAGTCTCAGCGTAGCACTATAATTAACGGGCGAAAGCATTTCTTCGGTGTACGCAAATTCCGCTGAATCGCATCGTGTTTCCCGTGAAACCGCCGGGGAAGTGTCTTAGCAAAATTGTGCTATCTCGCTCAAAATAGCTCCAAATAACAAAATCTCAACGTTATGTTAACAGGAAAGAGTTGTTCTCAATTGTAATTACATTTTGGGGAGTTTCATGTCATGAAACATCATAGAAATAAGGATGAAACATAGCACTAAAAAAGAAAAAAAAAGCTTTTAAAAAAGGCTTTAAATTTCATATTTGTAGCAATTGCTCCAAAAATTGAATTGCAGTAAATGATTTATCAAAGTATATTCTAACTATGTTCCAAATTTCATTTTCTGATTTTTCGTCGCACGGTTGTGTCGTTAAAAAACAAAAGCAACCCCATAGTCGACCCATCGAATATCGGAATGGTCCATTGGCAAAGCGTGTACAAGGCGTGCGTGGGTTCGGTATGGGAGCAGCCTAGCCGACTACCGGTGCGTTACCTGAGGTAGCTGGCCGGTGTGGTTCAACGTGAGGCAGCTAGCTGCCTATGTGAGAGGCAGTGCCAATGTTGTCTTGCGATTGTCCTAGCACGACTGTATAAACGTGATAAATGTGACTACTTTGCAATACAACCGAGAAGTGAGCTGATGTATGGGTGTAGACATGACTACGTCAGAACTATCTATGGGTATACATGCCTCTGTAACTGTGTAAGAATAGACGTATTCCAAAATTACGGAAGGTTATTTACCTGTGAGCTTGTGAATTCTTCTAATACATTTTCTTGCTGGAGCATTTTAGTGCAAAACATACAGATAAATGTCATAATTGAAAGAGATTGTAGAAAATAAACAAAATACGCCTAAACTTACTTTAATACCTACAAAAGCGTATGGGTCAAGAGTGCGGAATCTCATAAGCTTTTGACAATGATAAGCCTACATTTGCGGGAAATACGCATCCCCCGACACGCAGTGTGATCTGCGCGTGCGCATTGCTCAATCGTAGATGTAAAACTCCAGCATTTTCGTGAAAAGTCTGAGGTTTCTTTGCTCAAAATTTGACACAAATCCTAATTGCTCCAGCACGAAACTTCGTGGAGAGGGAGACTGGGGTCTAAACTCTAGTAACATGTCAATCATTTGAAGATTTATTCGGTCGCAGACTTGTGTCGGGAAAAAATAAACACCTCTTCACTCGTTCAATCAAATCACAAAAATATTCATTAAAAAAAAAGTACTGCGTCATATTTATTGAAAATTCATATATGATATGATATGATATGTCTACATCCATGGTGAAAGTTACATGAATTTAGATGGAAAAATAACGGAGATATGCGAAGATCAATTTTCAGAGATTTCATCGCTCAATTCCGCACGCGTGCGTTTTGACCGTTGGAAATTCAAAATGATACGCCCCTTTTCGTCGTTTTAATTATAGTGCTACGCTGAGCCTGATAAGGGTATGGTATGAGCCTTTGACAAAAGAAATCCCATAAAGATACTCCTGGTAATGTACTTGCAGTGTACACTATAGATATTTTATGCAGGATATAAAAAGTTGTTGCTGTGAAAAGTCTGTTTCAGTTCTCAAAGACTGGTGTGTATGCTAGCAAGCATTGACTAGGTATTACGCTGAGCATGATGCTTATTTCAGCTTTAATTAATTTATGCAGCAGTACAAAACAAAGCAAAACCCATCAGGCTTGGAAAACAGCCTCTACAATTAAAAAAAATATCTTGCTAACAACTAGCACACATACTATTTTGTAACACTTATTTTGACAAGGTACCCCTGTTATTTCACCCAACCAGCATGGTCAAGCCTGTAGTTATTGTTGGGAGGATTTTCATTCTTACTTCCTTAATCTATTGATGGTACTTCTTAAAATCGCAAATGCATTGAATTTTGAAAAAAAGGGTGTAAAAGATATAGCCTTGCAGGCCGGAAATACAGTGCTATTGGCACAATATCTCAGCATTACTCATAGAAAAACAGTGTTTGATGTGTGTAAACATGTCATTGGAATGACTGTGTGGAGGCAAACGTGTTCAAACAACGCTTGAAAAGGAACCATTACAATGGCCAACAATGGTTGCTGGTAAACTCTACACACAAACACAATCATTAATTTGCGCTATCTGCGTGTTATAGTGGAGTGGAGTGCAGAAATAACTTACATCACTGATATCTCTGCTCAATTTCCCTCTCTGCTTTTTATTTGTGCGTGATTAATGCAGCATCTCTTATGGTTGGTTCGTAGTCTGATTATGATGAACCGATGAGGCGTTGAGCTGCAATCTGTGTCTCTGCTGGTTGGAATGTGCAAGCTCCATTTATGAGCTTCAGCCATCCATGCATAGTGTTCTTTGTTCCTCTATTACACTTACTTGTTGCATTTTCATGGCTTTGTGGTAAAATCAGGCCATTATCATTGAGGGAGGCCTCTTGTGGAAAGCCAATTGCCTGTTGCAGAAAAACTTACGACCTACGTCACTGTAATTTTTACCTTATCAAGTGTCAAACTAAGCCACAAGGGAAAGAGAAGGGCAACAACAACTTCATGTATTTTTCTGCACTAGTCAGTAATCATATATACACAGGATGCTTGAAGGCCATGTGGTAAACAATTCTTACTTTTTTTTGCAAGAGTTTTGTTGACATACCTCTTGACGTCATTATAGCTTATTCATTGTTGGAAGTATCGTGTTGACCACAGAACTTATGAGTTTATTAAAACCCATGTCCTCAAAACAAGAAATGTGCATCAGACTGCTCTCTGGGACATACCCGATCAGAGAGACTTTATCATAGACATCCTGGTTACAGCTATATGCATGTAGTATTGCCACAATGAAACTGCTCTGACCCCTTTATTTATCATACAGAGTTGCAATACATGGTATAATTTATTCAATCGTAAACCTGTATCATGATGAACTTGCAATATAAAAGTTGACTGTAACATGTAAGAGATATTAATTGATACTTATGTGGATTTTTCTCATAATGATTGATTGTGAAATGAAATATTGGTGAGGACTTGGAATAGACAGCAGTAATGGACAATGATAAAGAGAGTCAGTAAAGATTTCAAATTTGCAATTGATTACAAGTTTGGTATAATATATTAGGTACCATACAACCTTATACTTCAACTTGTTGTGATTTGAGCTATCCATAATCCAACTGACTTTAGTATAAGTATGATGATAACCCTGCATCACACCGTCTCGTCCAACATTTCGAGCTATACTAGGGACCAAGCTCCAAGATCGCGCCAAACGCATGCCTTTGATAGCAGGGTTGGCCTGCTTAGGGCAATACACATTGTGTAATTGATGAGGGCAGTGCAGCATTGTTTGCTGTCAAACTCCGTCAGACTCGTTCACTGTGATTCATCACTTATGGACTGACAGCCTACCTACCTACCTACCCCGTTCAGCACCAGGACCCCCCTTTCAGACCCAAGGAGGTTTGGCATATCTCCCTTATATGTTGACATCCCTGGCAGTGCTCAGTACAAACGTGAGCTTGCCCCAGCAACGCCTGTTCTATGGGTCTCTATCTGCTGTTAAATCCCCAAATCAATGCATCACTCATCCCTCCAGAAGATCTCTAATGGGCACGGTCCTAAAGAGTTGGTCCTGTCCCTTCAAGACTTGGACCTCGTTTACAGATGTACACCACTCCACATAGCACTTACTGGACCACTTTAGTACGTCATTCCGAGACGCACTCATCAAATGTTTTGACCATATTTCTCTTGCATTCGAGCAGTCATTTGTTATGATACTAGAAACCTCCCACCTGGAGGTCATCATGCTATTCTGCCTTTTCAAAATCCCACAAGTGTTGTTCAGGAATGAGAGGATTATTCTCTTCCTGTCCAAAACACCATTGTTTGAGACAATGTATGGCCAACAGGACTTCAGTCACTGCAGTCAACAATGCCCTGCATGGAGTATTATGATTTTTTTAGGAAAAGCACAAGTCTGATAAAAGTCACGCATATAATCAACCTCTAATATGTTAGTTGGTGTTAGTGTACGTGCAATTAAAAGGATTTTAGAAGTTGTCAAAACATGTGACGTTGTAGACATTCATACCCCCATTCAGTGCCTTGTTCCCTCCCTTCCCTTCCATCTCTACCTCTCCCAATCCCCTTCTCTGTTCTTCCCTCTCTTCCTCCCCCCTCTCTGCCTTTTCAGTCTCCCCGTCCACCTTCTTTTCCCTCTAACTTGTCTCCCCACTCCTTTCTTTCCACTCATCCTTCTCTCCCCTCCCCCTTTCTCCCCTCTCATTGCTCTCCCCTCTACCTTCTATCCCCTCTCTCTTGTCTCCCCTCCACCCTCTCTACCCACCCCATCTCTCCCCTCTCCCTCTCCCCACTGTAAAGAAATAGAGGACAAGTGTCAAGATTCTTGTATTAACCCATAGCTTGCCCGTTGGTGAAGTGAGGATGGTGAAGTGAGCATTGGAGGAGAGCTGTGATGGCCTTTGTGCTATTTTTAGCCAGCTGCCTCTCCAATGAAGGGAAAGAAGGAGATCAATTTACAGACGCTTCTTCCTCTAACCAACATTTGTGGTCATCTTCATGCCATTAGGATGCAGGAGCTTTGTTCTTACTTGTAGAAAGTCATAAATGGTTTGGGCATGATAAAGCCAAGGTAAAGACTACGGGATCTGTGATCATGGCAGAGCTGTTTTGCCATTACCACAGCTTTCGTTTTCTGCATCATAGGAAAGTAATCACTTAAAAATTATGAAATTGTTGAAAGCATTCTCATCTACAGATTTTGATGTATGCTGTAGAAGCTTCATCACATACCACATAGGAGACTTTGCCTGCGTGGAAACAGCCTCCATCAAGTGGCTGAAGTTACGAGGAGCGGGCGGCGATGGGAATGGACGCATGGGCGAAGACGACGTGAGCTCTTGCTCGAATCTTGACGTCAGCTGAGATCAGACACTCAATCTGCTGCGCTCGATTTGACATCCATCCAAAACAACATTCAGGCTTTGCCCCTCAAAGCTGGCACAGTATCAGCCCTGATTTGGGCATCGTTTTGCAAAGCTCATCGGAGCACTGGAGGGAATCCCCACTCAGTCACAGCCAAAGATGAGCACTGGGCCAGTAATTGATTTCAAATGATTCATCATTGTGTGCTGCCACCGACCATTCAACCTCCCTGTCACATCACATAAATGAACGCTGCTGAGATTTATCTGGGAAAAAGGCAGGCCGCGAAGCAGATATGGAGAACTTTGGAAAGAAGATGAAGACTCTTCTTCCATACTCAGTGTTTTGTGTGTTGTGTTGTGTCTCCTAAATATTGTGCTTTTGTATCAACTACACGTTCTGCATAATATCATGATCTCAAGAGAAAAGCACAGCTGGTGTGTTAGAAAATGGTTCATGTGCATTATGAAAGATATTCTATACCTGTCTTACCAATGAATATTATGAGTAATTAACAACAAATATGATTTGTGTATGATTATGTATTGTCACATGATTAAAATGTATGAAATGATTTATTGCTGTCAGGTGATTAGTTTCTTGGGTTGGTGTTCAGATGAGAAAAATAGCTAAAAGGTTTTTTGTGAGGACTCCATGTCAATGTCTGTAGACCAACCTCTCTCCTCTTCCCTTGACAATGACTGCACAATCCATATTCTCAAATCAATGCAAATCCTATTGATTTCCTATCCATGGGAAACATTGAGTGCGTGAGAAATGGAACCGGCCTTAATTTGACCCCGCTCTCTCAGATTGACTGGTCCCATGGTTCCTTCCTTCCTCTTCCTCTTCCTCTCGGTCATTCCCAGAAAAAAAAAATATATTAGGGAAAAAGTGTGTTTGAAAGCCTGCAGATGTGTTGATTTGACTGACAGAATTGTATTCATTCTTACCACCCAATATGAGCACATGTTTATCTTTTGAACAACTTACATAGTTTTCCTGCTTAAGGTATATTATTGTCAGTGCATTCATATTCAATGTATTGAATGCATTGCTCTATTTTATATGTGGCAATCTTAAAGGAAAATGCAATCAAATGCACTGCAAAATATAAATGTGTAGGTATAAGAATTTGAGGTACAATGTGAGATATTATGAAAGTGTCTTTCAGGTATTAAGATATCGATTTAGCCCCATAGTTGTAAAAATGGGCCTCTGTGGAAGTTAATTTTTCTTGTAGGGTATGAATTACGTCTGGTTCATTTAGTGATACTAGGCTTATAAAGCGGCCTCGCAAATTGGAACAAAAATAATTTGCCTTGATATAGCTTTATAGCAAAAGGAAAGGAAAAGCATAAGTGCAACGTCTCCTTTCCGATGAATATGGCACGTGGTGGCTTCGTCCAATGCAAAGGGATCGTCCAATGGGATTCAAGATGCAATTCTAGGCTTTATTGGGAGTGGGTTACGTGGTGGCTCGCCTCTTCATGGGCGTTATGAGTCCCGCATCCTCCCAGCCCCTGTCCACAGAGATGTGATCCTGAGGTCGATAAATTTAATAAGATAAGACAGGAAAGAGAGTGTATTGAATGTCGCTCCTTGTTTTTCCCCAGTGGACAGATGTAGCTTTTGGTCACCTGGACTGTGTCACTACACTTATTGCCTGACCTTTTCTTATACTTTCTTTTCCTAGAGTAGGCAGTGTTGTTTAGGTGGGACGTATTTTATATATAGACGGGGCCATATTCATGAAATCTTGCTAAGCCTAGTTTGTTGCTGAAGGTATTTAGGTCCTTTACATACAATTCTAGTTACCACTTAGTCTAAACAATAATGAAATTTAACGAGGCCTAGTTAATTGCTAACGTGTATTTAGCAACATACATTTTTAGTGACTAACTAGACTAGGACGGTTTCATGAATATGGCCCCTGGAGTCACAAGAGCAATGGAATGAAATCAAAGAAAAGGGGTATGCACTCTGTAATGCAAAATATAACAGATTATAACAATTTAGAAATGTGTGAAAAGGCAAAACTGTAGTGTCAGTTTGATTGAAAATATATTTGAATGATATTTTGATGAATGCAAATTACATTTTGGGGATGGGTGCACACACATTCAGATTGGCTTTATACAGCTGCTGCTAGGCATGTTATAATCAAATTTGCCTATGGTTTGCTATCTTCACTTATAATGAATATGTGTGATTAGAGTCAGTTCTTCTTTCAGAAAGCTTGGAATTGTAAAATGAGATGTGTTTTTTTAGGAAGTGTTCAGAGGATGCATTGTGAGCAATTCAAAACCTTTGAATGAGATATTTTGCGAATGGAGACTGGTATACTGGCTTTCTGGAGATTTGCTCAAGTCATTACAATGGACCATCTGGTATGCCCATACCATTCATGTCTGGTTTTGCTTTCTGGCCAGTTGATAGCTCTGAGCAAAGCGTAGGCTAAGGTATTCAGACAAACCCAACAAACATCTCAAAGCTCCTCGTCAACAATTTCACAATTTCTAATGAAAGAGAAAATGAACGTACTATATATTATCAAACAAGGTGATGTTGTCTGTGGCAAAGTGTAATCCCCCCTCATGCATGGATGTGGAACGTTTTTCCCATCTCTGTATTATAAACATGCGCCAAAGAAGCAGTGTGCTAAGTAGGATTCGACTTTGACACGGCTTTATCAGAAAGACATGAGTAAAGTTCCTGCCTGCTACATCCGAAAGTGGATTACTTACAAGGTGACTTGCATTAATGTGTCACTTCAGTGGTTGTTTTCAATCTGTTTAGAGTTCAAAGAAACATTCTCCATTCTTGAGTCACCCCCATGTAGAGTGGAAAGCCCGTGTTTGCTCAGATGCGTGTAAGTTCATGATGGCAGAGTTGTAGACTTGACGCAAAATTGACAGATTGCTGTGGTTGGCCTCTGGCCAGAATGGGTTGGAAAATTCAATCTGTGAATTATTGCAATTACAGGGGAGGATGCGCTAGGGCAAGGGGCATAGGTGTCGTAGGGGGCATGGTATTAGGCTTGCAGGAAAAAGTCATTGATCTATCTAGTCCGCATGTATTCAAGAACAAAAATGAAAACATAGACAAGTGGACAAGTCAAACAGTGACATGTTTGCCTATAGGACTTTATGTGCTTGGCTTTCAAGAGAGAGAGAGAGAGAGAGAGAGAGAGAGAAAAAAAAAAGTTAAGTGACTGAATTTTTTTTCGTGAACAGTCATGATAATGAAAATTGTCCCTAAACAATTCAAATTATTTTAATACTCGACAACACACTTTTATTGTTTTTCTACATGCTAAATTCAGTGTTAACAAATGAAAGTAAAAACTCTTGAATAAATTAAATGACCGATGTTACCCTTTAAGATAGTGAAAATGCAAATGCCATGTGGAGGGTTTTGTTTGTTTCAAATAGAAGTGAACAAACACTGCATTTCACATGTGTGGGTTCGATTTGTAATTGAGATGCACAGCCGAATGTAGAATGCAGCATTCAAGTGTACATTTCATAAATCCCTATCGGATCCGTGGAGATCATATACAGAGATTACCGTCTAGTCGTATTATGTCCCATTGATTCGTTTCACGTTACGAGCAGCGTTAATCTGCATGAACTCTGATGGAATCATGCTTCCGATGAGGCAAGATTAGAGCGTCTTTGCGAAAAACTGCCAAAATACCGCTTGCTGGATTAGAGTTTGTGATCTTGGGTAGAGCGTTCTGTGAGTGTGCATTTCCTAAAGCCCCCTTGGAATGATTGAAGAAATTCCCACAATCCCACAGGATGTTACACGCAGCAATACGAGTATTAAGGTACTAAGAAACGTGTGAATTTGAAGATCAAAGCGTATTTCCTCCTGCAAAATATAATCTATTTGGTGTCTTGTTTGGGAATATAGTAGCTTAGACAATTAGCTTCCGTCTTGGTGGGATATAAACACATGATGTGTCATTCCAGAGAAGAGGAAATGCAGTGGACATAGGTAAACAAGTCGCATTGTTATCTCACGCAGAGTGCACTTCATGTGGTGTTTTCCGCTTTATAATGGGCAGGAAATTGAGACAGTGAGTAGAAACTTGTCTAGATGTTTATGTCTATGTTTGTCAAAAAAGGAATGTGATTAGTTGTAAGATTAAATGATAGACTGGTGTGTGGTCATACACAATCACAATTAATTCAGCACCAGATCTGATTGGCCCATTTAGGCCTCTCTTTAGAGGGACTTGCTGGTGTGACAAGCCAGTTATCATTGGTCATTTCTTTTCACATTAAATGCCTATTCACAATTGCATAATAGCAATTAAAGAAAGGAGTCAAACAGAATGGTTTGTATAGGTACGACATGAGGGTAAATACACTGGTTCCTTTTTTTTACCATTGATGACTTTTTATGCCAAATATTGCTGATGGGCTTAAAGGGTATATTTTTGGAGGATATTAAAAGGAAGGGAAATGAGGAAGTATCTGCAGGCATCTATGATCCTTTCCAACCACCCTGCAAGTTTGAGATTTTCCCCCCATTCTGACTAAGGCTTAATTATAATTTGTGATTTCTTCCTTGATAGGTTTGCTGAAGGGAGCTTATGTGTATTTCCTACAGCTTTTCTTGTCTTCGCATAGAAACACAGAGGAGATGTTATCTTCTTATTTTGAACATCTGGTGGAGGTGAAACTAATTCTGTCTTCAAACCAGGAAGTCAGGCTCTGCGTTAGTGTGATAAGAATTTAATGATTTCACCTAACTTCTTTTAAGAGGTAAACCTCTCTTGCTGCTAGTTCTTAGAGATTTTTTTAAAAAACGATAATCTGATAATCTGATATAAGAGCCCATTGCTATTTAGTAGGCTTCATATATTGACCCTGCATGACGCAAAAGTGAAAACAACTGCAAAATGATGAATTAATGAAATACTGAATGAAATTGATCACATGTTGAGTAATTGAATGATAAATTGAGTTGATGTAACATTAATAAATTATATAATCATGGATAGGTTGAATCCCTATTGAGGAAAGTGAGTTGTACATTCATGAAATACATTAATGAATGACCAATGAGCTGGATAGGCTGAAGGATGAAATATGAATGTTGAAAGTTATGTATTTTGATCTACAGTGTACATGCATATTTATTGCTTACACTAGTACTACACAATAATATGTGTAAGTGTATGGAAGAGTAACCCATTGGAGAAAATGCATAATAAATCATGCAATGCAATAGGTGATAAAACTACAGTCCGTGAAAGTGGACTATGAAACATTAATGATGATTGCGCCCTCCTTTTGAGAGAGGGAATACCACGCTAATTGTATCTCGGGTTCAGTCTGAATAAAGGTAAGTGTCTGAATTCCAAGCAAATCACAGACAATCTTTTACTAGTGATGGTGGATGAAGCCAAGCATGCAAGCACAATCATCTGTGGCAGTCTAGCAGATAAATTATGCATCTCCCTCTGTGGTTCCCAGGTCTGTCATGTATGAATGCGCGACCAGATTGTCCGCATAGCACCCCGCTACAGACACAGTTGCATTTAAATGTCATTTTGCGTCGGTTCATGCCTGTAAGCGCACCCTCTTGTTCAAGAATCGATGATATTTAAGTGTGCGGTAAGGACAAGTCGAGGAGTTCTGTTCTGAAGAGAATGTCACATGCTTGAATACATATGTTGCTTCAATAGTGAATACCTCTGTGTAAGCTGTGTACCATGCTACCCTTGCCAATTTTGACTGTTTTCTATCTTGTTCCTAACTTTTGAAACAGCTTATCTTTTCATGCTCTGCTATGGTTCAAACGAGAAATTAATGTGTAGTCTCTTATACCTTATCACTACCCACTTTTGAATATTGATTAATTTCATTGAGCTGTAGGCCCTTCAATACTCATTAAATATTAGAATGAGATTCATCAATATATTTGATTTTTTATTAGCATTATTGCATGACTTTAAACCTCTTAAAACCATTGATTCATTAAATGTACAATAACTCAATGGGTCTTTCATAGCTTGACACTAAGAGGGGTAATGGAGTAACATCACCATATGACTGACATATTTCAGTATTGGTGGGCCAGTGAACTTGGGGTCTGGTGTTGCTGCACATGTGTTTGTAATTGTCCTGTATGAGATATAATGGGGCAATTTGTGCTCCTTTGTGTTAGGGTCCATTTCTAAACAAGACAGCACCATGCTGTTCTTGTGGTGGGCACGGAAGTGTGAAAAACTAGACCTTTCCCACTGATACGATACATGTCCTCTTTGCACACCACCATTGTTGATTGTGTTGGGAGGATTTGTTTGAAAGTCTGGTGTTTCTAAATGATTTCAGGAGGATATTAGATATCAGCAAATGTGATTTTTAACAGCACAATGGCATGGGTATGTATTTATACAGCCATGCAGTCATCTTTATGTCATTGTTTTATTCATAAGATATTAATTGTTATGTTTAGCTTTACATTAAAGTGCAAATTAGCTGGTTGGTTGTTTGCATGGCAACTCGGTGATTGAAAGTGTTTCTGCATAATAGCCCTGGATAAGTGACATGGCTGGGGCTGTACTACAAATGATCTTGAATCAGACTTTACACCGTAACCCCATATGCCCTTACACATTTACCCATGAACAGACTTATGGGCTTATGGGGGCACACAGTTTTTTTTCAAAAGGGGCACCCATATTTGATGAAGAGCGGGCACAACTGAAAGCCAAATATTTAGCCCCATCCCCCAGTTTCACAATCAATACAAAGTGGTTTAATGTGCGGACCGCTGTACTTTCCCCGTTCGTGAATCAATGCCGTAGTGGCCGGGCACTAGAATGCCCCCTGATGGAAAGTAAATACTTGGCAGAAAGCAACTAGCACAGATAGAAGGCCTTAGCAGTGAAATCTCTGTCCTATCAGGTCTTCTCAGTATGTCAACATGCTGTGATGAATGCAACCTTCTCAAGACTCGGGTTGATTTAAGGCAACTATTTCAGCATGATGCACATGCACATAGGCTGAGCAGGGCTACAGTAGGTACACACAAAAGAGATTCCCAATTCAAATATATGGTTAATGAACAATAGCCTGAGATTCAAAATGATTGGTGTGAAATTATACAGAAGTAACACATCTGATGCCAAAGCTAAGCACCATTGTACAGGTGGGAGTGCTTGGATAGGAGAAAGAGAGCGACATCTTGGCGTCCTAAACAATCCTGCACACCTACACAATAATTGATGTAGAATTGAGGCTAATGGAAATGTCAGTGTTACATATACGCTGGATATAAGTGTCAAATATGCAAAGTATTATGGATGCATTCCGTACATTGTCTTTTCTCCAAACCTGTAATAAATTATGCATACAGCGTTCACATATTGTACGATTGACAAACCCATGTTAAAATGACTGCTATGATTGTACCGTAGTAAGTGATGTTTGCAAACAAATTATGTAAAGCTGGCACAATGTATTTTTTGGCCCAAAGTCTTTGTGCAGGGTGTGTATATATCCCACATGAAATCAACAACATTGGCTAGAATCCTGATAAGCACTTGTATTAGTACACATTGCAAATCTCTTTCATTATAAGTTTAAATGTAGGCCTAATGTACAAAGTCCTAAGATACAGCGTAGAGTACAATACCCAAAGCCTGTGCGTTTGTTCCACTTGCGTCTTGACAACTTGCCCACAAGAAGCGGGGTGATTCAATTTCCCGGGCTCATACGCACCCTGTTGGTACGGGGTTGAAAGGCGAAATGAGGTCCCAATTAGTGGATGGGAAGAGAGCAGCTCAGGCGCAGGAAAACCCTTGTCAAATGCTATTTGAGGAGGGGCAGATAGAGAGTCTGATAGTGGGGGCAGTTAGGGGCACCCGTTTCCTTGCCAGGGAGATCGCAAGCGCAGCGTCGCAGCGGAACTCGTCAGCAGAGTCGGCGCAGAGTTCCGGACTGCCTAGTTCTTCTATTCACAGCTAAATGTATATAAAAATTATGTGAGGGAAATTTCCTCTCGCCATTAAAAAAAAAAAAAAGGTTATAAATACTGCAGTGTCATTTGGTGCCTTGATATTCACCACTTGACTTGAGGCAAAGGTTTCAAAGGGCAATGTGGGCTGTCTTTCCTGAATAATTCAGCATCGGTGAGCTCTAAAAGTTGTAAAAGTCTATGGTACCAATTGACAGAATGAACCCGGTTCTCACAAGTGCCAAAATATTTGTTGCACAGTATAAAATACCTTGGACTTGTACTTGTCCATGTATTACTTTCTTAGCTCAGGTTTGGGTTATATTCACTATAACATAAAAATCTGTGTTACGTGCCAACAAGGAAGGGAAGCATTGCCAATGAATGTTTGCAAGTGAAGGGTTGTTAGTGCTTTGTTGAAGGCTAAAACAGCAATATGCCTCAAACTGGCTTGGAGAATGGATTTGAGTTTTCCTTGGAAGTGATCACTGTAATCTAGTGGGTCCTGACCTGCTCTGGTACAAGGAGGGTCTGCATCAGACTGTTGTTGGACCAAACTTCAAAAATTGTGTCTGCATCAGCCGTTAACAAGGAAACCTCACAATGTTGGTCTGCTCAAGTCAGAACTGAAATCCCTCAGCCATCTGTTGCTGTTATGTAATGCAGTGCCCAGTGCACCCTTAGGAATGATGAACTTAACAAATCTCCCCTTTAACGCTCTTAGTACCGATTGTTGAAAGTGAGAGAGTTAATACAATGCATTTTTGCAAGGTAGTGCATAATATTGTGAGCGAATCCAAAATTCTGCTGACCAAAGACACACCATTTTGCAACTCCCTTCTTGTGACCACATAGACTGCTAGCTTTTGATCGGGTTCATTTCCTGAATCAGACATTAGCGCGCTACTTTGCAACTTGGGGTGTAGTGAAGACAGGCCTCCTGTCCTATCATGTTGGGTAAGATAGATTAAGTAAAAGAGGAAGCTGCTTTCCTATCACACAGGATTTCCTGGGAATGTCCAGTAATGAACATGCTATCTCATCCTTGCCACATTGTCGGACGCACAGACTGATGTGGTGGGAAACTCTGGCTCGTGATTACCTTTGAACACATAGAGAGTTTCCTGATCAGTAATGAACACAAGAGTTTCGTTCATTACTTCTCACAGTACCATGCCAGGAAAAGCCCATTGACTTATTACACATTTCATGCACCTTGGTACGGAGAGGGTTAAAGGAGATGCGTGGGAGCTCCTCCATTACATATTCACCCTGAAATGATATCAACATGGCTTTTAAACAGAACCGTGTAAATGTCAACATGTATGTAACCAATTGCATATTGTTTTCACCAAGCTCAAACATTTTGTGGTTGTTTTCCATGTCATTCAGTATGGTGCTAGGAATATCCTGTTATGCGTATGTGCTTAAAGGGAGACAGAGATGCAGAGTGAGAGAGAGGGAGAGAGAGAGAGAGAGAGAGAGTTGAGGAAGATGGAAAGAGAGATATGGAGAGAGAAAGATGGAGAAAGGAATGAAAGATGAAGGCAGAGAGTACAAAAAAGGAAGGAGAAGAAGAAGAAAATAGAGATGACATACGATATTGAAATAGAAAGAGAGAAGGGAGGGAGAAAAAGAGATGTGGCAAATAAAATAAACAATGGAAATGAGAAGGAGAGAGAGAGAAAGCTAGAGAATATGGATATAACTGGACAGAGCAAACAGTGACACATACATAGCATACACTCCCAGTCCCTGATGTGTTTGCTTCGGTGAGAAACGGATGGCAGTCTGTCGCGCCCCAGAGCGCCAAACCCATATTATGCTAATTAATAAAGTGATATCTGATCCAAACTCGCATGAATTATTATCTTGCTATAATATCAATACGGTGAATATGCAGAGTGTATTCCCCCAAGTGAATATCATCCATCATAACTAATGAGACAAAGCATAGTTCTGGAGCACCGTCTACATTATATGGGAGACTCCCAAGACAGGAATTGTATCACATGCATGGACTTGTAATTATCGTGCACAGGTTTTCAGTGAGCATGATACGCGATATCTCTTGGCATTGCGATTTACCCAGTAGTATATTTTGCAGATTTCAACGATAGTGACATCCGCATCTATCACAACAAAGTACAAAGGCGGACATCTCAAATTTAACGTCATGAATGTTTTAAGGGTAGACACAGTATTCCCCGGACTTTTGAATGAGATTTAGAATGGTAATGAATGGACAGCTGATCGGCTATGAGGGCAGCAGCAGGATTCATTTCGCAATTTCAAAATCTTTGTGAGTGATGGAGTGGGGGCGAAGAATAAATTTGCCTGTCATCAACCTGACATGTCAAGTCCATCTGGGGAATATTTCATGAAAGGGCATGGCACATCTCATTCTCCTTCTTCATTCAGAAATCCATTGAGTGCTTGATTACAACAGTGGAACCGAGTGTCGGAAAGCATTAAAATCTAGGCTTGTTTTTTTTCTCCATGGTTGATGAAGGAGAACCAAGGAGAATCTGAATGGTGGGCAGTGGAACATGACCAAGGGGGAAAATCTGTTGAGGGGGCGGGGTGGTCTGAGGGGATGTGGTCATTGTAATAAAAACAGAGGGCTGGATCAAGACTGGTGTGCATGAAAGATCTAGTTGCTGCATCAAAAACAGTTTGAAGGGATAAATGAGGAAATTTTAAGCAGTGAGTTGGCTTGACTCACTCAAGCAAGTGACAGTGCCTGCTCAATGCCTAGACTACCCCCTGCAGAGAAGAAACCCTCTTGTTCAAAACCACCCTGCCATGACTAGGTTTTGATGCTCAAATTCTCAATTTCATTAATTTTGACTGGAAAGCATTTGCAAGCCCTTGGTCCATGTACACTGTACATATATGCAATGTTGTGTGAGCTTAATGTTTACATAATGTAGCCCATGTTGTATCATGTTCCTCAACAGTTATGTTTTCATTTCAGTACAGCCAAAATTATGTGTATGTACATGTGTGTGAGGGGTGGGTGGGTGTCGTGTCACGTGTTACCCTCACTCCTTGTACATTTTATATTTGAGCTGGAATACACACAACCTAGTGTTGTTGTTCGTCTTATTTTGATGAATAGTGGATTCCATTTGTTTTTCATTTCAGTTGTAAAAATACTTAAACAGTGATGTATTCAAGATTTTGGGTAGCGTGCTGAAAAACTAAACAGTGATTATGTCAATCAAAAATAACAAATCATTATCTAAGTCAGTTCATGCAGGGTGCACTGACAGTATGTCTACAATGTAGTAATTAGAATACCTTTTGTTCAAATGCAGCAACCATAACTCGCATAATGTCCATTCATTGATCACATAAAGGAAGCCGAGGGGAAGTCCTTGAAAAATGTGTCTCAATCAAATAATGACAGAGATGTTGTAGGATAATCAGCGAATAGACGGGTGAAGTAGAGAATAGGAGGAGAAGGAAATTAATTAAGTATAATCCTCAGACCATGTGATATCTGGTAATCAAGAAATCACCCAAGTATGGAAGATGTCTTAGATTTCACTCTTCGTTGCGACTCGGCCATGTGCAGAAAAGTGGGGCAGTGTGCTTTATTATGGACATGCTAGATGTCTATTCTCATGTTCTCAGACTAGTAGTGTTTTGTGTCAACGTGAAGTCACGTTCATTGTGGAGAAGCCAAACTAATGCAATGGATCTAACATCAGATTAATTCTTCTTTATTCATTGACCTCATTACCCATTGACATTAAAAAATATGAAGCGTATCATGCAAACTAAAACACACTGTGATACCCATTAGTGCTAAAAATATTCATAATGCAACTAATATCACCCTGTGTAAGCCACTTATCTTTATTTAGGAAAGGAAATTTGAAGATGACATACTTCAGCAAATTTGTGCCATTTTGTAAAGGTTAGCAGAATGTCATATTTTACCGTTAATTAATTTGACATTATGGGAGCGAAATGGAGGCGTATGATTATTGATGTGGGTGAAGTAGGTCACTCCCATTCCACTGCATTGTCATAATACAAAGACACCTTGACTTCAGTCAGCTGACTCTATGCTTTGGCCCTCTTTGCCTCTGAATGCCATTTATTTCTTGTTTTGTGTCGGAAACCAGCCGTGACAGTAATTGGCCCGATATTTTGATTTATCGCCACCAATCTCGTGGAGGTATGTCATTGTTGCTGTGACCCAGCCAAGCCAGCCAGCTCAGTGAGTCTTCTGCTGCACTGGAGATATGGTGTCATTTCTCCAGATGATGCTAATGTATCTTGCCAGAGGCCAGATAATTTCCCTCTCCTCCACCGCTCTCCTCTCCTCCATCGCTCTCCTGCTTCTCCTTCTGCCGAGGAGGAGCGTGTTGCCGTAGCGATTTCCCCCTCTCGCAGAAGTGCACTACTGTTGTCTCGGTCATGTGACACAGGCCCATGCCAGTATACGGGTCACAAAGAATGGCAGGCGCCGCGCAGTGCTCGCGGAATCCCCCAGAAAGCGTTGTCTCATTCACACGCAGGCCTCACATTTTATTTGATTACGTGCACGTGTAGCGTTGAGCTTGCTCAATGCATATTACACGCCTCACCTCCCTCATACCGTTGATTGCTCAAAGCTGTATACAACCACTGCAGAATAGGGATTTCTTATTCAATTTCTTGTGCATTCAGGGAACCTGTTTGGAGGTGTTAGTGTCCACACATTTATTCGGTCTATACACAAAGTCAATAACGAAATGGGATTAACGAAACCCAAGAAATAACTTCACCACATGTGTAGCTGGTTTTGTATTCTTTTGCAATAATTCAAAAAAATAAATGTAAAATTATATTGTATGTGATTGTGTGCATATGTGTGTGGAATGTTTCTTTTGGATGAATGCTTATTAATTTCTGTTACGATTTGTAAAGAATGAATAGTACATTTTACATATTTAGGTTTTGATTATGAAACACATTCAGACACAATAACAATGATTGAAATTTATAGGAATTACTCAAAATTGTATAACCAGTTATTGTAAAAGTTTAATGAGGATAGCTAACAATGAAGCCCATATGAAGTGTGGTTAAAATGCTATTTGGGTCTCAAATCTTGATTCAGATCAGTTGCCACCATCATGCAGTCTTTTAGCATTGTTTGTATATAACCTTTTTGGTATCAGACTGCCTATGGTAATCGTACCCCTACTATGAACAGTTGTCTTTGTTTATGACTGAATCCGTGCCTTATATACCAGCATCTAATTTCCTTTGTCTTCTTTTTGTCTTCTTTATTTTATTCTCCGTGCAGGTACACAAGAAAGGATAGCCTTGTTGACGGGCCCAGTCGATTCACTCAACTCAGTTGCGGGCTTCATCATCGAGAAGATTGGCGAGTCTCCTCAGCTTGGTGTGAAAGCAGGAGCAGAAAATATCACCTCGCCAGAGAGAGCAAGACAGGTACGTGCATCTTCACTGCCCTCAGGATGAGTGGCTTGCCTCCTGTAGTAGTGTATAAACTTGTGTCTCTGTCTGTTTGACCATCCTTCTGTCTGTCAGTCTCTCTGTCTGTTTGTGTGATTGTGTCTGTTTGTGTGATTGTGTCTGTCTGCTTATCTGTCTATATATCTATTTAGGTGTCTGTCTGTGTGTCTATCTATTCATCTATCTATCTATATACCTATATATCTTTATATATATTTGTCTATTCATATCTATTTATCTATCCATATGTTATTCCATCTTTCTAGCTCTCTGTCTGTTTATTAGGAATGCTAGTCAATCTATCTATCCTTTTATCTTTATGTCAGGAAATCTATCTCTATATCTGACTGTCTACTCGTCAATATATTTTTCCATATGTCTGTGTGTTTTTTTTTTTAACTCCAAAGTATCCTAGGATAGGTGCAAATTGAAATGGACAAAATATGTTATGGAATATTATAAATGTACATTTGTAATGCTGTGGTCTACTTACAGGCTGATGTGATTAAATATGCACATCACTCCATTTGTTGCATATCAGGAAATCTGTATTCCGTCCACTTGTATAATATCGCAACCACAAGTGTATGATTAATGAGATATGAGGAGACAGGTTTATAGAACATGTACAAAGAAGGTGCATCAAGTCTTCTTAAAGACAGCCCGTCCCTTTTTCAGATCACCACAAAACCATCGAAACATTGGCAAAACATATAGAGAAGTGTTAGCAAGCTGTATATTCATAATTTGAAACTGATACGTAGTGTAAAATTCAAATAATGCACGTAAACAACGTCTGATTAATAGTCTTCACCTCAGGCTCATAGCAGTTTGTGTTGAAATATCTGCTTTATTGATTAATCTGTTTATCAAATTATAAAATGCATTATGAAAAAATATGTTCTATAGAAGGAATCATCTCCAAAGTTTGGTAATTACTCATAAAATTAGGATTTCACACATGCATAATAATCACATAAATACTGTAACAAAGACTAATACTTTTTTCGTAGTACGAAAAAAGTCGGTTTGAAATTTAACGGCTGAAATTTTTACATATACAGAAAGCTTCAACATGCTATATTCTTAGAAATGGTCTTGAATCACACTTTCTTCAATTTACGATCGTGATAGACGATTTCAAATTTTAAGCTTGCAAAAGGGACGGACAATCTTTAAGCACAAGTAGATCTAACAACCATGATATTCCAGTAATGTTGTCTAGCCGAATGTAAAGTGTATTCAATATTTTTTTGGTCTCTGAGCGGGTTCAAGTTTGATGAATTCATGAATGAACTAGAACTAGAGTGAACTTGTGAGTGGGATGCAAGACGTAGGCAAAAAGGAAGCGAGTTATATATGATATTATTCATGATATTCAAATGGTGGTAGAGAAATCATTGGGTTGTTTTGCTCACTGCTGTTGTCTACCCACATGTATCTGTTCAAGCAATAAAGGCCAGTAAAAATAAGGTATGTTGCAGGCAGAGGAATATATACATGTCCATCAAGCTATATCCGGGAAGATCAAATTTCATTATTTTTTCCAGAACCCATATGGTACATTGGAACATCTCTCCTATTTTCCCTTCATATAGTTAGTGCACGTTGGAGTCGTGTATTTTGTGCTGGTACTGCAGCCGCGGCCTCTCTAGATGCGCTGACTGTGTGCATCTATCTCAGCTCCTTTGTCTTGCTATCACATGATAATGGTTATGGTGTCACGTTACGGGGAGGGCGCAGAGCTGAAAATCCATTTTAAGGCAGGGCCTTGCGCGAACAAATGGCCAGCTCCCCCCCCCCCCTCCCCTTCTTTCCCCCACCACTCCACTTGAGAAAGAACCTGATAAATCGTCATTTGGTGAGATTTTCTTGAGTAGGGCATGCAGGCTTTGGCCCCAAGCCTTCATTATATTTTGAAGTGGGTGAATAACTTACGGCTCCATTGCTGAAGGGGGAGGTAACCCCTGTCTGTACTTAATGATGGTAGCGTTACCTGTAGACTCTTCATGATGGGGTGGGTGGTGAATGAAATGGAGGCCAATGCAGACGCGCTATACATTCATCTATTGTATGCAGTGTCTCTACCTGAATAAACACAATATTTTCCTGGAAATCTGCTAGATGGGGTCAGTCATAATTATAGTGTCGTCTGGCGTAATCTTGTTATTTATAAGGAGGATTTATTGCATTATGATACTTAAATCAGTGAGTTTGATCAGCTGAACAACATGTTAATGATTTTTTAACCACTGATCTAGTAAATTAAAGAATAGATATACTTTCAAAGCTTCTTTGATAGCATCAGTGCAATGCTTCAGCTGTAATTCTTGCTGTAAACTGATGCTGAGATTTGTTCTTGTATATCACTTCATCCTTCTCCTCGAAATGAGCCCAGATTGCCTAATTACACCTCACTGGTCTACATTCTGAGATGCAAAACATGAGAGTTGGTGGAATGATTGCGATCCGACGATGGAAGAATCCTCGTGGATCAATGTGTTTCCAGGCCAACCGAGCTTGGGCTGCTTCCTCCCATATCCTGCTCAGAGCAATTAAGCGTTGAAGAATCCACACATGATGGAGTCTTTAGAAGTTGGTTTCAAATGCAGGGAATGGGAGAGGGGTGGATGGGTGAGAGAGAAAAGGTGACCCAAAGAGAGAGAGAGTGAGAGAGAGAGAGAGAGAGAGAGAGAGAGAGAGAGAGGGAGAGAGAGAGAGAAATACAAAGACAGCTAAAGGCAGAGAGGAAGAGGATGGATTCATGGAGAGAGAGATATTAGAGCTAATGAAAGACAGACGGAGAGAAATTCAGAAAAAGACATGAGATATGAAAGAAAGAGAGTGAGGGGGGCAGGCTAACACACAGATAGAAAGAGAGATAGCAAACAAAGAGGTGGTGAACTGAGAGAGAAAGATAGAGACCACAAAAGAAAGAGGGAGATGGAGAAAGATATAAGTGAAGAGGAAAAAGAGAAACAAGGGAAAGAATTACATACCAGTATACTGATTACAAACAATATGCCATAGGTTTTCTAGGGAGGTAGTCATGTTGTATAGTAGTCAAGGAATTGGTCGCCAATGCTGTTCAATCACTGTACAATCTTATTGTGCACAATTACATGATTACCGTCCAGGGTAATTGCAAGATATTTTATGTCCGAAAAATGGGACCACCAAATGGCACATTTGGAGTTGGTGGAACAGTGAAATGTGTGGAGTTCTTTGAAGCATGTGGAGGACCTTGGGTTGACTTCCTTTTAAGGAGATAGCCACACTTCTAGGGGTATCTTTCTCCCAATTGACTTCCCATTCCCATCTCCAGCAATGAATATAAAATGCAAAGAATGGACAAATCACTGCCCCTCTTCCAGACACACTGCAAGTCTGGAGGGCACTCAGGTTTCCAAAACACGGGGGTCACGGCCGGAATACAATCTAAACCAAACAAAAAGCCAGTGGAACCTGAAACTGTTATCCTGAATAATAATGCCGGGTGTTATTTCCAGTCAGGAAATCCAAGATGTTCATGTACATGCAAAGCTCTTCAGAGGCCCTTGTAAGAAGGTTTCAAGTAGAGTGATCACATTCTCTGAGATTTAATCCATTTATGTTCGTGCTGCTAATGTCGACTGGTGAGCTTTAAAGCTGTATCGACCACCAACTTTTTACTACAAAGCCTTATAGTATGCATGAACTTTGAATATATTATTCACAAGCTATGTTCTGTATTTTTCCATTTTTTTTGTATTATGTTCTTTGCTATATTAAGGACCATTCCCATAGCATTGTTCTGGGTTCCAAGGAAGATGATAAAGAAAGATAATAAGCAAGACACAACCTTGGCTACTATCACAAATATGCTTACTGTCTTGTGCAGTATCATTGCATGTGGTGCTGCACTGGAGAGCAATTATCCTTTATCCTTTGCCAGAGTTGCCAGACGCCCTCAAAGGACATATACTAGAGAAAACTTTAAGAAGCCAAGTATATTAACATATCTATTCGCATGCAACTATTGTCATGCATGCCTCACAACGCGGTGCATATGTACATGCACAGCAGCTCAGTCTCATTTGTTATTTTACACATATTTTTTTCCCTTCACCGGAAAGGGTGCAGAAAACTTGAACTCTGCTCCATATGGAAGGGATTCTGGGCTCAGACGGGGAGGGAGAAAAGGGCTGAGCCGAGCCGAAAAACAGCACTGCCTCGGCAAATATGCACAGCACATTGTGGCCAGCTCACTCTGAGGCTTGTAGCCAGTAGGTACATAGGGCGATTAGGCACACACACCCTCTGTTTGACCAAGTCCTTTATCTTTCCTTTTTAAGTGATTGCTGAGCCCGCTGTGAGTAGAGGTGAAGATCGGCCGATTAAATATCATAATGTTCGCTCAATACCCTCCTTTCACATTTCACATCCCCGCTTCTTCGTTTGTGTCTCTGGAGGGTGTGCACGGTGTTAGAAGCAAGAAGATGCATGTTTCGATATCAGCAATATCTTTGAAAAGGTTAACCTAACAAAACGTGGCACACATACTATTCAAGGAATTCTTTACATGTATGTGACAAGTACTAAAGTGTTAAGGAAATGCTAACTGACAATGCTTACAGTTCTTCTAAATGCTTTACTTGTTGAGTGTTTTATCTGTTCGATTAGATGCATACTACATCACTTTCACAGAAAAACATTACAAGAGTAGAATTTCTACTATCATGAGTTGCACATTGAAGTCAGGTATCAAGGCTTGTATTTTCACTTGTTGGATGTGAAAGGGTCTGCACACCTACCCTTCCTGGAAAGTGCAAGAGTCCTGGGGGCAGTCTGTCGAACCTTTCAACGACGCTCTGTCAGTATGAAAGATGAGAAAAGATGGCTGACAAAATTCAGACATATTAATATTATCATCTGCACAATATATATTGAGTAATACATAATTTATCAAGTGAAAGTCCAAATATATTCGTCTATTCTGTTGCCCTAATGCCCTTAATTTTAAACCTTCCAGTATGAAAATAGAGATTTCCATAAGTAGCTATGTTTCATGCGTAAGGATTAGAGGATCAAAACGGATATTCCATGAAAAAGATGACAGATAAAAGAATTTTAAATGTCAGTATAATTATGAATTGTTCCATATATCTGAATTGTAATATTTGGTATTTCAAACTCTAATGGGATTGGATACTCTCTGGCAAATGATGAAAAGTGGTGGATGTGTGCCAGGCCTGCTTCAGAATGCATTGACATGGGTGTAGCGGTGAGGGAGAGGGAAAGAGACCTAGCTAGTCTTTACAAACAGACTTTGTTGTGACTGTCTACAGAAGCAGCCATCAAGCTTAGAATCTAGGCTAAGTTGAGTCTGTGGAGGCCTCTCATTGATTGCAGGGGATTCTCTCCAAGCCTGCTCTTACTTTCAGAAGAGGAGAGGCGGGGACTCTAATTGGCTGGAATCCACATCTCGGACCAAAGCAAGCATTCTCTTCAGTAATGAGAACAGAAAGGCAGATCAGCCTTTTCATTCAAGCAATTTTTGGTGGTGTAGCACCCGCCTTTTAGATAAGTGCAGTAAATGAGAATCAAAGGCTCGGACTTAATTGACCCCGCAGGTGTTGCTCACCATAGAGGGCTTAATATGTGGAAGGGAAAAGAATGAATGTCTGTCGAAACCAGACAGTTGGAAGCAGACTCTGACATCAAATGTTAACGTACAAACCTTCTCTGCTCTTAAATGCCCGCCATCATGCTGTTATGAAATAAAGATGTGAAAATCACACTGTAGAATCGTGATTGATAATTTATTTGAAATTGATACATTGAATAATAGCAGTATAATAAATGTATGAATAATTGAATGCTTACTCTGATTTTTTTTTCGTGACATACGCAAAAGGAAAAGAAAAAAGATATTTTTATCAGTAAATATTCATAAACGCAACATGAAATGAGCAAAGAAATGGTGATTTTGCAAAAAAAGATGATGGTTACTGGGAATGAATTGTAATCAACATTTTGATTCCAACCTTGTGAAAGAGCCTGCTCAAATGAGAACACAGTTTGTCAGTCAGTCAGTCACAGGAGACTAGGAACTCTAGCGGTTCATCCATCTTGTGTGTTTCATTTCTCCCTCGCTTGTGTACACATGCAGACTGAGCCAGGCAGAGCCAGGCCGGCTCAAGTCTGGAAAGGAGACAGGGAATCCATCAACAAATGTGTTTGTCTAGATCATCGAAGAAAGGGCCATTTCCAATTGTATGCCTCTCTTTCCCTCCATCCTACCATACTTACGCATATGTGATAATGAGTTAGATTTTGACTGTAGGGAATGATAGAGGGGGGTTGTAGGCATTGGGAACTACAAGTATCATCTAGTTCATTTGTTAATGGTATTCAATCCTACATCAAATAGGTTTTCATTGGTATAATTCATTAGACACATATATCTTTTAAAAAGAAAGTTGATATGTCACTGACTATTATTAAGAAGTCATAAGTATAGTATGTGACTCTAGGTTTGTGGGTCTATTCAAGTGGCAACTGCCTTGTCAGCAATATGGAGTTATAATCCATTTTAAAGTAATATTGTTTAAGATTTCTCAAGTTGTACATTAAACTCATAAAGCAGGACCCCTGATATGTCAACAGTCAAAGTCCATATTCATGGGTTTATAAACCCAATTTGAGCAAACAGATAAAAGTACTAATGATGATACACCATTTTGGTCCAACAGGTTGGCGTGGAGATAGATCAAGTTCATAGGATTTCCAGGCTGTTCTTGTGTAATTTCCACAGCTAAGCACACTCAATAAAAAAAAATGTTTAAAAAAAAATATATGATTTTTAATCTGTGCTATAATTCAACTCATTGTTTAAATCATGGGGTAAAGGCTTTTAATGTTTTAGAATCTTCACAACTAGACCATATCTTTTCAAAAGGACAAGATATTTACTCTTTACTTATATGTTTTAAATGTCAATAGTGGAAATAACTGTATGTGTCCCACAGGACACAGCATGTCTGTACATGGAGCTTCAGGGTAAACAGAAAAAAATGGGAATCATGTTCTGATGTTGAGGACAGTTCATCAACACCTTTCTCGTAGTAACCTTAATCTAATCAATCAGTGTAGTTGATGAGCTCTATGTTTCCCTCGCTCTGTAGTTTCTTTGCAACTTAAGTGCGCCTCAGCACACTCTAAGCGCAAGATGAAGAGGTAATTTGATTTGGGGGGATGCAGGATTTGCGTAGCGTTTTTGCCAACAGGAAACCCCAGGCCTTTTGGGGGGAGAGAGTAGTTTCCGCAGTGAAGATGCCTTGCCGGGCGGTTTGGCTTGGCATGACCTTTGCAGTGCACTGCCTGAAAATCGGGTAGTATCATGTGACCAGAGGGCGGGGAGTGTCCTGTTTGACTGCCTCGTGAATATTCATTGGCATAGTGCCTCGTGAATATTCATCAGCATCAAATTGTGCTTATTAGGGTGAGGATCATCGTTAGATATTAAGTAGCATGTGGCAGAAGATGTGAAAGCAACCCACTCCAAAGGCTGTCAGACTTAGAGGGTTAGAGGTGGATTTGGTATTTCAATTTTAAGTCTTTGCCTGCCTCTGTCACAAAATGACCAGTGGCAGTATGCTTTTGGTTTTTCCAGCCGGATGTCCATCCTTCCAGATTGTCCTGTTTGACAGAAATTGATCAAACTTGTGTAAAAATAGAACATGACAGGATAATTCCTTATTTCGATTGTGGTCAGAAAATGTCAGAGGTCAAGTACACTCTTGATTTAAACATTTGTCACCGACAACGGTCCAGGTCAGATGGCAAGTAGTCATTTTTCTGTTATTGGGATTATGGCCATTCTTAAGTTTTAATATAAGAGGGTAGAGGTTTTTCGCAAACAAATATCTGTAATAGTATAAAACAGCATAATGCATCCCTAATGTGGTGCACTCTCCCTTCCTAGCATAGGCAAATTACAGTTGACACAAAACATAAATGTTATTAACTGAGCTAAAGAACATGGAACAAGCATGACGATGAATAAAAAAAATCTCATTCTTTGCATTGATGCGCCAATTGTGGAAAACATTCACGGCTGTAAAGCATGTTCTGTGAATGGTGCGATGTATTATAAGCCCACAAGTGAAGAGAAAAACATTTGTAAGACATTTCACAAGGTGGTCCTTGGGAAGTAATGAGCATCTGATGCTCCATAGCTCAGACGGCCATCTCTCAGCAACTCTTACACGTCTCATTATGGCGGTGTTAATCTGCAGGCACCAGTTCAAGTTGTCCTTCCCTGCTGCGTTCACATCCAATATGGCATCTACCCTTTCCCCATGATATCATAACGATAATATTATGCATTCTGAACACACACTTTTTGTGTAGTGTACCAATCAAGATGCTTTGTTTCATCTCAATTTCATCCCCTACTCACCAGCTTTGTTGTTTTTGAACGTATAGTAGCTGAATAGTTCTCGAAATGCTACTTCAAAAGAAATAGAAATAAAAGAGGGCTCAGGGATATTTTGCACTTTCAATGCAACATAGAGCTCCTGTGAATAACAAAAGAGCCAGAAATGAAATTAAGTTTTCTCATATATGGTAAAATGAAAAATGCTACATGTCATCACGATTGAAAAATAGCTTCAGCGTATGATTCTCCTTTTTTTTATTAAATTATTGTAGTGTCCATAGTTTAATCATTTACACAGTCTTTCTTGCGTCTTCTGAGGACTCTTTAAAGCCCAGACTGAACGCAATGAACTTCAGGCGTCACGCCTTCCTCCTACCTGAGCAGATGGTACACCGGGGCCGGGAAAGCGATCTAAACATCGTGCCTGGCTGTCGGGAGATAGTCTGTACCCTAAAAAAAATCTGCCCTGATTTACGAGCAATTTATGTAGAAGCCGCTCCAGCCAGCCTGCGTGTAATCAAGCTGCAAACTGTAAATTTTCTGTCAAGTATCCATCAGGGAGTGCGCTTTGCCCGTCCTCCTTCTCTTCAGGCTGGGCTTTTCCCAATCGCACCGGCGTAAACATCGAGTAATGAATTCGCGGATGCGCAGTGTGTTTCCCTGATTTACTGCTTCATCTGTCAATCGAGTGCCGATTTATTATGCCTCTGCCCTCCCTGCTCGATCCTACGTCTGATTGGGTGGGGAAGCTCATGTAACTCATGTATCGATCAGCAAATAGGGCTTCTTTAAGAGTCTGGCTGTAATTTAGAGACGAGATAGGAGGGAATCTGCGACATTGCCTGAAAAAACAGACTTCCATCGGTAAAAAATAGTTTCACATAAGGTGCTCGCATTCCTCACTTGAGTAACAGAAAAATCTGATGAGGATATTGGTCCTAGAAATACATGACGATGCAACTTTAAGTGTTCAATGATGTTTAACGAGGCTGATAATCAATGGATACTGTTGTAGTAAAGATACAGGTTTTAACATGACTGCCTATATAGCACTGCAGGATGGTATACAGTAAAAACCGCACTGCTTTGTTTCGGAGCTGATCTAAATCCCAACTGTGTGTAAAAGAGTCACATGGCATGGCGGCCAACTTTCCCACACCCAAACTGGTAGCGAGTTGCACCAAGCATGGTATCCGCAGAGAAAAGTGCATTAACATCATCAACACACTCTCTAAAGGGAGGCTAAATTAGTCAACCCTGCGCAAGACCTATTGTAATTGCAGGGACCATGGAGCCAAGTGAAGTTCCGTGCTGTCAGCTTTGGTTTCTCAATTTGGGGCTTCCTGCACTTGAAGCTTTGTAGGAAGCTGGTGTCAAATCTACCTAAACAATCTAATGAACTTCCCAGGTTGGCGAATTTGTTTGATTCACTTTCAATACTCATACCTGTAGAGTCCACGACCCAATTCATTCCATGTTAGTATTCTGATCATGGGTAGGAAATAGCCTTGTATTGCATCGTAGCAAAGTCTTTATTCTTTTTTTATTGAGCAGCAAATGTGAGCGTAAACTGCATGATGAAGCAAATTAGAATATGTTAGGCTCTGTTTGTAACTCACTTGAACTCAGACTTGTGTAAGTTTAAAATTGCCCATCTATTTAATTTACATGATGTTTTGATGTAGTGCAAATAAACAAATTATGGTTATGATTGAACAGATGTTTCACACATATAAAGTAAGTTGGAAAGAAATCCATTGTATCAGGCATTGACAATAATTTCACATCTAATTTTGAATTATTTTTTACACATATAAGAATTATACAAGATTTTGAAATGCCAGTGCACCCAGATGCGCTTAACATTAAGAAAAATGTATGAAAAATCATACATGTAATTCTAATAAGTGCTGTCTCACTTTGATCATTGTACACCAAATCTGAGGAAATTCTGTCACACGTAATTTACTCCCAATCGATTAAATTTTGTTCTATCAATAACAATGCGATTTCCTTCTGTGACAAATTAAGTTACTCTCTCATTCTGTTTCAGGCTGTACTGTGTTTGGAAATCCCCTGGAAACATGTTGACCTAGATATAGCGATGCAGCTTCTGCTTTTGTCGGGAAGAAAAAGTCCATTCTCGTTCTCATTTTACGCAGTTAGGATCCGAGCAAGCGAGGTAGATTTAGGGCAATTGCAATAAGATGGAATGCAATTCATCTTGTGGAATTATTTAGAGACGGAACAATCATCGAAAAGTTCATCTTCATTCACTGTCATCTCGACTACACAAGTACTTCAGATCCGTTGACAAGGGGGTTGGTTTACAGAAGATAGTGTGCCGGCGCATACAAATGTGCGATTTCAGTTCCCCATACAGCCAGCACTGCAAGCTTGTGTTACCGGTACTCTGATTTATACACATTTTTAGATTATAATGGAGGTTCCTACAAAGAGAACATTTGCAGCTATTTTTAATTTATTCCATTAGATCAATAGAAGTGTGAAATAAAGATTGATTTGCAGTGACTTTTAAGGACTGAAATGAAGGGAGAATGGATTGTGCATGAAAGAAAGCATAGGTAATGTTTGGCTGAGGCGTTTTCAAGATTGCATTGTTTACACATATTCAGATGAAAGTAATGTTATCAATGGGCAATGCCTAGAACAATGTGCAGTTAATAGCAACAAAAAACATGCTCAGATGTTTCATTGCGAATATGCTGGGTGTACTCTGTGCTATGAATATGATCATTTATCTCCAGTTTTAATTTGGTCGCCTCAAGCATCTGGCATCACCGAAAAGCCAATTTTGTGGATGGGGCGAGGCCTGCTGGAATGTAATCAGAGAGACTTCAAACATATGCAAATGGTGGGGAAGCAAATGCAGAGGATTAGGGTCACGAAAAGTACAAGCCCAGGAAAGGGAAAGAGACGAGGGCATGCACATGTACGTGTCTCACTCGGAGGTGTGCTGAGAATGGAGAGATTTGATCTGGAGGGATTCTGTGTTTACAATGCATTTCTCTATTGAAAAGCATTTTTAAACTGTCTTACATGAAATGATGTAGCAGTTTTTCATTTTGATGTAGGCATATGATTAAAAGTCAGTAAATGTTCATATACTGTTATATGCTTGTATGCAGATATAATGCAATTTCAATATTGTTGTCATGATAGCTTTTGTGATATTATAATTGATCAGTCAAAATTTATTTGTTCTCGCAATTTGTCACATGAATGAATCACTCCCAAATGATATATCAATTTCAGTTTCCACTCTTGTGAGAGCAAGCAAAAGGCCACAATTGGTGGAACAAATCCTAATTTCTGAGAAATGAATAAAATCATGTTATTTAGAATGAGAATGGGTGGGCCATATGGCGGTTTTGTGCAATATCAACAAAAGAAATCACTACCATTTAAATTTGAACCTCCACATGTCCATAAGTTTTCTGCTTTGTGAGGGCGAGCGAAAGGCCATAATTGGTGGAACAAATCAGATTCCTTGGCAGTAGGCCATGTGCACCTGCTCAGGAGGAGTTGACAGAAGGAGGAGGAGGAGACTAGTCTAGACATTGCAGACTTCTTTCTGGACATGAACAGTCTTGGCCTCTGTGAGCTTCAGGAGAATTGTTAGAGTTGGGATGTAGGTGGGGAGATTGGAAGCAGAGAGAGAGAGGTAGAGAATGAGAGACAGTTGGAGAAAGATCAAGAGATAGAGAGGAAAGCGAAACAGAGGCAGGCAGACAGAGATTGAGAATGAGAGAAGATGGGGGGGAGGGTTGGAAAAGGAAGGGAGCAAGAAAGAGAGAGTGAGAAATGATGAGTAAATGGGAGAGAAATGGAATAATTACTGTAGTAGTAGCTATGCATGATTTTTAACAATACCATACACTTATTTGCATGTTCTTTCCTTGTAAAGAAATTGTCAAATAGAATCATCAGAATACATCAACAAGAGCCTCTTCCCATGACAATACTCCTATAATATGACTAGGAGAGCAGAGACCTGTGGGCATGTCTTATCACCAAAGGAAATTGATGTGAGAGAAGAATGGTGAAGAAAATGAAGGTAGAGGGTTCTCCGAGGGGAGTACGGTCTGGATGGTGGACGGATGCCGTGTGAAGAAGCGCCCCCGTGGCCTGTGGTGTGGGACGCGGTGCTGTCAGGGTAGGTGTGAGTCCTCACACCAGGCTTGCTGTAGTCAGCCAGCTCGTAGCATCTAGGGTTATGGCCTGGGAGCTCTGTCTGTCACCTCAGTCTCGCGCTTTGGAAGGCTTGCGGGGCGCTCGCTTACTCCTTGCTGCCATGATGTCTTCCTGTTTTTATAAGAGAAGCTACTGTTGTACACAAAGTACCTTAGTGCTACAGACATTGACAGATTTGTATATGCTTGTTACGCATGACATGATTAAAACAGTACCTTAGTGCTACAGACATTGACAGATTTGTATATGCTTGTTACGCATGACATGATTAAAACAGTATATTTTCTAATGTGATATTAATAATTTCATTAATAATTTCCTGTCCATCCCATGTGTACATCTTCAGTTTATGAAGAAACAAGTTAGGTGACAAAACTATGTCTTTTTCATCCTCATTTATGGGTGTGGTCATGACATTATTTGTTTCATTGCAATTTGAATGGATGCTTCAAAGTGATTAATATCTTATTGAGTTTCTATATTGTTCTCATTCTTATTTCTGCAGGTGAAAGTGGTTGTCCCCAATAGTACAGCAGGACTGATCATCGGGAAAGGAGGAGCAATGATCAAGTCCATCATGGAACAAAGCGGTTCTAGGGTGCAAATCTCGCAGAAGTCTGACGGCATCACCCTATCCGAACGGGTCATCACAATATCTGGCGAGCCGGAGAACAACCGGAAGGCAATGTCTTTCATCGTCAACAAGATCCAAGAGGATCCTCAGAGTGGCAGCTGCAATAACCTGAGCTACGCCACTATCACAGGGCCTGTAGCCAATGCTAATCCCACCGGGTCTCCCTTTGCTGAGGGGGTTTCTCCTGCCGTGGCTTCCAACTTGGCAGCAGCAGCGGCGGCGGCAGCAGCCATGGGTAAGCCTCAGGGCCAAGTGGCCAGCCAGCAATTAGCAGCTACTGCCCTCCCTCACCCGATAGGAGGAGGACTGACCATTCCTTCCATGATGGTCAGTTCCCGGATTCCCACCAGTCTACCAGGTCAGACCCAGAGCTCCACAGAGTTGCCGTCGATAGGAAGCCACATGAGTAGCCACATGGGCAGTCACATGGGTAGCCCCATGGGCAGTCACATGGGCAACCTGGCAGCCTACCAGTACCCAGGTCTAGCATCCATCAGCAATTTCCAAGGCGGCCTTGGTGCCACCAGCCCATTATTAGGTGCAACCGCTCCTATCCAAGCAGCTCCTCAGATGTTCTCGTCGGGATTGCTAGGATCGTACCAAGTCGCCACAACCATCAGTCCTTCCAGCAAAACCACCCTGTCCAGTCCCTCGCCCACCAGTACTGCTGATTCGCCCTTCTCCACCAATGGCAGTACAACGATGGGCTCGATCACGCTGCCGAGCGCCCCCGAAACCATTGTGCCTGGCCTCCCCATGATGCCTCTCGGTGCGACCATGGGGGGCTTCCCAGGGGTGGGCGTGGCCATGGCGGCCGACCCGCAGAAGGAGTCTATTCTGGAGAGCGAGGTGCCTGAGACCCTTGTTGGTGCTATCCTTGGCAAGGGTGGCAAGACACTCGTGGAATTCCAGAACATCACCGGGGCCAAAATCCAAATCTCGAAAAAGAATGAGTATGTTCCAGGTACACGTAACCGACGGGTAACGATCACAGGTCCAGTCACCGCAGCTCAGAATGCACACTTTCTGATCATGCAACGGTTGGCCCAAGAGGAACAAAATAGAGCCTTGAAGGGTACTACCTAAGAAGATAAAGACAGTGATGAGTTTTTTGCCTCACTCTCACTCACTATAAATCTTTCTATTTCACCAAAGCATCTTGGAGTGACCAAGATATAGTAATTATATACAAGGAAAGTGTGCCTTGTAAGAGACATTCTCCTTTGGGTAGGCTATCATGGTCTTGAAATCACAAGGAATAAGGAAAAGCTAAAAAGAAGAAAAGGAAATTGAGGTCTTTCTGTGACACTTTTCAGTTGGATCGGTGCGATCTGGCATGTGGAACTGAAGAAAAAAGGGACTCGCCACATTCGTGAAAATGACATGGACCTGATGGTTTGATGATGAGATTCTCTCGGTTCCTGTAGATCAGCAACTTTGTCAGTGTCTTTGAGTAAATTTTGTTGCCTTGTTAGTATCTACACATTGTGATTTCAATTTGATTATGATGTCATGAGCTGCTCGAAGACCCGCCCAATGGTTATATTTTTGGATGTGCAGTTGATATATTGAAGGGGAGAGTGCATAGACTGTCGTAGAGTAAGTATTCGAATGCTATATATGTGATAAATGATCAATGCTTCCTTCATTATTGAAAAAAAAAGAACGAAACATTATTTTGTGATTTCTTTTTCCTTTGTACTTTTGATTCTTCTTCTAATCAGAACTTCTTCCCAGAGAATATATACGTGTTGGGTCACTGTCACGTTTGTGGACCATTTGATTTCTGGGAGTGAGCAATATGGTGCTGGAATTCATTATTATTGTAGTTGCTAGATTGGGATGTCTAGTTCTTGGGATTATTCCTTCTTTCCATTACCTGTACTGATTAATTTATTGATTACATCATCTTTCATTGTAAAGACTCATGTTTATTTGCAACTCTTTCATATACCAGTAGGCCTTTATTAGAAAATATATTTAGGTGGTTCATAAGAAGTTTCCAGATATCAAACTTGTACAAAATGCGGTTAAGCCAAGGAGACTAGGGAAGGCAAATTACTATGGCAAAATTATTGGGACATTGAAGCATTACATCAACATCTCTTCCTTTCCCATGTTAGAACAAATTCAACTCCAAATTCTATTAACACGCATGCTGCATACTCAGCCAGATTAAAAAAAAAATCATCATCGTGTTGTTGTTTCTGTTAAAGAATAGTAGACATGAAGGAAAATCACAATATCATTTTTCGCTTTCTCCTGTCGTATCTTCTTTATCTTTTGTATCCTTTTTATCCCTTCTTCAACTTCTTTCTGTTACTAGCATATTTATCTGCACCTCCCTTTCTTGTCACTTTCAACATATTTTCTTATTTGAGACTTGTGTACACCTGCTTCCAAGTTGTGACAATCTGTTTTCTACATAACAGTCACCATACCCACCAGAAAAGCTTTTATTCTCCCAAATCACTTGGCTTCTAACCAATAGAATTGTTATTTACATATCTTTCATGTTTTGTTGTTTTGTGTTATACTATTTTACAGCTTTGATCCCACCTCTTGTTTTCCCCGATCACAGAAATGATCTCATGTCAGGTCTAAATCATGTAATATATTTTTTCAAATTTCATCTTGATCTATCATTTCAAATGACCAGTAAATATTTTCTCAGCATTGATTTTATGTGATAACTGATAACATCTCAGTATATGAACATGCTGCATTGAATTAAACCATTTAAGTTTTAAATTTAGTACTAAAAACAGATCATTCGTGTTGGGTATAAACGGTTTAAGCATTCTAATTGGACGCTGGACTCAATTGGTGTCAGTTAATATCACTTTGCTTTATAACTGTATTTCATGGCTTCAAATGCTGATCACTTTGTTTTTCAATGTTTCACTTGCTTTCAAGATACTTTCATTTTATATACCAAACATCTTACAGATACTTCAGGGGAGTCTGATTGATAATATATAATCTAATGCATTGTGTTGCTTTTGTTCATGTATACATTACAAAGAAATTTTTCTATGATTAATAAATCTAGATGAGATAAATGAACAACATCACATGCATGTTGTGGACTTTGTATATTCATTCTTTTTATTTAACCATGGGGACATCTCAGCATTTTTTTTTATGTTGTTGCACAAAAGCTATTCCAGAAACAAACTTCATATGCTTCTTCTTATCAAATAGTTAGACTTCCTCAAGAGCCACGCCCTTCCCCCAATCAGCACCTCCACCATCAGACCCCTGTTACCGCTCTAGGAAGATGGGAGTGTTACTGTCACTCTCAGTGTACCTTATCACCATTCACCATCCATATCCAAAGGTATTTCTCTGACATATCTTCAGTAAAAATGTATTTTGTATTGTTCTTTCTCCATCTCATATTTGTGTCAATAGCTTTTCACTTAGATATGCATACATGTACATGTATTTGCCTCATTTCTAGAGCTAAATACTCTTGTGGGATTTTGTTGGTTTTGTTTTGGTAATTGGAAATGGTTTGAGGGTATGTTATTGGGGAAACAACAAGCCTGGTTTATATTGGAAGGAAAGGACAACTTGCTTTGGGGCAATGAGACGATAAATTAGCTGCCACATTATGGACATGGTTGCTGAGTTATGATGCAGTCCAAGATGCATGTACAATAAGAGATGATTAACCGCACCATCTGTTGAAGGGATACAGTAAAGGTTATAACTACGATGGCTATTTTGTAAGCACTTGGATGTAACTTATGTGGATAGAGAGGTGGGCTCACAGATAAGAAGTGGTTCCATCAATACAGATTAGTATTAATCACTGAAAGGCTGTTGAAGATTAACATGGCTTGAGTTAATGATTTACAGTTGCAATCACATAAGCTTGTTTGTCTTACCCCTACTGTTAGTGGTCAATATATGTGTATTGTATCATGCTTCTTTCCATCCAAGATATTGTAATGTAATGCATTGTATGTACATTGTATTTCAAGCATTATGCAGCCACTGGTGTTTAGTAGTCATCAGATCATATCACTTCATTGTATGACATAATTCTTTGTTCGTCAAGCCCCTGTCATCACACACAACTAACTCATGAAGTGGTTTTCATTTCCCCCCTATTTTGTGGCAGGGACAGCGTAATATCACTCTCTTCATTTGTCATGTATGTAATAAGTAAGCATGAACAGAGACATGCATAGTTATCATTTCCAAGCGAGGTCAATTTTTTTTTCATCTTTCCACTAACAAACGAATATGTACTGGTATATGTGTCTAAGCTTATGCAACTTAGCATCGGTTGTCACCTTCAGATTGTATATTCAATGTACCACATCAATGCCAAAGTGTTGGTTTTAGACAATTGACAATTCTTCCAATTTTTTGACAAAAACAAAATAACCAACCTATGCTTATTCTGCTTCTGCTGTTTTTGTTACTGACCTTTTGAGAAGACGGTATCTCTCTTCTTCCAAAAATGGCATCTTGATGAATGTGTGTATCCACTGTGCTGTACACTCTCGTACCACACCAGCATGGGCAGGACTGTGTGCTGTGAATGTGTCTTGTGCCCACTGTAGACATGTAGAGAGGGCAAACTTAGTTACTCCACCTTATCCAACCAACAAAGACGGGCATACTTCTGATTGGAGTTTGCCTCAATGTCTACGTCAAAGTTTATTTTTCAAGGCGCAAACTCGCCACCAGTGTGATGATGGAAAAACAACTCATTTTCATACAGCTTTTGAAGAAAAAGAATATACGGTAGATGTATATTTTTGTGATTTTCGAAAAAAAAAATGTTGGGAATTCATAGGGAATTTATCTTTTTAGAAATTTTGGTAGAAATTTTGACACAGAAGTGCAGGAGTTGAAGAAGCACTTGAGCTGGCCATGCTATGCAAAGTACATGGTGCAGTTTTTGAATAATATCATTTTTTTTCTTGTTTGATAATTTTAAACATCAAGTTTAGGCCTTTTTTCATTCATTAAAACCAATTTCAAAATAATTACTGGCGATCACCGAAATTTGTAATTTTCATTTTATCAGCTTCAGAAATTTATTTGGTTATAGCTTTGGAAATAATATATAATGTGATTTGATTTTCTTAAAGCAAGGTGCTTTCCCATTGTGCATAAAACTTGTATCTCAGTGCAGAAAAAAAAAGTTAATTGATTTTCATTAATAGCTGATGGATTGGAATTAATATAAGTGCCTAGCTTTTTATGTTTTCTGATGTAGACAGAACAATTCTTGATTTCTGAGCTATGATAGAATCTCCAAAAAGAAAATAGATGAATTATGAACTATCTATTTAAATTTGTCCTGTGTCACGTCTTACTGGTGCAAGTTTTTCATATTTTTTCGTACCTTGTGAAAATAAAATCCACCGAAAATGTTGTGGGAACAAGTATTAGTGATATCTGTTCTCTTGTTATGGCATAAAAAGTTATGTATAGCTATATATAAATATATATACATATGAATATATTTCTGATGAATTTTTTGTTCTTTGTAGGTTTGAGATAAAGATTTTGTAATTTATATGTGTAATGATAAGTTTAAAAGATGATTTGTATGATCAAAATGTTAACTTTCGTCCAGGGATAAATTGAAATTTCCTGATTGGGGAAAAAGGGAAAATGGGTGCTATGATATGTAGACTTTTGAAAATAAGGGATATTTTCAGAAAAAATGTAGTTCTCGATATGTTATGTGTATACGTGTGTTTAGATTTCTTATTTAGTGGGATTGTCTTATACATGTTTTTTCAAGTAAGATAGTATTATTATGGTAATGATGTGTAAGCTATGTGGTTAGAACGACCAGATCTATCAACCATGTTTTGAAATTGTTTTGAAAGTCTGATGTAGGTCTTTCTTGAGATATTGTTTGTTTTTTCTTTCATATTTTGTGTAGATGTAGTGGAGCGAATGGAGCTCCAATTCAGTTATGTTGAGCAATGTTCTTATAATGTTATGTTTCAAGGAAAGGCAGCTCTGAAATCTGCTTCCAAACACAGGTATTAATTATGACCAGTCTTCATGTAGCTAGCACCGTTTCTAGCAGTCAAACGCTAGGTGATCACTCATTGTTTAATTTCTCCTGTTTTGTTTTTCTCTGATTTTTTTTTTCTGAGCACTTGTACATGAGCCATTTACCCATCATCTACATATGTTCTTTAAACCACATTGCATTTATAAAACATTGTTGCTCTCTTTTTTTCCTCAAATCCATCATCATTGTGTCTATGTGTTTCATTTTGACCTCTTCTTGCTGAGATGTGTACATTCTAGGCATTGCATGATATTTACACAAGGTTGACTGTATTTTTTTAATATTATTATTCTCCTGGTTTTTTGACTCACATCTTACATCAGTAAAACACAACTCAAATGCTCTGACTAAACAAAAACCCAAGAAAAAAAAAGTTTCAATGCAACTCATTTTGTTAATATAGATGATCATATGTTAATACATCTGCTTTCAACCATTGTTTCTGATCTAATACCCGGTGAAGGTGTGTGTTGCATTTAGTGGTTAGCAAACATTTTAACCTGATCTTTTTCAGTATATCAGCTCAAAGAGGGTGGAACCCTCCTTTCTGTTTCTCTGTTGGTTATGATTCCACATCTTCTGATTATTTTGTTTTATGACCAGACACTAACCCCCATTGGTGACCAACCCACACCCTTTTTGCTGCTTGATGTGCACACGATCATGCCCCAACCCACTTGTGTTGTCATCTCATCATGTTTAAGATAGTGCTTATGCTTGCCTCCTCCTTACCCTCAACCCTTCTCAACGTCCCACGAAAGCTCCAAATAAGACCTCCTCATGACGCATACTGCCACAGTGCCTGTATTTACTTGGTCTCACTTTCAGGGGTGTATGGTACGGGGGACACCGAAGCCGATCCATTCCGCGCTATCCTGTAACTTGTGAAAACACCCGCCCCGTGTGATTGCGGAGGGGCCTTTGTCCACGGAGGGTTGGCCAAGCCCAGTTTGCACAGGACCCATCCTAGGTGTTTTCTTTACAGGGCTGTTGTTGACTGGACCTATCATTCCATGATGTAGAATCCAATACAACCCAAATGCCTGCCCTCTGCCCTGCCTCTTTTATAAAGTCCCAATTTCTGGCCTTATTAATCAAACACCCAGAGTGAATTCCATAAAGCTCTTGTCCGCCCGTTAGGCCGGGGATCAAATTCTGAGATGGCCGGGTCCCTGCACCAATCGAAATGTGATCTCAAGAAAATAGAACTTAATGAGCATCAGCATCTGGGGTGATAATTACGGGGAATCGTTTCCTTCTTACGTGCAGGGCCCCAATGCTTGTTCAACCCCCATACCGCATTCCGTTTACCCCAGATGAATGGTGTAGCCCACGTGCGCTCCATCGATCGCGCCGTTCAGGTCCAGATGCTTAAAGGTCCCAAGAACGTTGATCAGCAGCCAGAGGGACATTCAGAGTCTCAAGAGGGTCTTTGATTGTAGATATCATAACTACAATCCATGAATAAGAGAGATCATATCGGGGGGCTATCAAATATTCCCTGTCCAGATCCCCAAAATAGGAGACGAAAAGGAAAAGTGGGACAAGCTCTTAACACAAGTGGGGTAAAGGCACTGAAAAGACAAATCTTTTTGTAGAGATGTGCGATATATCATGATTTCTTGCCCTGGAATCAGAAAGATGGGGTCGTGAGTGAGAGATAGACAAAGAGTTAATGAGAGAGTGAGAGAAAAAGAGAGAAAGAAAACAAAAGTTAGACCAGTTTCTGCCCCGCCCCCTCCAAACCTAAGCTGGTGTAGATCATCAAAAGCACATGTTTACGGGATGATCCATCCACTTTCATCATCTCCTCCACACAATTCAATACTAATTGACAGACCCCCGCCCTATGTTATCACCAAAGAACAACCATACACCAATATCCTGGTATTGCTTCTGTAAATTAACATCAGAGAAAGCAGTCTCATATACTGCACTGTTACTTTACATGTGTGTATGTATCAGTTGGTTTTTTGCTCATGCTCTATTTTTTATCATATCTATTTTTTGTTATATTGGTTGTGTGAATATATCATATGATTTCAATTGCCTGCTTGACACAGTCTTGTACACAAATGAAATACTACCCCTTGGTATATAGACGTACACATCGTTTCAAAGTTACATGGTAAACATTCGTAACACTTCTTGAACTCTCATCTACTGTGTATAAGGCCATACACACAACATTTGTAGCACACATTGCATTAATTTCTAGGTGTATAACTGCTTCTTCATTAGGGAGCTGTATTCATGACACACATTGAGGTCAGAATTCTCATCTCTCAATCGCAGGAATGGTTATTTATATCAACTCATATAAGTGTACATCAGCATTTATCCCCTGTTAGATCATAAATTTTAACCTAACATGGTGTTGGTTCAAAACATTCATGTTCTGTCTGTGTGACAGTGACGTGAAAACACACACTCACACACAAACACAAATCTGAATCTGAATTAACCATTCACTTACTGGGATCTGCTTGTCACCGTTGTCTCGTGCCTAACCCAAGCCGTATAATCACCATTATTGCATGCCGGAATGAATGGTCACAGAGTCGTCGCTCGCTCGCTCGCTGTTTCAATCAACTCTGGAGAAACTATTAAAAAAAAATCATCTGAACAAATACCCTCTCTCCCTGTTGTAGTACTACATTCACCATCAGATGCACACTTTCTTCATCTTAGTTGAGGCTTGATGCAAGACTATACATCTCACCATCTTTATAATTTACTTTCAAACGTTTATGTTGGTGTTCTAAACGAGACCGAGAAGAGACGGTTGTAACAGAGGACTGTTGACTCGCATACTGATCAGCCAGGTGTTTTTTTTTCCATTTTGCTTTAAACTCTATGAAGAAAACCTGTTTTTATCAATGTGCATAACATTAATATTCATGTTCAATAAACACGCTCCAATGTTTCTTCTCTATTTAGTCCTTCTGATGCACCATCATAATGCTGTTTGCATGGTGTGCCATTGTAGATTCACTCACTCTGGTTAGTTCAAGACTCAAGTTGCATCATATATGTTGTGGCTTATTTTATAATTTTTTTACCTGTATATCTCATGTCAGTATCTGCTCCAGAATCTCTTAAGATAGCTTTACAGTAAAGACAACCTCCCCTAAAAAAGAGGAAAGTAAAAAAAAACTAGATTCTACAATTTGATGGGTGTAGCCATGTATCAGAGATTGTTAAATAGTGTGGCAAAACATTGCATACTAACCCAATGGTTCAGTCAGGGAAACCTGGTTGATATGTGACTGGATATGTTTTTTGAAGGGGATTTGGTTTGGGTCCATTGCTTGACTTCTGTGTATCCTGCTGGGTTGGATGGGCGTCCGGTTGGTCGTTCATGAAGGGTATCATTAATGAATGTTGGGGTGTCTTTCTGACCAGCACATCTCACCCACTGCCACCCCACACCCACATCTTACGTTGTATGTCCTCTTCCCTGTCTCACTCCTGTGATGATAAGGCTCCTTTTTTCCCCTTTTTTTATTTTTTATTTTTATTGCAAACTGCCATACTAAGATACATTCCTAATCCTAATTCATATTTTTTGCCGGTTCAAGTGGCAATGCCAACACAACAAACTGCTTTCAGTTCAACCTCTCCCAAAGCCATCCCTGTTTTAATGATTATTTTATGTTGTTGACTTTCGGCTCGATGTGTGCATGTAACCAAATGAGCCGCATTTAAAATGGCTCCAATTCTGTATCTGCCTGAGCTATGTCTCCCATCACCAGCACACGCAATTCACTGTCTACGACGCCTATCAAGCCGAAAGCCAACAATTGTGACCTCTTTCCTCTCTCTCCTCTTTTCTCTCCTCTTTGCACCAACTAGGGTATTTAATGCATGGTTCTGTGGAAATATATATATAAACTCTCAAACCACCAAGTTAATGACATACAGTATCCCCAAATCTTCAACCTCCATGTTTAGCTCAAGTTCCGTCCACATTACTGCATGACCTCTCCATTCAAGCTAAAAAAAGAAAAGAAAAGTCAAGACACAGCTGTGGTTCCTGTTCCTTAGACACCCTCCCTCGCTTCTCCATCTCACATTTACAAGGTGCTTCCATGGTGTTCAACTGGGGGGAAACCCCCTACTGCTTTAGAATGTTTATATCAACACAAACTTGTGCCTCCTCATGACGTACTAACCTGTTGTGCACCTTATGGTAATTCACAAGAATCTAGGAAGGAAGCTTTTGATAACATGTTGATATGAAATGTACATATATTTATAAATTGATATATTTTTATAGAAATAGATCTCTTTTCTTTTCAAGATTGAACAAAAGAGAAGATGTGCAATAAATTATTTATTTTTATATGAAATTGATGCCAAAGAGAACAATTTTCTCACTAGAGTCGATGTGTATTTGTTGAATCGTTCATTTTTATCTTCACATTTTTCTTGCCACTGAATGTGTTTCTTTGGACAGTGCTTTTATAACACTTTTTTGTGAAATCTGTCCAGAAAGTAATACCCCTCTGTTATATTTGTGCTGTCCCATATTCAAGCCCCCTTGGATGATTTGAATTTGTGCAGTACCCAAGGTACATACAATGTGACATGTATACCCATTGCTGAGTATGTTTTTCTATGTGTGTACCAATTGTTTGATCAGAACACAACAAAATTACGATTCTAATCCCTTTTCCCATTCTATTTCTGGTAAAAAAAACTGCAGTAAGGCCAGGATCTTCATATAAGAACTCCAAATGGTACATGACATGTACATGTGGCTTTAAAACAAATCTTGAAGCCTATGTGGAGGTTGTGTAGCCCCCAAATTTGTTAGCTTCTGAGTTATATATTGACAATTCAAATATGTTCCAAGGTCAATTGGAGGGTATTTTTCTTCCATACTTATGTAATAAAGACATGAGAGGAGGGGTATAGTATTTTGATACTAGCTAGTTATAATATAATTTTACCTTTTGTTTGTATTTATTATCCAATTTTGACACAAAAGATTTCAAGGAAGCAGCTGATGGAATGCTTAGCCACATCCTAAATTTGAATATGGTTATTTGGTTATTGTTATGACTCTGAACAGCATTTTTTTTCAAGTCTACTCTCAATCTACAATTCCAAATGGATGTTTCTATTTAAAAAAAAACGAAATAGGAGATCTTTATCCTCCATGAGTTAAACAATCAAATATTGATTGTCAACTGGAACTTATTTACAACAACCCTTCCCCCTTTTTTTATTATATATATATATATATATATATATATATATATTTTTTTTTTATAGATGTCCTTATGTTAAATGGAGTAAGCAAAGTTAATTTGAGAATAAGTTTGATTTCAGGTGGGGAATCATTCATTAATGAAACAAAGACATATTTGCGGTATTTATGAAGAACTCGGTGGAACTCTTGCAATGTCTTGTTTACAATCTTCATTGAGACTAAACAATCCCATTGACATCAACATGTTCTCACACTCAATTCAATAAACATTTATTTAAATTATATGAATCTCCAACAGTCTGGTGCTGCAGTCAACCCCCCCCCCCCCTTCCCCTTCCCCTTCCCTTTCCCTCACCCATCAGACAAACTTGGCATCGATGCCCCCACGAATGTTCATATGTGAAAACATATATGTTGGGTTAAAAGTCAACCAATTGAATGACAGGTATGCAGTGCAAGAAAAAAAACACACAGGAAATACCACATAATGTGGTGTAACCGACCGTGATATGAATGACTTACATTAGTTCGGTTTTTTGCCTTCTCAGTTGGATAGTTTTTCAGTTCACATTACATGCTTATTTTTTTCTTTAATGAAAGGTACAAAGGTAATGCACCCCTTTTCATTCCCAAAGTTCACCTATAAATCAAAATTATGGTGGCGAAACCAAAAATGAAGGAAGAATGGTCACTCCTGGGGGAATCGTATAGCATACCAAATGTCTGCTTTATGGAACCAAAATTGGTAGTGATGGAACAAACTGGTACTTAGTTCAGATTAAATTGTGTTCCATTGTTGGAAATTAACATCTTCCTCTGGAGATGGAAGCCATTCTCAGTTATTTTATGGACATATGGTTATTTTATGGTGGTTTTATACTCATAAAAAGTGATGTGAAATAAATCAACTAAGTCTGTGTGATTCCTAAGAATTGGAAAGGGTATTATCCCATTGATGTCTATGTATGCAGATAGGCTTTACCGAAGTCTTGATAGTAGCGAGTGGAAAAGAATTTCTGATTTGAACCAAGAGTATTTTGACTTGATGTTCTCGCAAGACTCTGAAGGGCACACTTTGCTGCTCAAAATTATGCCAAATATGGCTTTCGCAAGGGGGACCAATGGAGAGGGAGGAAGGTTACAAAACCTATTATAAAGATACGTATGTTGTTCAAAGGTGAGAAAACATACTCATTACAGAAAAAACTCTTGCTGTATTAGGAGTTCCTGAACAAAAGTAAAGTAGACGGAATTTCTCTTTTAAAATATGTTCTTTTTTTTTATATTCAACTATTTACTTCTCCATTTTACATTACACCAGTTCGTGTATCGGGATCGTCAAGTCATTATTTATAATTTCGACCGTCATATTCAACTTGATTAGTTCCACATGCTACTGTACACAGTTTCGTTTGAGGTAGCTAAAAACGACATGCACATATTCACGTTTGGTACCCCCACATTTGAAGCAGCCAACGGAATTACGACACATTTAAAGCTAACATACCAAAATAGTTACGAGTGATTGTTTTTGTGTCTTCAGCCCACTGACAACTGATCGACAGACAGATATCCGAATCCCCCACCGCTCTCGAAAGTTGAAACATGGTTCAGTTTTTATGTGGTATAGACAGGGTTTGTCGTTTAAGAAATTCTCGCTTCAATATCTGATTCATTTTTTTCAGTTTTTTTTCAGGATGAGGGCATGGGAACAGTGAAATTATCAAACCAGGGGCCCGTATCTGAAAGAGTTACTATCGATCATACAATTGATAGATCAATCGTATGGCTAATTTATTGATTAAACGATTGATATAGATACTGAAAATGCTCTTTTCCGCATACATATAAGCACATTGCTGTCCCTAACAACATGCCTAAGACCTTAAGGAGGTATGACAAAATATGCATTTTGGTAAGAGCCAATTTTGCTTGTATATTAAAATGTATGTTTTCCCTCCAGATTATCAATTATGATCAAACACGAACTACGAAAATAGTTGCTACAAGTGTGGTTAATACGAGAAAACACATCGAATCGACAAATGGTCGAAGAATGGGTGTATACATGTACATATGTACATGTATTTCCCTAGTTGTTTTCCCCATGAAGAAACATTTCAGTATCGCGTATATTTCCTGGCATTCAGCATCCAGACCCTACATTGAAACTTACATGATACACCTGGGCTGCGAGCCTCAACAATATTGTGCCATTGTTTCTCCAATCAAACCTGAATGGTGCGAGATACACAACGCACCGACATCTTCGTAAACAAAATGCTAATTAATTCAACCGCCCGCTAGCTACTTGTATTATGAAATACATTACTGGCTTGGAACGGTTACGAACAGTCGAAATTTGTTTTGTATCTGTGGGCCTAGATTATGTAGAAACCATTGAACTGAAATATTAGGGAACGAGCCTGCCCATGGACAGATGCATTTCAAGTACATACTTTGATCTGTGTAGATTGGAAAGAACGATATGAACCATCAGCATTGCTTGCTGCCATTCCAGAAAGTTAAGCCAGCAGAATAAATTTATCATGCATTGCTTTTTAAAAACCTTACGTTTTATGACATTCAATTAGGTTTTATACCTGCAGTTACGGATATACATTGTAGCTGGATTGACTGCAACCAGGTTCTCGATAAATTATTTTAATGAGTATCCGTTCTGAATATCTGCATTGTTCGTTGAAAGCAGTTTAACAGTACTCTTTCAAAATAAACGTTTTCTTTGCTGCATCTAAATCCAATATATCGACTTCGGAACGCAGATTTTTACGCAGAAATCTCTCCAGTATTTTAGTACCTATTTGCACACAATCCGTTTCACATTTTGTTGGAAGTTAAACACGATGTTTTTGTACATTACCAGTTGCTACGTTGGGCAACGCAGGCCTCCATTTTCAGTTTAACTTATACTGCATTTGGCTATCAAAATGTAGCAGGTTTCTTTGGCCTATACAACACTGGGTGAAATCATGACGCACGTTGATGCACATCGAAGTCTCCAACTCTTCATCTTCCCCGGCCAATCCATCAGCACCGTTTTATGACTCTCCTCTCGGCTATTTTGAAACAATCTGCTGGGGGATCTTTAATTAAATTCGGACCTATCCCAAAACTATGCCTGATGGGTTATAGTCGAGCTTACCAGTTGATATGGGTCGGCGAAGTCTTGATACAGTCCGATTAAGTATTAATTAATCAACGTTTCTTTGTTTTGATGAAGGCATAATATGGCGGTCAAAGGTCGCACAACTATTACAAAATCAGCTTATTTGCTAGATTAAAGTACCAGTGCGTTGGTGCAGAGTACACCATATGATTATCATTCCAAATATGGACAAGGTAGCCACTATTTAGACAAGAAGAGTAAAACAACATTTTCGACTGAGTGAGTAAATTGAAGCAATGCTTGTATCAAGAAGTGTGAATGTCATTAGGTTGTTGCGTTCTAGTCCAATGTGAAATATAAAGTATAAACGATTCCTTACCAGATAGAGTATTGGTTGATTGTTAGGCAAGTCAAATAAAATACAGAATGATTATAAACTATGGTATAACTTTGCAGTTTCATAAACGGAACATGTTGAAAATACCTATATTTGCAACTACGAATGAAAACGTCGACATGGAAAGTGTTTATTTGATGGTAGAGTTTTGTTTTGGATACAACGTAGAGAAGTAGAGAAGTGTCTTAAAGGTTTATGTGTTTGCAGACTTAACCAAGAACAACATATAGCCTAGGTTCAATATCGTTAAATATGACACTAAATTCTGTCATAATTATGATGCCAATAATGCCCCTAAAATTTACAGTAACTTGTAAGTAGCTTCTTTGGTTCATTGCTTTTCCCAGATGCAAAATGAAATTCGGAGTTGGTGTCAGTGGTATCTGCCATTAGCCTTCACTAAATGTTCTCATAAAGTTAACAATAATTGTCTTTATATACAGCAGTCATATTTACATTGAGTCACTTAGATTGTGATGTCCACAATTGAATTGCCAACAAGTTCTAGGTGATAGTTTTAGATGACCTGACTATAAAATACATCAACGTGTGATAAAGTTAATATTTTGGTAATTCGGGACTATACTGTCTTATTTAGGTTACGAGTATTCTGTGGTGTTAGCACAACTTTGTGCTTGATCCTTCAACGATATTTGTTCTGATAGATATGGACTGTGCTGTGTTTTCTGGTTCTACACTGCCATTATCTTCGAATACATGTATAAGCATCGAACAAGGGAGAGATAGGAGACGGTATGACCAGGGCCGTCCTGCACTAAAGTCAGGTTTCGTATAAATGCAACTGGGCCATGTTGAATATAGGTTTTCAATTGTTGTAACTTCCTATCAATGGTAACAACCACTGCAATATGTGCAATTTTGAGAGCTCATTGGCTCTTGCCATGGTAGTTACCATTGATGGTAAGTTATTGCACAGAGAGTTGTGATTAAACGCAATTTTTGTTAGATCATATACTGTACCAATTTCACAGTCGCGTTTAATACTCAACACAAATCTCTGTGCAATGGAATGCGGATTAAACGCAATTAAAGATCCGTTGATTTTTAAGGAGTGAAATTAAATATTTAGATCTACGTTACTTCTAGGGCAAGACGACACATACATTGTGGTCATTGCAGTGTACAAGAAAGTAGATTCTCGCGGCCTATAGCCTATATATATAGGCTACAGGGATGCACACCTTGGCAAGATTTCCTATCTTCGAAGCTAGCGGTTTTGACTTGTAAGTGGCTTCTCACTCGATCCTTGATAGCGTACTTCGGGAGTCTCTTGGGACAGCCCGTTAGGTCCGTTTGACCCCGGACGATTTCCACTGACCGGAACAGCAAACCTTGGCAGTATCGAGCGAGCGGGCTGGCCACCCAAGAGCAAATTGCATGTACGCTGCTTTCAAAACAGGACAAGTGTACACAAGGATTGAAAGCTCCAAATACATGTAGTTTTACCCAACCAGGTTAGTTTTCAACATCTCAAATGATATGGACATCTTTCCACAAGCGGACCAGCCTGAAGTAACCCGATTCAATTCTTAGGTGTGTTCTTTTCCTTCTCTGTTGAAAAACATACATACGTATACATGGCATAATAAACATGCAATGGCCATGATGGCGGAACGGTACATAGGCATATACAGTACTAGATAACAACACATGATAAATAAAGAACTTAAGATGAAGGAATATGGTACGTATATTAACCAAATCATGCATGGAGAAAAGTAGGAGACCACACAAAAAACAACAACATTAAAAGCATTATTGTAAGGTCATGTACGACATCAATGAAGTAATAATAATTTAAACTGCAAATAACAACCTAACCCTATTGTTCGTTGTTTATTCGACTAGCAACAACTACTATATTCCATACGTTCAAACTGAATCAGTACGGATGTATGAAATTAACTCATTTCTAACTAGAACAGAAACAGAATCTCCACTGATATGCATACATTTTGAAAACGGCATATTATGCTTTTATATTAAATTATATTTCTCAAAGGAGACAAGTTTGACTTCGGTTCATCCAGACTTTTGCAAGCTACCGTCAACAATAAAAAATACTGCTTCAGTCATGACAGTAGAAGGCTTGTTGTGGCCAACATTGGACATTGAAGGTCAAGTGGTATTTCATCCCTCAAGATATGATTTCACGAGGGTTGCTCTTTAGTACACGAGCCTTGAGTGATTATTACAAGCAGGAATAGTACCATGATTGTGTATATCCAGAGAGAGAGAGAGAGAGAGAGAGAGAGAGAGAGAGAGAGAAGGGTGGGGGGGGGGGAGGGGAGGAAGAGAGGGAAAATGAGAGGGAGGGGTATATATAGAGAGGATGAGAGAGATAGAGATGAAGAGAGAGAGAGAGAGAGAGAGAGAGAGAGGTAGAAAGAGAGGGGAGGGGAGAAAGAGAGGGAGACTGCGAGGGAGGGATATATAGAGAGGGAGAGAGATGTAGAGGAAGAGAGAGAGAGAGAGAGAGAGAGAGAGAGAGAGAGAGAGAGAGATGGAAATAGAGGCTGAGGGATAGTGTGTGTGTATGTTTGTGTGTGTGTGTGTGTGTGTGTGCGTGAGAGAGAGAAAGAGAGAGAGAGAGGGGGAGGGGCGAAGGATGGTTCTTAATGTGTTTTCCATCGTTATAATGTGGATCAAACATAATAAGGAATCATAGAAACAGTGACATACACACCCATCTACACATAGGCCTATACGCCTCCATAGTTTACAGAATGGTTAAACTTATGTAGTTTCAGGCCAACATGTTACTGGACAAGCGGTCTTCTTGAGTGACTATCAAGCCAAACAATATTGGTCAGCGCTTTAACCCCCTTCAGTACATGTATGATATGTGAAGGTGCAAAAAATGTAATAAATCAATGGGCATTTCCTGGTTTCGCACTGGGAAGATTAAAGACAGTTCAAAGTCTCCATCTACGTGTAATTTGTCACCATTAGTGGACCAGTGATAGTTATGAGAGACATCATAGAGGCATCCTAAACGTGACTCAGACAGTCGGACTCGTGTTGACTGCATGTAACGTGTATCGCGCACATTACACACATCTTAGTTGCCGTTGTACATAATGATATTTGTCGTCTGGTCCTATGAAACGTACGATTTTCGAAATGATTGAAAATGTAATGCAGAACCTACAATGAAAGTTGCTCTTCCTAATAACTACAACCGCTTGTTGGCACCCCCACCCACCCCCACCCCTTTCCCTCCAACCACCGAGCCGTGATCATGGTGATGTCCATCATCGTTCGCGTGTCCGAGCTAATTCGCATTAACATTCAGATTGGAGACCAGCGAACGGTTTCACCCCTCCTGCGAGCGCAATTTTTTTTTACACGCTAGCCTAGCCATTTTCCTCATAATACTCGTAAAAGTGCGCTGGTGGGAAAGTCTACAAGATGCAAGCAGTGCGCGTGCGCGTGGACTTAATCGCTGACGATGATTCCAATGCATGATGTATACATGCATCACTGATGAGGAGATCAGTGACATGCGTGGTATAGTAGTCTGCGATCACAGACTCTGATTTACTTATGTTCTGGATTCCATTTAAAGTTCATGTTAATATTGTTAAAGTAAAACAGTAGGGCCTAGCGAGGCTAGACTAGTCTAGACAGTCAGTAGACTATGTCAATATAAAATTTAAGTTAACATGGTTAATGATCTATTTGCCTGTAGTTGTGGTACGTAGGATGGTGCTTAAATTCACACCCCGTGACAATGACTGTAAAGTATGATCATCAATTTGGTCGTCAGTGGTCGTGGTCGTGGTCGATCGCCTCAGCTCAGCAAACTCACACTCACAGTCGGTCCTATGGCGAGCTACATGTAGTTAAACAGCGCAGGCCTGCGCGAAATAACTTCGTGCATATTTGCATGCCCCATAGATCGCGCGAGATCGAAGCTCGCGCCACAGTACAGCGCTGGACTGCTAGACTCTAATATCAGTCGCTTCCATGGTATTTATCACGAAAATGGCTAGGCTAGCGTGTAAAAAAAAATTGCGCCTCCTGCGACTGGGCACTATAGTCTCACTTTAAAAGATTGACACGCTGGTAGACATGATTTTGAATAAATTTAGTGACAGTGACGATGCTCGTCGTAGTCTATGTAGTGATGACATTTCATGAAAGATATGCCGAATATGTGATGCTGGGTGCCAAATTGTTGTGTGCATAACACGTTATACATGTACAATAACATCACCCATCCCAAATAAACGCACACAATTTAACACACATACGCACACGCACGCGCGGGCACACATACACACACAAGCATACACATACTGACACACCTTTTCCCAAATGATCTTTATTTTGATTCCATATAACACAAATTAAATTCATACAACCAGTTAAAATGTATTGACAAAAAATAAACAAAACAATCACACAAATTATAATACGCGTGCATACACATGCACACACACACACACACACACACACAAACACGCACAGACAGACACACACGCACACACACATACACACACACACCCTTTCGCTGTAATCGGAGGACTAGGTGGAAATGACTTGGGGTAAGCTTAATGACTAATCGCTCTGTCGACATAATCATTCAAATTGTAATTCATATGTTAATGAAATAAATCAGAGTGAAGTCTCCAATGCTCGTTTTAAACATAAAATAAAATTTCATAAAATGTGTTGCTGGAAAATCGCCATGTAAATGCCACTTTCTGTACATGTACTGTTAAAACGTCGCTCAAAATAAAGGAACTCGAAAGTTGTAACGGGTTGATATTGATCTTAACATTTCATATCAGGGTTTTTGACGGGTTTTTCGAAAGGTATAACACTACCAGTCACTTACAATGACGTAATTAGTATGAACATTACGATCAAAGTGACGCAATGTGACAAATGCACTTATGTCAATGAAAAAAATTGTCAGCTTTGTGATAGATATACATGCACCAAAATTGAAGATTCTATCGATAGCTCCGAGCTTATTGTGCATTTAAGACGGGAGCATTGAGACAACATTGATTATCATGACATATGAATATTCGGGAAGCACTCGTTATTCAGGAGGTTCGTTATTCCGAACGTTACGCGACAAATGTTCGGATTAACGAACCCTTTTTCGTTTTCGGACTAACGAGCATCGATGTATAGGCACGTGCTTCGGAATTACGAACCTTTGGAATAACGAACCTTCGGAATGAACGAACCTTCGGAATATCGAACTGTAACCAAATATTACACGGGCCACATACATGTATTGCATATGATTCTCTAACGCTGTCTTTATAATGTAACTTACTAAGGACTGTAACTTCCATGGCCATGATGGAAACAGCTGCAATGGCCACAGCTTATTGGACGTTTCCATGGTGGAAGACTTACAATAATACCAAGACCTTCATCCTTATTTATCAAGGGTGGCGAGGGAGAGGCAAAGACACACACAAAACGCCGACATGATGGGATACATGTATTTATTAGAAAGTGCATGCTCTAAATTGTGTTGCTGTCATTACTAATGTTTTACCGCGATATCTGTCGAGCGACATGAACACGCTTATCTAGTTTATCACTTATTTCATGATTAGCTCTGTCCTCAATACAAAAATTGTTCAAACACCTAAGGTACAATCGCACCGTATGTTGTGCAAATGAAAATAAAAGGAAACTTCATCATCCTTGAATGGCGTCCAGATGGTTATGCCATGGAGATCTTAGCAACAAATGCGCCAATGAATAGATGGACCATTAAATGTAGATATTAATGGGGTGATAAACTGAATGAAATATATATTAATGCCATGGATACAGTTGTATTGATATTCAAGATATTGTTCGAGATATCGGATCAACTCGATCATGTCGATGGGGACATTATTATAATGAGGGTGATGATTTGGGACAAACGCAACACAATTAAACCACACAGGCCTATCTATTACAGGTTCAGGCTATTCGGGAATTGTACCACAGGGTACCATTATGTACTGAGGTTGGTTAAAATTTTCTACCTATGAAATATGCCCATTTACCATCAAACCTATGAAATCATGAACTTACCTATGGTCTCGGAAAGGGAAGTGGGGCAGCCTGTCTTGAGTACCCCCCCCCCCCACACACACACACACGGACACTCTGAAAATAGCAACATCTACAAAAAGCAACAACAACCAGCCAACAAAACCGCCCATTCCAAAACGACAGACAACAAAAAATGGACAAAAAAGCGAATATTAATAGATATTAATAGATATATGAACATGAATTAGAAACACATA